>CM021104.1:222250886-222371020 GCA_007115665.2 Sequoiadendron giganteum | reverse complement strand
GGGAGGGAGAGTGGGAGAGTGAGAGATTGAGAGGGAGAGTGGAAAAGGGAGAGGGAGAGGGAGAGTGAGAGAGTGAGAGGGTGGGTGGGAGAGTGAGAGGGAGAGTGGGAGAGGGAGAGTGGGAGAGTGAGAGGGAGAGTGGGAGAGGGAGAGGGAGAGGGAGAGAGGGAGAGATAGAAGGAGAGTGAGTGAGAAAGAGAGGGGAGAGTGATAGAGAGTGAGAGAGAGAGGAGTGATTGAGTGAGAGAATTGAGAGAGATCGAGGTGGAGAGAGTGAGAGGGACAGAGATAATATTTAAATATTTTATAAATTGGTAATATATATATATTAAAATATTTATGGATTAACTAAAATATTGAAATAATATTAAAATATTTATAGATTAACTAAAATATTTAAATAATATTTAAATTTTATACATTTAATAATATATTATATATTAAATACATAATTCGGTAAGAGATTATCATAAATTGTATATTAAATATATTACATTATAAACTTAATTGGATATTATATATATTAAATTATAAGATTAATTGCATTTTTAAATCATATATTAAAGATTGTATAAATTGTTTTAAAATTGATCTAAAAGATATCATATATCAAATTCAAATATGATATTGGGTTTGAATCGGATATCTTATTTGAATCCGATAAATGATATTCTGACATAAAATTTAATGCCTCGATATTAGGCTCAGTATTAGGTTCGGGATTTGGTTCGAACCTGCCAATCCTAAAAATTCAACACGTAAAACGTGTTTAACGACTTACCTTTCTTTTCCAGACATCGCCCATGTGGCTGACAATTTTTATTTTACCTACAATTGATGAGACAAAAAAGGTTTGTAAAGGAGATTCTCATATTTCTACAAATATAAATTATATTTTACTTAGAATCTAATAAATAATAATTATTTATTTTTTATTAGAATTATGACTAAAGTCCTGATTGATAGTTTGATAGAAAAACATCTATAACTTTCAAATGGTATCACATTTTTTGAATCCAAAACATGCATCACATTCTATGCTTTGCATAATATAGGATTAAAAAAACAAACAATGAATTCCATTAAGTTTTGACCAAGCTAAGGTGGTCAGACATATGAGTTTTTATATTTTTAAAAAGTTGTAGTAAAAAATTCATAATTAATTATTTGTTTGAAAACAAATTACAAAAAAATATGCCTCACATCGAGACATGAGTCCTATACTTATATCTAAAATATTATAAAAAAACATTATGATTTGATTATGGTTAGGGTGGTCAGACAGACACCTACTTCTTATTTTTTCCCTGAAATTTAAGTACTACTGTATTGAAATTTCAATTTTTCAATAAATAGATTTTTTTTTACAAAAGTTAACCTAGTAGTTTAGAAACTACATTCAATTTTCCACAGATTCTATTCTTACATATTTTTGAAATAATATAGATAACTTATTCAAATTTTTATGTCAAGTTGCCCAACTTTGATTTTCTAAATTTTCATTGCCACTGAAGGACCTGTTTTTTCCATGATGATCCTGCACATACCCTCTAATCCCTTGGATATGGTATAATTTCTCTTAATTTTGGAATGATTAATATGAAAATAAACTTAAGTTTTATTTGATCTAGTGTTACTATGTGTTTTACACTTCCATATTAGGTCTTGGTACGTTTTTAAGCTAAATAAACCCAACTTTTCCTTTATTTAATGTTGTAAAGTGTATTCATTTAAACCTTACATTAAATTTATAGACCTTGGACCTAATAGTTTCTTCATCTAGTGTTGTAATGTATTGTACACATTCCCATTGGATTTAGGGCCCTTTTAAGCTAAAAAGACCTATTTTTACCTTAATTTGATATTGTAAAGTATATTTATTTACACTTTCACATTGCATTTTGGGGCTTATTGCATTTATGACCTTAATATCATCATAAATAGGCCCCATAAGACCCTATATTGTGCATCTCAAGCCATATTTTAAGCAAAATCTTAACAAGATCAACAAATAAACTCAATTTCCTAATAGCTCAATACTTTTTCCACCTAAAAATGCCATGTGGGATCCATATGCCACCATAGGCTTATGAGTGTGAACCATACACTAGGTGTGGCATTTAAGTCCTATTTGGCCCCTTTTTAGGGATTTGAGTGGGAAAAATTGGGTTTGAAGTTCAAAATTCATGAATGTCGGCCTGTGGGATCTAATTAATAGGATATTAGATGGATTCTTTGTATAAATGAGGTCTAAAATCATTATTTTATTAAGAATTCATGATATAAATTCAAACACTCATGAGTTAAGCATTCCAAGACTTTATAAGATCATCAAGAGAGTATTCAATATAACTTATAAGGCATTCAAGGGAATATTCTCCATCATTTTTTGTGGCAATTTAAGATCCATCATCATGTCAAGGATATCAAGAATCAATCATGTTATTGAGCTAGTGTTGTGATGTTGCATTCAAGATCCAAGGTCAAGCATTAATATACACTTATCTCAAGATCTAGATCTACATCCTTCATGGCCATTTCATGCTAGATTGAAAATTTAGAAGACATCATTCAGGGTGTCATTGTTAATGTTTCATGTCCTTATTTCATTATCTCATCATTTGGTTTAATTACCTAAAAGGGGTTTGACCAAGAAAAACCCCATTTACTGATAAATCAACAAGTTTTTCTCTCTCTACATGTGTGATAAAAATCTAGGTGCCTTGGAGCTTCAAGACCCCTTGTATATTAGATTACAAGCTTGGAGAAAGGTTTTGTAGTTGTCCCCTCATTCACAAGGTTGTTATCCTCACAAAAAGTCATCTATAGGTTTGAAATAAGCCTTTCAGATCTAGAAAAAAACTATGGAAAAAAGAAGAGATTGGAGAGAAGAATGAGATCTTAATCCTTCAATAATGTAAACTGGGACTCATACACCACCTTGGATGTATGAGTCCTCGTACAACCAATTTTTTGGGTTTTTGGAGATTCAAAATCAATACTATCATATTCCAGTTTTGGTGCAAAAAACCCAGTCTAGGATTAAATCACCCAGACTGGTGTATGTATCCCACTCAGCCTTAAAATCATCATTTATAAAATTTCTAATCACCATTCAAGACTCTAAAGGTTTCCAAGTGCACAATTTTGATTTTATAGCCTTTTGTTTTGATTTATAAGAATTTCTAGGTTATTCATTCAAGTTTCATGCATCACTAGGTTTAAAAATTAGATGTTAAATTTCATTAGTCTTTCCAAGCTCTATATTGGTGATGAAGCCCTCTCTAGCTTATAATCAAACCCTAGTACAACCCTATTCTCAGAACGTTTTCCCCTTTCTTCATTGGATTGAGATCTCTAGGGTTTCCTTAAATGTGGAGAATAGAAGATTATTAGTCTATGTCCTAAACCTTGGTGACAACAATTTATATCCTACAAGGAGTTTCTCTTTTAATATTTAGTTTTGTTTTTTGTTAATATTTTTGAACTAAATTTAGGATAAGTTGTCTCATTGCATGAGATTAGAAATTTTTTCACAATATAGTCAAATCATCATCCAAGGTTTCCTTTTGCATGATTTTATAAAGCTTTCACGTTAATTTATAATATTCATGTAGGTTATTAGGTCAATATAATTTATCAAGTTGTTGAGAACATAATATTATTTGTAGGTGATTTTAAGGTGTTGTGGATTTTAATCATCAATTTCAACAAATAGTTCCAATTAAGTCACATAAGTTAACTCAGTACACTTCATTCTTTACAACTATCATTGTCTGCTCCATCATATTACAGTCAAATCACATCCTATCACATTCACATCAATACATTGACTATTCTACTTCTACTCTATTACAACAACAAAATGATCTCACATTTATATGCATTGCATTCACAAACACTTGCAACATGAATTAGTTTGGCCTAATTAGATGTATCGTGCATCCTCATACCCATTCATCTAAAGATTCAACCATGCACACTTCACATAATAAACCAATATGTGTGACATGTGAAAATAGGTCACCAATACCAACACTTTGATCTAATTTGGACCAACACTTCTTCAACTATGTAATGAGTTGAAATAATTGGTAATACCATACTCAATCATGCTTATCAAAAGTTGGCTATGCATCAATGTTGGCATCAATGGTAACACCATAGTAACATCATCTTCCATACATCCACCAACTTTTTCATTGAAAAACCAAACTTCCAACATGGATTACACCTTTCCATTGTAACTTAGGTCCAAATTTATAGTATAGGTTCTTCTCTATTTCACAGTCTTAGATCTGAAAGCATTATGTTACTTTTGATTTTTGTATATCTACTAAATTATATTTTCAGATCTAGGTTTGTACATAAAATAGGATTGTAAAATCACACTTAAAATTTATCATACTCACAAGGGTTAGTGTAGGATCATTGGGGTCCAAACTAGGCCATTAAATGGCAATTAAAATTCAAAAAAAAAAAAGTTAGGCAACTTGACATCAATATTTCAATAGGTTATTAACATAATTTGAAAAATATGCAAGAAAATATTTTATAAAAAATAGAATATAGTTTCTAGGATACTATTCATCTTTTAGAAAAATGGAAATCTATTTCGTGAAATTTTTAAATTTCAATATAGTAGTACTAAATTTTCATGAAAACAAAGTAGTTGTATCTATGCTCAACCTAAGTACAGGAAAAATATAATATATTTTTTTGAAATTTTTAGTATAAGTAGAGGACACATGCGTAGATGTGCCGTAATTTTTTTTACAATTTTTTTCGCAAGTAAACAATTAGTTATGAAATTTTTATTAGAAATTTTCAAAATATTAAAACTTGTTTGTGTGACCACCATAACTTGGTCAAAAATTTATGAAAATAAAATTTTCATTTTTTTATCCTATAGTATGGGATGCATAGAATGTGCCACATCTTTCATATTCAAAATATGTGAAATCATTTAATAATTATAGATTTTTTCAAACATTATATCAATTAGGAATTTAGTCAGAATGCATGTACAAAATCAGTAATAATTATCTATTTAATTCCAATTAATTCATATCGCCACTTTTGGGTCATATTGCCACTTTTTGGACCTACATGATCCTATGCTCACCCACAACTCAAAAATAAACATAAACATTAGGGGACAAGCTCTCAATTATGTAATAAGGTAATCATAAAATCCTAGTTCATTTATCTTTAATCTTGATTGAAGTGAAAAAGAGATAATCTTAGTTATTCTAATTGGATCTAGGATCACTTTCCCACCCAAAATTTTGTCAACATGAGGTATCCTATGATTGCATTTTTTTTTTTCATTGCATAAAATTTGAAAATTTAATTTTAAAATATATTGTGAAAATTAATTTCACTCTCCTATTTTGTTATTTTTCATTGATCTCTCTCCCACTATCTCTTTTACGTGTGAGGGTATTTTTGTGCAAGAGGGTGCAACCATTGAAAATCATGAAAAAAATGTGTGTTCTTCTCTCAACATCTCTCATACATGTGACAGTATCAAGTGGTGAAAGAGAATCCAATCATTGTAATCATGAGATTTGTGTTCTTTCCTCTCCCTATACCAGTTCTACTTGGGAAGATATTGTAGCATAAGAGGATGAAATCATTGATACATTTCAAATTATAGTACTTATGGCAACTTGCATGGATGAATGTTCAAAATTGATATTAAGTACTTCATTGATAGAATATTGCCACTAAGATAAAATTATGTACACCCACATTTGATTATGAACCTCCAAAAAATCCTTTAATTATTGGACCTCCTAAAATTTATAAAAACACTCTATAGTAATCACATACAACAAGGCATTTTGAAGAAACCAAGTTATCACATAGTTGTTCACACATGTAACACTAGAAAACATGTAAAAAACCAAAATAAATAGAAAATTCCATTATATTACCCAAACAATATATTCCACCCCCACCTAGTCTTCCTCAACATATAAATAAAGAATATGGTCTTGTTGAGAAACTTTGTAATACTCCAGCCAAGATATCCCTTTGAGACTTGATTCAAACATCATTGACATAGTGAAAGATGCTCCAAGAGGTTGATGAAGATTCTCTATACTACATGAAAAATATTAAAACACATACACATTCATATATTAAATTTCTTTAATGTTCATTACGTATATGGAGGATTGAACATTACATAAAATTTAAATTTTTTTACAATATTTTCTTGACACATCTTGTCTATGAATCTTTAAATCCTCATGTCTTCAAACTATATTAGCTTCACTCAAATTTTGAAACCTGATTTTTATCATCATTATGTAGCTCACATAGCTACCTTGAACACCTACAAAATTCCTTCTATCTTCATGCAATTCTCTTCTCTTCACAAGCTAATTTTCTGTAGTTTCTCTTGTGCAACTCTCACAAGCAACCTACAAGTTCTTCCTCCAACATTTTAGATGATTATTGCTGATTTTGAACACCCTTGAAGGATTTATTTTATAAATTCATACACCTTTACAAAAGCACCAAAAATTTTTACCCAAATTTTCTCTTTCATTTCCTTCAACTTGACCTCTGAAATTCCTTCACAAATGATAAAAAAAAAACATAGTTTTTCTTCCAAAATGTGTTGTAAATTTTACGTAACCATATAAAAATTATTTATGATATAAATTCATATGGAAAGTGAAAGAAATAAAAAACCAAGTCATGCTCCATTGGTAATTAAAGAGTCATTCATGATTTTTCCAAAAAATCATAATTTTTCCCTCCATTTTAAGCCCCCAATAAGACAAGAATGGAATATCAAAGGTCACTTGCCTTATGAAACTTTTTCAGGAATCAAAATTTATAGAATGAATAAAAAATATCATTTTAAATTTCCATTTAATATCTAAATGGACCCCCATTAACCCTTTAAGCCTTGAGATTATATAATACAATAATTTATTAAACATTGTTTACCTTTTTTCTTTTGAAATGTAGT
The DNA here is from genome assembly GCA_007115665.2 of Sequoiadendron giganteum. Classification (NCBI taxonomy): domain Eukaryota; kingdom Viridiplantae; phylum Streptophyta; class Pinopsida; order Cupressales; family Cupressaceae; genus Sequoiadendron; species Sequoiadendron giganteum. The sequence continues at coordinate 222,364,032 of CM021104.1, read as the reverse complement.
CCAAGTATTTCTAAATGAATATTTTACCCTTAAAAAACTCCACAAGATGATATTTAAGATCCAATCCACACTAAAATTCAAAATTAAACATGAAAATAAAATACTCATGTTTTTGGTTGATGTTGATTACTAATTTTCCCTGATGCCATTGCATCAGACGTGTCGGTTAAGAATTTTGTAAGCATGGATCACAAAATGGAGTTGAGTGTTTGAAACATCCTTTAAAATAGTAAAATATTTGCATCATACTCCAATGATTTCATAGGTCCCTTTTAATTTTTCTTGCTTCTTCTTTTCTACCATCTTTCTAGAACATTTGACATTCACCTCCTATAACTCTTCACACTAATCTTCTTTCCTCTTCTGGATTTGCATCCACCATGTGTCATCCTCCTCCAAATTATTTATCCTCCCTTATTATCCTTCATGGGATCCATCCCACCACAAATTGACCACCTCCACTAATTTCCACAAACAATATCTTCTAAACTTTCTACACACAACTCTACAACTACAAATTTATCCTATATAACAAAATCCTCTTGTACTCTAACTATGGAAGAATAATGGAAATGAAATCAATATTTTCATATATTACCTCTTTTTCATTTTCTATTATATTTGTCTTCTTTCCTTCATTAGCAAGCTTACCAAACCACCCATCTTCTAGTGCTAAAATTGGTAACATTAAGTCATCGTTGTCTTCACCATTTTCAATCTCTTCACATTCCATTGTAGCTAGAAATTTTTTTATAGATGCATATTCATTCTCTTCTACCATCATTGTTGCTACACTTCTATCCTCCTGTTCATTATTTTTTCTTCTCTCCTCATGTTTATTTATTCACTCAATTGTGCCTCCAACTTATCCAATTGCTTGTTTATATTTTCAATTATCCTCCATGCCTTATTTTCTTCATACCATCTCCATGCTTCCCAAATCATGGGCCTCTTCCTTATGACTATACCCACATCATATTCTGAAATCTTTCACAAATCTCACACTTGTTTTCATCACTCCCTAGCTCTTAATTGGTCATGACTTCTCTCTACCTGCAAGAAACCTCAAATGATCTATTTTTTATCGGCTTCTATTATCAATTCTATCTACAGGTCCTAGTGGATTTTCTCCACTCTCAAGATCTCCTACTATAATACCAAATGATTAAGAGGCTCTCTACTACACTAAAAAACATGAAAAAACAAACATTCATATAGGAAATTTCCTCAATTTTAATTACATATATGGAGGATTTAAGATTACAAAAATTCAGAAATTTTTTCAAGCTTTTCTATATGTCTTGTCTATGAATCTGTAAAGCCTCATGTCTTCAAACCCTCTTGAATTTACTCAAATTTTTAAACCTTATTTTTATCCTCATTATGCAGATCTTATGGCTGCCTTGAACACCTACAAAATTCTTTTTATCTTCATCTAATTCTCCTCTCTTCACAAGCTAATTTTCTGCACTTTCTCTTATGCAACTCTCATGAGCAACGTACAAGTTATTTATTCAACATTTCTATTAATGATATCTGATTTTTCACACCATTTAATTCTATATTTTATAAATTCATGCACCTTTACAAAGCATCAAAAATTGTCACCCAAATCTGCTCTTTCATTTCTCTCAACTTGACCTCTAAAATTCCTTCACAAATGATGAAAAAGACATAGTTTTGCTTCCAAAATGTGTTGTAAATATTACTTAACCATATCAAACGTATTTATAATGTAAATTTCTATTTAAAATGAAGGAAATACCAAACCAAGTCATGCTCCATTGCTAATTGAAGATCCATTCATTATTTTTCCAAAAATTCATAATTTTCCCTCCTTTTTAAGCACCCAATAAGACAAGAATGGAATGTCAAAGGTCGGTTGCATTATTAAAATTTTATAGGTATCAAAATTTATAGAATGAATATAAATTCTCATTTTCAATTTCCATTTAATATTTAAATTGACCCCCTTTAATCCTTCAATCCTTGAGATTATATAATACAATAATTTATTAAACAACATTTACCTCTTATTTTGGAAATAAAGTCCAATTATTGGTAAATGAAGATTTTATCCTTCAAAAAATTGACAAGATGATTAGGAAGCTCCAAACCACACCAAAATTCAAAATTAAACATGAAAAAAAACTCATTTTTTGGGTTGATGTTGATTGCTAATTTTCATAGATGCTCTTGCATCAGAGGCTTTGTAAAAGATTGATATCTCACCTTCTATTAAAATTAATGATGTAGTAGCCTTATTTGATTGTATGTAAACACAAATATTATATATTGTTGACTTCTTCTATGGAATTTGTCCTTGATGTCAAAAATGCCCTAGGTTGGTGCTTAGGCATTTCAGAGTCTTATCTTATTATGGCATTTGATTGGCACATTTGTTATTTGGTATCATGTGCAGATCTCATTTGAGGAATTCTAGTTATAGGTTCTATGTTCCATTGTTCAATTGAAATGTTTTTGTTTTGATAAAAAAAAATCAGTTTTTCACTTGATTACATATGTTTGACATGTTCAGTTCTTCTACAGGTTGACTAATTATGGCTTGATCAGTTACAAGCATCTTGAAATGGAAAAATTATGTCCTAACCAATTCGACTCCTTACATGCAATAATCATAGGAATCTTTCAAATCGGCAGTTGATGGGAAATGTGGTCGATGTTTATTTATTGTCTAAATCAATCAATTGATATAATGCCTATTGGCATGCAAGTCACTATTTTCTCACTGTTTTGAAAAGGCATTATGAGTTTGATTTTTTTTCGACATGATTGACTTTTGTAAGACTACGGACTTCAAGGTCTTACCATGGTACCGCTGGCAGTTAATCCAGTGACCGCAGTAGTGCAGTGAAATTTTTTAGCGACATGCTAGACAACTATTGCTATACCGCGGGTACTGAGAAGGGAGACCATGGTAGTGCGGTGAAAATAGCTAGCGACATGCAAGTCAACTACCGCTATACTGTGGGTTGTATGAAGGGAAATCGTGGTATTATGGTGGAAGTGGCTAGCAACATTCAAGACAGCTACCACTAATACCGCGGGCTTTCAGAAGTGTAACCGAGGTAATGCAGTGGAAACGGTTAGCGGTATTCAAGGAGCTACCACTATACCGTGGGTAGTCCGAAGGAAGACCGTGATTGAGTGGTAAGGAAGAGGTAAAGGAAGTGACAAAAATCAGTGCTAGTCATCGCTATACTGTGGGTGAACAAAATGATGAGTGCGGTAGCGCGATTGAGGAATAATATCGTTTGTTGGTTCTTTTAGGAAGCTTAGGTCATTATTTTGCTTCTCTTGTTCGAAGGGTTTGGAACCCTAGTTTGGTTGCCACCGGGGAATTACTCTCTCAATTTTTTTACTGTGCATGTTGCTGGCTTGCTAATAGCATATAGGAAAGATTGGAAGACCATGACAATGGTCGATTCACTTATTAGTTTCCTGCCATCAAGTAAGAGCTTGAATAAGGGAGAAGCTCGTGTTGCTAAGCTACTTTGTAGTTCTGGTAAAATTTCTACATCCAACATCCATTTGTATATTCCCAGGTATTCAATTTTTCAATTGGTTTGTAGAACCATTACTTCTAAATGGAAGGTGGAAAATTGGTTAAATATTTTCTTTGTCACAACTAAAAAGAATGCATATAATAGTAACTGCATTTTATAATAGATTTATCATATCAATTTTATGAAATAGTGGTATTTGTTTGGGGGAAATCATGATGACTTCGAATCTATTTAGTCTCTTACTTGGATTCCTTCATAACAGTTATTGGATGCATCATTTTGAAGTTTCGGCTACATTGCTGTTGTAGTTGGTTTTTCAAGGGTATTGTTCATGAATTTCATACATGCTTTAATGGTTCTTGTTTTCAATATTGCTTGTGCAGGCTGCTTGAGAGGACGGGTTTCAGTGTACCTTCTATATTTGCATAATTCTTGGATATTCCTATCAGAATAACTTCTTCACATTGATATTTCACACATGGACACTATAACACTAGGAATTGTTTGTCTATTGAAGGTTTGGTAATCTAATAATCATCTTTGTTTTATTCTTTGAAATAAAAAAATGAGCAATTGTTGTAACCTTCCTTGAATGCAATGATGAAATCTGTAATCAGAAGAAAAAATATATATTAGGGCTTTATCCTTACTGAAAAACCTGAAAACACTATGAGACAACAAAAGTGTAATATATAATAGTTTTGTATGAGATATAGATAGAGAATTCTTTTGCTGAAAATTTGGAAAACACAGTGTGTTAACTGCTTTGACTTGTATCATAAAAAAGGATAAAAATAAAAAGAGAGTTAATTTTTTCATGAAGAACAATGAGAAAATTATGAAATATAAAGGGAAACAAAGAGATCCTTTGTATCACTATATGATTTACTAAAACAGTAAAGGGGTTGATGCTCCTCGAGATTGGTGTGTCTAAATGAAGGGTTGGTCCTCCTTGAGATTGGTTTCTCTAAATGAGGGGATGGTTCTCCTTGAGTTGGTGCTCAAAAATTAGCCTATAAGGCATTGTAAGCAGTGGTTTTCAAATTAAGCCAGTAAGGCAATTTAGGAGTGGTTTTTCTACCCTAGGAGGGTTTTCCACTCGAGAATTTTTGTCTCTCATTTGTGTGATTTGTGTTTATATTGCATATTGCTTCTTTCAGTCATTTATTTTATTATTCTCATTCATCTGGTCAATGCTTTGATACTTTAAGGTTGTTTAAAAGTTTAAAGTCAATTTACTCAACTCTGTCATGCAAATTTAGATTGTACAAATCTAATGCAAAATGTATTTCATAAAGTGAATTAACTTCTGCATTCTCTGCTCATTATATGAATGCTCAATTTTTTTTCAAAAGCAAGTCAAAGTTGCATATTATGAAGTTTTATAGTTACGTTGATAAAGCTTTAATTGAACAATATCATGTGATTCTTTTAATATGGGTTGTAAATGTTAGTCAAGTCTCATGTCAATCTGATCTAAAGTGTTAATGTTCTATTTCTTAAACAAATCTGTCACTTTGGGTTAAATGAGTAAAAGTTTCATTATGTTTTCAAAGTTAAAAGTTAAAATTACTCCACTCTAGTTCAGCCCTCCCTTTCAGAGTGAATCCACTTCCAATAGATATTACCTTCCCTCAACACGAATTAACCTCACTTGAGATCTAAAATACACAAGAGTCTCTAATGATAATGGTTAGAATTAATCAAGCATGGGTTAGGCATACTTTGATTGATAATTGATTAGATCTTAATTTTTGCAACATGGATCTTCTTGATAAACTTGATGTGTATAAGAATATTATAGAGCATAATTATTGTGAACCCTGATCCTAGACCTGCACAAACATACCAAACAAGGATATTGTTAGATCAAATGCAATTGAGAATCAAGATTCACCATGAAATCCATTTAAATTGTAAAGAACAAGAAATGAGATGAAAAACATTTAAGAAAATATGAACAAAAGCTATGAAATCCTATTCAATGCAAATCAAACTCTTGATCCCATGGGGGAATTGGTGCAAATTGTGTGCAAAAATTTTCCCTTTCCTAAGTCCTTTGTAAGCTCTTGGATGATTTGATGATGGTTGAAGTTCCTTGATGAAATTTTGGAAAAACCTAGCTATCAAATCATAAAATGATGAACACTTGATATGAAATGGATTAAATTATCTCTCAATATGAGGAGAGTAACTTTTTTGTAAGTTGTTGATGATTAAAATGAAGGGTAACCTTTCCATTTATAGAATAATTTGATGAGAGAAGAGGCAAAAGGGATGAATGTGGGATAAAAACCAAACCAATAGGAATAAGCCACTTGTCATCATGTGAATGGGCCAAGGATGTGCATGTTTTCATGAATGTGCACATAAATATCATTAGTTGAAATTTGAAATTAGTGAAATGATAAGGTGGAGGGAGAGTCAAATGGAGCTATGGCCACATGGGTCAATGCAAAATGACTTGTAAGCTGAAATAAATGCCTTGTTGGAAGGACACATCTCATTTGGAGGGAGATTTGAAATGGAGGAATATTACATTTTTATGCCTTGTTGAGAGGAAATGAAGATTTAATAAATTACTTAAATTGATTTATTTGTGCAAGTGGAAAAATCTTGAAGATGGGACATGGATTAGAGTTAGCATTAATCAGGATTTGATTAACTAAGATGATGTTGGGCGATTTCACAATTTTGATGTAGATTTTAGGATTTAAATAAATCAAAGTGAGAGGAAAATGATTTTATATTTAATTAAACAAAGATTTGATTTATTTAATCAAAGAGGGTGATGTTAGTAATTTTATTTATTTAATTAAATGAAGAAATTTATAAGTTAATTAAATAAAATTGATCTATTTAATTAAAGGGGGACTTTAGGATTTATTTATGATATAATTAAATAAAAATTATTTATCTAATTAAAAGATGAACATTAGCGATTAAATATGGGGAAATTAGAAGCATGATCTCAATTTTGCATGTCTACATTTTTTCCCTCTTCGAAGCAATGCACTTGTTGCATTGATTCAAAGAATGATGTCACCAAATGAAATTAAAAAAACTTATGATTTTTTTGAATGCTCCAGTGGAAAGAAATACATTGGTACATTTCCCCCTCGAGAGATTGAGTGAAAAGTTCAATTTGAGGTCAATCTCACGACAAAGAGGTTCAAGTTGGATGTATGGATAGTTAGACTAATAGATCTATATCATAATGATGATGAGATGTTTTTAAGATGCTTAGAATAACAAATCTATATTATCCTAAAAAAATTTAATGTTTATGAAATGCATGTGAGATGGATGAGATGGATGATGTTGTCCTATGATGATATGACATGATTATGCAGGATGATAATGTAGATGCAGGATGGATGCATTGATTAAATGTTACTATGTTAGCATGGAAGAGGATAGAAGAATGATGTATTGCTTATCTAGGGATAGGAGAGATAAAGAGCATAAATTTCCTTATGTTTGATAACAGACATACGTACAATGCATCAAGGTATAAAGAAAAGATGGCATTTCACCTAGTGTGATGGAATTTGAATAAAAAATCAGATAGGAGTACGCTTTTTTACACCTAACATACATAACCTCATTCAGAATGCAGTTCATATATTATATACATCTCAAACCAAAACATAAAATAACAAGCCTTATTATGTGGTCAACAAGACACCTAAAACACCCTTCCTACAAACAAAAACAATGAACACATGGAAAATTTATTTTACAAGGCTATCCAACAAGTACAATAGATAAAAATATAATGATTGTTTCCCCATTCCTTTCTCTCTAAACTGTTTTGATTAGGCATCATTGAGAGGTTCTTGGAATGAGCACAAAATAAGATAAGTCAAAAAGACCAAGATAAAATAAACATACAAGCTAATGTTCTTTGTACCACTAGCCAAGACTAAACTACGGTGATGCCTGATGTTGATGTCCATTTAGGAAGGATGCATCCTAGGATATGTTGTGATCAGGTGATAATGAGATTGATTGGATGATAATCTATTGATACCGAGAGTTGACCAACTTGTTGACTTACTCGCGTAGACTTGTGACTTTGACGATTGAGCTTTTACCTTTAAACCTGCTAGACTTGCTTTTGAATGACTTACCAAAGGATGAAAATGATGATTGATTTATTTTAAATGATGATTATTGCAGTTTAAAGTTAAATGAGATGGATGCACCATTTTGGGTTTTTTCAAATATTTGGATGTTTTTATTTTTTTGAAATGTTTTGACGTTGTTTTGGCTTTTAGGTTTTTTTAAAAAAAATTATATTTTTGAGATTTATGACCAAGAGACTAACCTAAATACCTATCCTAGGGGTCATAGGAGTTGATCAATAGAGTAGTCTTTCCTACGTTATATACGTAGGGACCACGTAGTTCGACTGACACAAACCTGATTATTGATGAGATAGATCGGCAAACAAATTTCCATTTTATTGTGATGGATGCCTAAAGGACTGACCTAGGGTGTCTCGAGGGATGATCAAATATCAACATTTCCTACGTTCAAGCTTAGAGATGACGTAGTTCGGTAAGATGACTCTATTTTTTATTTTTTAGATTTTCAACATGTTTGGATTTTGACATGATTTGGATGGTATTGGATTTTGGATGGATTTTTTGAATATTTTTGGATTTTTGATGTTTAAAGAAGAACACAAGAATATACACAAGTCTAATCCAATGCAAGTACATGAACATGCCACCAGCATAATGCGATAGACTAGTTCAATAAAGGTAGGACAGATTGACCTTAGGAACGTGCCAAGTAGTACTAGGGTGGAACATCATACAAACACAAGATCAAGCTATGGATGTGAACAAATGAATGAATGAAAGATTAATCATGAATGAATGGTAAGATGTAATGGATAAATAAGTGTGAAAATTAAGCCACGAAGATCCTTGTGAATGGAGAGTGCTTTATTTACGCTTGGCACCTATTTTCTAAGTTTTCACCAAGGTACTTGTCCCAAGCACCACCGAAGTGGTTTTCACTAGAGAAATTTTTTTTCTCTTTACTATTTTCAATCCTTTTTTTGATTTTTTTGATTTTTTGTTGTCACCTAGATGCATTTTTACCAATTTTTCATAAGAGTGAACATTTTTTTAGGATATTTTCTATTTTTTTTTTGTATTTTTTGGTTCTATACCTTGAAATATTTTTAGGCATAAATTTTTTTGAGATGGGAGTTGTTCAGGGGCTCCTATAGAGTTTCTCCTTCTGGTGTTGATAACTGGTATTCCCCTGACTTGTAGCTCACTGTGATGATGAAAGCTCCCAACTAGTCGGGTTCATATTTCCCTTGTAGTTCTCCTTTAGGACTAGCTTGCCAATTTGAAAGTTCTACCTCTTGATTTTCTTGTTGTAGTTGTGTTTGAGGCATCCATGCATCGTTCATCCAATATTTCTAGCTCATTTAGCCATGAGACCTGGTATTCCTCATCTGTAATGAGATTTTGCAGTGATATCCTCAGGGACAAGAACTTGATCTCAATGGGGAGAATGGGTTTTGATCCGTAGACTAGGGAGAAGGGGGTGGCACCTATTGGTGTGAGAATTCTTGTGTGATAAGCCCATAAGGCAGGATTTAGCTAAAAATTCTAGTCACGACCGACATCATTGATTATTTTCATAAGGATTTTCAAGATGGTTTTGTTGGTGGCTTCTACTTGGCCATTGCCTTGGGGATAATACGGAGTGGAAAAGCAATGTTGGATGCTGAATTTTTGGCGCATGTCTTGAACATCCTGATTCTTGAAAGGTGGCCCATTATGTGAGATAATATCTTGGGGGACATCTTATCAACAAATGAGGTAGTCCAAGATGAACTTAGATATCTTCTTTCCAGTTATGTAGGTCATGGGAACGTCCTCGACCCACTTTGTGAAGTACTTTGTGGCGGTGATAATGAATTTATGGCCATTGGATGGGGTGGTGGTAATTCTACTGATGAGATAGAGCCCCCCACTGGAAAAAGGGCCAAGGTGTAATAATGGGATGAAGTTGTTGAGCTAGTGCATATATTAGGTCCTCATGTTGCTGACACTGCAAACATTTTTTGACAAAGTCATGTGCTTCTCTTTCCATAGTAGGCCAATAGTATCCTATCCTCAACAATTTCTTAGCCAAGGTCATACCGCTTGAGTGCAAGCCATAAATGTCATTGTCTACCTTAGTTAAAGCAGTCAGGGATTCCTAAGTATTTAGGCAATGCAACAAGGTTCCTTCGATGCTCCTACGGTAGAGGGTTTCTCTTAGGATGATAAAGCGAGTTGACTTCTTGATGAAGGAATGTTTAAGGTTTGGGGCTATGTCAACAAGTAAGATTCTTATTCTCAAGTAGGTGAAAATTTCATGATACCAGGGATCACTAGGACCAATGAGTTCACACACAAATTCAAACACTAGCACCTCAAATGCTGGTATAAAAAGCTTCTCTACAAGGAATTCTTTCTTTGGGACATTATGTGGGATTTCCAAGAGTGATCCAATTATAGCCATTGTGTTTGTTACTCTTTTGTTTTCTCTAGGTAGTTGCTCAAATGTAATATCAATGAATGACTCTTTGAGGCTCTTGAACAACTTCTTATATGGAGTCAGTTTATCATCCTTTGTTTGATATTCATTGTTTACTTGATTGATTATGAGTTGAGAGTCTTTGTATACCTTTAGGTCTACAATCTGCCATTATACTACAATCCTTAAGCCTATGACAAGAGCATCATATTCTTCTATATTATGCGTACATGGGAGAGACAGCTTGTAGGATTTGGGTATGTAGTCTCCCTAGGGAGTTATGAATAAAATTCCTACTCCTAACCCATGGTGCGTGTAAGATCCATCAAAATACATCTTCTAGTGGTCTACTACACTTAGGGTGAAAATTGATTCATTGGGGAGTTCTGAGATAAGTAGGTTTTCTACGTATATAGGTGCCTCTTCTAGTTGATCTGCAATTACTTGACCCTTGATGGCCTTGCGCTCCATATATTCAATGTTTTTTTCTATCAATATCATGACCCACTTGGTTGTTTGTCCTATAAGAGTGGCTTTAGAAACTAGATACTTGAGAGGATCTATTTTTGCAATTATCTTGATCTGGTGAGCTAGCATGTAGTGTCTAAATTTTTGAGCTACCAATACAAATGCTAGAAAATATTTTTCCATAGGAGTATAGTTTAGATTGTATCCTACCATGGTCCTACTGATATATTATATTGATCTCTCTCTTTCGTTTTCATCATGCTGAGCTAAGAGAGCATCGAGAGCTATCATTGTTGCTAAGATGTATAGGATTAATGGTTTTCTTGGAATTGGTGGCATTAGAACTAGTGGCGTGAGTAGGTATTCCTTGATTTTTCTGAATGTTTGGTCACAATCTTCATCCCATTTGTATGCTACCCCCTTGTGGATTGGATGAAAATGTGGGATTTATTTGTCTCCCAACTATGCTATGAATCTACAAATAGGTTGGAGCCTTCCTTGTAGGCCTCTTAGCTACTTTAGTGTCCTGGATGATTCAATTTTGAGGATCACCTTGAATTTAGTGGGATCAACCTTGATTCCTCTCATTGACATGATATACCCCATGAGCTTGGCTAGTTTTACTTCGAAGACACACTTCCTTGGGTTGAGGTAGACCTTGTAATTTCAAACCTATCGAAAATGGAGCCCAAAGCTGATATGTGGTCTCGTCTTTTCCTTGATTTAGCCAATGTATCATCTACATAATCCTCCACATTCTTATGAATCATATCATGAAATATCAATGTCATGGATCTTTGATAAGTTGCTCTTGCATTATTTAGCCCAAATGGCATCAAATTCCAACAATAGGTTTTGCATGGAGATGTGAACATTGTCTTTTGTTGATCTTCCTTTCCTATCATGATTTGGTTGTATCCTGAGAAACCATCCATTAGTGATAGCATCTCATGTCCATCCATCATATCCATTATCATGTCAATGTTGGGTAGGCGAAATTCGTCCTTGGGACATGCTTTGTTTAAGTCCCTAAAATCGGTGCAAATGCGGATGCCCGTAGTGGGTTTGAAATGGGTAATAGATTTGATACCCACTCTAGATAGTCGATCATCCTTATGAATCTTGCATCCAAGAGCTTCTACAATTCCATTTTGACTAACATGGCTATTTGGGGGTGCATCTTTCTCAACTTTTGTCTCACTGGCTATACTCTTGGATACATGGCTAAGTGATGAACTACCACTTCATGATCAAGACCCGGCATGTTAGCATAATTCTATGCAAAAAAAAAAAATTCTTTATTTTAGGAATGGAACTAAGAGTTCTTGTTCTTTAATGACAAGTGATTCAACATAGAAGGTTATGTGTAGTAGCTCTTATGTTCTGAGGTTGACGGGATTGCATTGTTCTGCAAGGACCGCTGATTTTTCTTGATGGAGTGCAATGAGGGGACGATTCAATCCTTCATCCTCCAGTGCCTCAGAGAGGTTTTTACCATTGGATACATCCCTTTTGTTTACTATTTTAGGATTTGAGAGTGCCACAGTGTGGTTTTCACTCAAGGACGTTGAGATTATTCTCAATTTCTCACTTTTGTGACTGAATGATTCAATCATTCCTTGTAATAGGTGTGAGTTTCCAATATAATTTCAAATACATCCTTATGATCTCCACATGGTACTATTTCTTGCATTCCCATGAATTTTGAGAGTGCCTCTTCATTTTCAAATGTGTCCAAAATCGGTGGTCCTCATTGGTCATAATCGATGAGCTGAGGGTAGACCAGATTTATCTTGTGGGTTTTGTTGGTTTGACTCAAAGGATAGGGTACCAATCATGAGGAGGGATGAATCTTCAAAAATCATGGGTAAGTTGGTTATGGTATCGTCATCATTTCTACTACTACAAACATCGATGATGTCAAAAGTGAAGTTATTTAAGGATAGACCTTTAGATACAGGTAGTTGAAGGGTGGTTGTTGTTAACTAAGGGGGAGTTCTGACTACATTAATAAGGGGACTATAGCCACCTATGGTTATACTCAAAGGGGTACAACTAAGACCAAGGTTGCTTATTTGTTTCTCAATAATGATGGCTTCCAGTCAGCCATTGTTGTTCCTCCCAGGACTTTCATTTCTATTATAGCCCATCCCAAGCATCATTTTTAGTCCTTTGATTCTTTCATCCATGGGAAGATTAGGCATGGGTCTTTCACCTTGATATAATGAGTTTGAAATGTCTCTTTCATCCATTGTCTCCTGACTTACATCCCCCAACATTGAAATCTAGAAGGGTTTTCCTTGAAAGTTTGGGAAGGCATTTCAGCTGGTTGGGGTTGCCCATGTGACCTAGGAGATTGAGGTAACTCTCCTATGACAAAACAATTTGTCTTCATTTTGTATTCCCCACACCAATTGTCTTGTATCATGAGCTTGATGTTAGATATGTCAAGGATGGAGGGTTTCTTTGTCCAAGAAGTGGAGGCTATGTTGTATGGGTCCATATATGGATTTGAGATTCCTTCATCATTCTTTGGGACTTGGGAAGCTATAGAGTACTTGGCCTCAAGATTATTGCAGTAGGCGAAAGGTTTGGGATCACCATGTATTGCAACCTCTTCATTTTGGTATGAAAATTTGATGCATTGGTGGAATTTGAACATGATTGCCTTCATCCCATGGATCCATGGGCATCCCAGGAGAATATTGTATAGAAAATCAAGGACGAGAACTTGAGAGGTAGTTTCTATAATGGTTGGCCCCACTTGGATTGGGAGTTTGATAGTTTCTTGAGACACTCTTTCTTGATCATCATATGCTCTGATTTCAATGCCTTTGTTCTTCTCAATGGAATCTTCAGAGATTCCTAGTTTCTTTATAAGTTTAAGGAAACAAATGTTGAGGCCTACACCTCCATCCACCAAGACCCTTTTGACCTTACTCTTATGAAATAGGACTTGAAGGTGGAATGCTCGGTTATGAGAGGGTGGGGCGGGGAAGTCCTGATCACAGAACTTGAGGATGTTTAGTGTGATGATGTTACCAACCATAGCTTGGAATTGCTCGATATCAAGGATACTAGAGATGGTAGATGAAGCCAATGATTCTTCAAGGATTTCTCTATGAGAAATTGGGATCTTCAATAACTCCATGATGGAGATTTGAGCAAGGGATATTTTTAACTGGTCAAGGAAGTTGTAACCATTAGCAATGGATTTCTAATTTTGGGTGGGGGTCTTAGATGGTTGTGATGTCTCGATAATGGTGACCTTGCCACCACGTGTGGTGACTCCATAGTCAACATTGGCTCCCTTACTACTGAGAACAGTAACCAATTCGTCAAAGCATGTGACAATGCCTTAGTATACATGGTTCACTTTGCTAAAAAATTCTTACCTTTTTTGTTTCCTTGGTTGTGATCGAGCATCAGATTTGTGTATATTTTCGAATCTTGATTACCAGTCGGTTGCTCAATATTTATGATTTTGTCATCAATGAGATCTTGGATGATATTTTTTAGTTTCATGTAGTTGGTGGTCATATGGCCCTTCAAGTTATGATAATTGCAAAGAAAATTTTCATTATACCAGGGCGGTTTTACCTAGGGGTTCTTGGTAATTATGATAGGTGGGGAGTTTGATGAGGTTCTCATTGACCAGCTTCTTCATGATGAATTCGATTGAATTTCCAAGGGTTGTGAATTTTTGCTTGTGGTGATACTTGTTTCACAGAGGTGGTCCTCCTTGATTATTGAGATTGTTGACATGACTTTGGGGTGGTTAATGGTTTACTGCATTGGCTTGCATGTTATTGTGATAATTGCATTGCAGTTGATGATGTGTTTTGTTATTTTTCTTTGGAGTACTGATGATGACCTTGGAATCAACCACTCCATCGTTGGTAGCATTCCTATTCTTCACCCATGTGTGAGGTTTCTCATTATAACTGGTGGATGGGTGACTCTCTTGATGTTCAAGATATGTAGGCATGCCCCCTTGTGTAATAAGGGATCTCTCAATGTTAAGAACCTTGGGTTTAATTGATCATATGTGGTGATGCATTGCATATTCAGAGAGAATGCCAAGGTCTTGTCCATTTTCGCAATGATGGTGCAGATTTTTTGTTCCTCTAGCATGGCCCACTTGCTTTGATTAGCCTTGTATTTCCATTGTTGGAGGAAGGAGGTGAATGATTCCCACTTTCTTTGCTTGAGTGTTAAAATTTCCTCTAAACTAGCATTCACGGAAATGTTGAATGCATAATTATGGAGGAATGCATCTTTGATTTCTTGGAATTTTCTCATGCAAGTAGGTAAGCAAGAGAACCACTCCATGGCGACACCAACCAAACTCTGAGGAAACAACCACATTAGATATATGTCATTGTTTGCAACTTCCATGCAATGTAACTAGAATTCCATGATGTGGTCTTCAAGGTTTCCCAATCCATGATATTTGTCAAATTTGGGGGTTTCAAATCCCTTCGAGAATGGTACCATTGGTAAGCTCCTATATAAAGGATGAGGACACAAATTGTTGGATGTCCTTATTGTTTTTCCTAATTTAAGATCACAAGCATTTGCTGCGAGAGCAGTTTGATTTGTGTTGTTCCATCACCTTGTGGATTAGGAGGTGGGGTGAACATGTTTTGAGGTGTTGGATTGATGGGTGGAATGTTTTGTTGCAAGCTTTTCTGAGCGAGTAATTCTTATGTTTGTTGTTGAACCAACAATGCTTGTTGTTGGTCATGTTGTTGTTGTACCCATAATGCTTGTTGTTGGGATTTTTGTTGAGTTGCCTCCTGTTGTACTTGATAATCTTGCAAGGCTTGTTGGTATGCTTCTTGCTGTGTTGCTTGCAATTGTGCTTGGTATTGTTCTTGTGCTTGAACTTGCTGAGCTTGAAATTGGGCTTAGGCCTGAGCATGTGCTCGTTGGACTACTTGTGCAATTTGAGTAGCATGTGCAACTTGTGTGGCTTGAGTGGATTTTGCATCTTGGGAAACTTGATCTAATTACATAGATTGGGAATCTCGTGTGGCTTGATATGCTTGCACAACTTGGGAAATTTTTTGTTGTTATCATAAATCTTTGGCTTGAGCCACCTACTGTGCCTATTGTGCTTGTTGCACTACTAATTGCACTTGTTCTTGTTGAGTAGCTAGCTATGCAACTTGTTGGTTTTGGAGTGTCTTTTGATGGGTGGCTAGTCGAGCTTCTTGTAATGTGATGGTGAATGAGTTTTCCATGTTGTGCTTTGGTGCTTGTGGCGGTGGATTGGAAATGGTATTGACCATTGTGATGAGAAGAAAAGTCATGTTGATGATCAGGGTTTGAGTTGTGGATGGTCTGATTGAGATGCTTGTTCCTTGGGAAACTGTGATTTGAGAGACTTGAGGGATGGTAGATGTTTTGATTGTTGGTGTTTCTTGGATGGTTTCCATCTGTTGTTGTGATATCGATGGTAGAACACAAGTATTCAATATGATGCTTTGGTTTCTTTGATTTGGTTGATTGATGGTGGGTAAGGGGAGAAGATCCAACCCAAGGAGTGATGTAGATCTAAGTGGTAGAGGTGGAAATTGTTGAAAGATAGGTGGTACATTCCTTTGAAGTGATGATGAGGGGTCAAAGATTCCCTTGGCTCCAAACAAAGTACCTTCTCCTTGTGAGATAAGGAGAGAGGTTTGCGTGTCTAGAGAATAAACTGGCAGAATCATGGAATGTAAGTGGAACACATGACTATAATGGATTTACCAAGATAGATTGATCGAGTGTGGTATTTGGATCTAACTCCTAATTTCTCACAAGGGGATATTTTTGGAGTGCATGAAGAAATGAGCTTCCCGTGTTAACAATCGACAAGGTTGACGTGATAAATGATATGATTTGGGGGATGTCTTGAGTGATGCTTTCGAACTGGAATATGGATGGTGTTGAGGGAATGATCCCAAGAGGTCTTTCCACAATAGTGCTTATGTCAAAGTCAAAATGGAGTTTAGCCCCTTCTTTTGCTAGCTCAAGGATGCATTGGAAGGGATATAAATTCATCATAGTATTGAAAATTCAATGATTTTCAGGATCTCGCACCATCTCAAGGATTTCCTCGTGTCATCCCTAAAATGTTGTCGGTGATGTCCTCTACCAGACCCTCCTCTTGAGGATTTTGTGATGGTAGAGAGAAGTTTCTTGGGGGATTTCTTGATTTGACAGGATTCATTTTGGGGGCATTTTGACTTAGATCACTTGAAGTTGATGTCTCCTTGGTGATTTGAATATTCTTTTTGTGTTGTGATCTTGTTTGAACCATACAATAGAGATAAATTGATCTTACTTTAATTACAAAAAAAGATAATAAATAGGATGAATTAAGGATCAAAGTGATGATGAGGATGAGATAAAAAAAAGATTGATGATGTAGATGATGAAACTCTTGAGAAACCTTAAGGGGGAGGCTAAACTTTAGGATTGAATTTGATTGGATTTTGATTGATTGATTTGGATAATGAACCTGTAAAACCTAGGAGGTTGTGTTGTCCTAGAGTGAACTCATACACAAGAGGATAAATTGACTAAGTGTGTCAAGAAGGATTCATCAAGACACCCTTAGTCAAAAAAGGTGATTTTGGATAATGAACTCCTAGACCTCAAGATGTTGGATTTTATCAAGAGTTAAACTTGTTCAAAAGGATTCGATAATTTGATCAAATATATGGGGAAGGATTCATCCACACATATCTAACCAAATAATATTCTAGCACCAAAATGTGAACCCTAATTCTAGACCTGAACAAACATAGCAAACAAAAATAATGTTAGATCAATGCAAGTGAGAAACAAGATTCCCCATGAAATCCATTTAAATTGCAAGGAACAAGAAATGAGATGAAGAACATAAGTAAACATGAACAAAAGCTATCAAATCCTATTCAATGTAAATCAAACTCTTGATCCCATGGGGGAATTGGTGCCAATTGTGTGTAGAAATTGGCCCTTCCCCAACTTATTTGTAAGCTCTTGGATGATTTGATGATGGTTGAAGATCCTTGATGAAATTTTGGAAAAACCTAGCTATGAAATCATGAAATGATAAACACTTGATATGAAACATATTAAATTAGCTTTCAATCTGAGGAGAGTAACTTTGATCTAAGTTGTGGATGATTAAAAAGAAGGGTAACCTCTCCATTTATAGAATAATTTGATGAGAGAAGAGGCAAAAGGGATGAATGTGATCAATTGGAAGAAGCCATTTGTCATCATGTGAATGGGCAAAGGATGTGCATGTTTTGATGAATGTGCCCATAAATGCCATTACTTGAAATTTGAAATTAGTGAAATGACAAGGTGGAGGGAGAGTCAAATGGAGTTATGGTCACTTGGATCAAGGAAAAAGGACTCATAAGATGAAATAAATGCCTTGTTGGAAGGACACATAGAATTTGGAGGAAGATTTGAAATGGATGAATATTCGACTTTTATGCCTTGTCGAGAGAAAATGAAGATTTAATAAATTACTTAAATTGATTTATTTGTGCAAGTGGAAAAATGTAGAGAATGGGACATGAATTAGAGTTAGCATTAATTAGGATTTGATTAATTAAGATCATGTTAGGGGATTTGACAATTTAGACTTATATTTTAGGATTTACATAAATCAAAGTGAGAGGAAAATGATTTTAGACTTAATTAAACGAAGATTTGATTTATTTAATCAAAGAGGGTGATGTCAGTGATTTTAATTAGATAAATTTGATTTATTTAATTAAATGAAGAACTTTAGAAGTTAATTAAATAAGATTAATTTATTTAATTTAAGGGGCAATTTATGATTGATTTATGATTTAATTAAAAAATATATATTTATTTAATTAAAGTATGAACATTAGCGATTAAATACGAGGAAAATTAGATGTATGATGTCAATTTTTCCTATCTACAATTATCTTACTATTCTTATATATGATAATATTAGGAGGAAGTAATTATGGCCAATCATGCTACCTGTTAAGGTAGAGCCTGCGGTTTTTCCTATCCATATCAATATCATGTTGAGACCACTTTCATAGAATCTTGTACTAGATTTAGATCATGGATTCATTCCATGAAGGGAGTCTCATCTACTCTCCACCATGAGATGAAGTATGAATACAATTATAAGATAATTCATAAATCAAAGCCAAACATAACACTTCAAAATTATAAATACTTTGATTCCAACTTCAAAGGTGGAACAAAAACATGTTCAAGGTAATGATGATTATATTTCACAAATACAATAAATTTTTAAAGATGATTAGAGGTTGCTAGATTTTGTACCTCATTTTATTGGGGAGTCTGAAATCTTAACACAAAAGTCTAGATAGTTGGATACAAATGATGATAATGATATTATTTCATATTTAAAACATGTTTTGTGATGATTGGGGTTCATTTTATTTAATATCCTCTTTAATAGGAGATCACAAAATCTCACAATCTAAACATAAGGGTTCTTGTGTTTCATTTTCTAAATCTTCTTCTATATCAACAAATCTAGATAAATCACCCTATAATGGTGATAAGGGCTCTTTAGCTTTCTTCCCTCATGTGTTGGTGAGCCCTATTTCTAAAACCTCAAAAATGAATTTGGTTCTTGTGAAAGAATAAAATCTTCCTATGATCATTTAGATAACACCTCTACATTTGAGTTGGAAGAATATTATGTGATTGGATATAAAATTATTTCTAACAATGGATATATGGAAAACATAGAACAAAGAGTTAAGTATCATGTAAATTCTATGTTGTATCTATCATAAAAGGGTTTGGGGTTTTAACCTTCTTCTTTATCATCTTCATGTCTGTCATCATCTATCATATTCAAAACATCATTTTGTAAGAAAGAAGTCTTTTCTTCACAAGAGAAAAAATTATATCCTACACCTTTATGAAAGAAAGAGCATCTTTTGTTGAGGCTTCTCAAAGCTCACTTGATAACACTTCCTCCTCTAACATAGGAAATTCTATAACAATAACTAATTTTATGCATATCATTGAGTGGATGACCATTCCACCAATGAATGTCAGGTATTGAGTAATAAAATACAAATCAATGATTATGGTTCTATTCCATGTGGCGATGCAGCTTGTCAATCTAAAAGTTAATGATCTTTATTATATGGTGTTTCTCCTCACTATGTGGCATTTTTAGCTTCATATGTAGGTTCATTTCCATTCACGGTGGTATAATATTAATTGCAACCATAATTTTCATGGTAGCAACATGATAGCCTCTAGTGTGGTTTTCTTTTCCTTTATGCTTGGGGTGAAAGGATAACTAGTTTTGGAGGTGTATGTGTTACTTATAATCGTAAGAGGCATTTGAGCTTTAAAATTTAAACAAGTTGCACATAATGTGGTTGATTTCTTTTATAATTTTCTTAAAATAAAATTTACCCAAATTATGTGCAAATTTTTGAAATTTTAAAGCTAAAACACCTTTTGACATGAATATAAGTAACATAATAGTACAAATTGAGTATCATATTTTCCTTACTTATAGTGAAAATTGTGTAAAATCAAGATAAATTAAGAAATTTAGGATAAGGTATAAATATCTTGGACTATTTCAAGACCATTCTGTAATCCCCTTATATTTAGGAGTGATGGTATAAATTTGAACAATCTAAAAGAAGGTTTAAATATGATATATAATGTTGAGTTTAAGGTAAGTGAAAGAAGTTGGGTACATGAAGAGGGAAAGTTTCAGCCAAAAAAAATATTAAAAAGATTGGGTTCCCATTTTGAAAAAAGTAGGTACCTATTTAGGAATGGGGAATCAAGCCTTAAATTGGGATCTTGTTCCCTAATCAAGTGCCTATTCTAAACATATAATGGGTACTCATTCTAAAAATAGAATGGGTACCAATTTTAAAGAGAGTAAAGATTCTAAAAAAAATTAAAATCACAACCCACTTTTGATATGTTTTTAGGCTTGAAAAAGACTTGGTTGCTAAATCCTTAGCATTGGACCTAAAACTAAAAGACTAAGAAAATTTCAAGAGAAATAACTTTAGAAATATAGCTACTCGATTATTTTCAAAATTGGTCTATAAAATTAAAAATCCATTATAGATCATGATGTCTAGTTTTTGAATTTGTATTTTTTTTATGATTGGATTATTTTTCTAATTTTTAATTAATTATTAAGAAAATAGTGCCATAAACTTTAAATGTCAATTTTTTTATTGTGTTAGTAAGCTTTAATTTGTTATGTTTTTGTAAAGTCAACCTATAAATGATTCTCTCCACAGTGAAAAAATGATTAGTTTTGGTAAAATTATGTTGTCTGTACATAAGGGTTTTTAAAATAGCAATTAGAGAAAATAAAAAATAATAAAAAATGTATATTTAAAATAATATATAAATGAATATCCTCATCAATATTTATTTTTTTACACATATTTCCTCAAAAGGAATTTGAATAAAAAATTCATTTCTAGATCAAGTTATGGTGTTCATACACATGCATTGTATAGTTCTAAGAAGGTGACTTTTAGAAAGTGGTTTTAATACAAGACTATTAAGGATTAATTTGTATAATATAGGTATTAGAATAAATTCAATATCTTGAAACCAGACTAAAAATAATAAATTTCATATTATTAAACTTTTAAAAGATTCAATGTTTAAGTGCTTCAAATTTTAATTCTGATTTTGAAAAAAATTTAAATATGGAAAAGGACTTCAACTTTTTGAACTTTCTGTGGACCCAAATTCTTGCACATGTCCTTTATAACATGCATTTGATACATGTATATTTTGTTGGAATTAGATAAAAAAATAGTATAAATACACATGCTAAAATATGAATAATGAAATCTTGTCATTATATATTTACAAATAGAAGGATAAGGATGTATATAAATTTCATCTCTATTTTATTTCCCACATAATAATTATGTGCTAAAAATATTTCACAAATAACAAACAAAGAATCTTGTGTGAAATGATATAACTATATCAAAATCACAAAAATATTAAATGAATTTTAGACTATAAAATTCAATATAGTCCCTTGATCAAAAGGGAGGATGTAAACTATCTAGAGAATCTATAAATCTAACAATATGCTCAACCTTTCTACTCCACAACATATTCGTCTAATCTCTTAGTACTAATCAAGTTATGTTGAAATTTCTACACATCCTCCCATTACATAATTCTTCCCTCCATACACAAACGAATAGGTCATCTCAAGTTGTACATCAAGTGCCTTGTTTGCTTGATTGTATTGTTTGTAACTCATTCAACAAGAATTAATTGTGCCTCTCATAAAACCATAGTGTTAGAAAAAAAAATTCATTTCCCAAATAAATGACCAAGATTTGTAATGCCCATTCCTTATCATAAAATAAATATAATTAACATAATATCGAGGGATCACCTGTTTCAAAAGGATCATAAAGAATACAAAAAATAGCTTTACCACTTACACAAAAATGTACTTTACATGAACACTCAAAAAATGAAACTTAACATAACATAGTGATCTAGAACATCAAATAAAATATAAATCATTAAAAATAACTGTATACTAAAAAGATAAAACAATGTACTCATATCAAAAAATATCTATAAATAAATCCACGTTCTAAGTTAAAACCTACTATGAGTGTTCATCCATCTTATGGTGAGTCCTTCAACCTTCATTTTTATCTGGAACTCTAAAAGCTAGATGTAACATTAATAGTTAAAAAATCTTATGAACAAAAATAAAGACATGCATGAAATTATCCATACATGAAAATGACATGTTAGTTTCAAAAAAAAAAATTACATTACAAAATAAAAAAGTTTAAATAGACTATACTATAATATATCCTTAAATTAAAATAAACATCACTACTCTAAGAAATTGTGATTTCTGTTGCATGAAATTAGATTTTGCTTTGTAATGTCTATAAAGCTGAAAAGATTGTCTAAAACTTGAAACAAAAATACGAGTGGCGACATTTGACATGTGACCACTTGAAGACACTTTCTCTCAACAACTCTCCTTATACGACTAGAAATGTTCTCGGATATTCTTGCTTCATAATAAACATGTCAGGAAAGGGAAAACCACATACACACAGGGTATTGCTCAAAAGCTTGGTTTATATTTTATCCACTTTTCAAATTATGGAGGCATCTTAGACCTTCGGTTTTCCATGCTATAGCTTCCTCAAGTTCTTTGAATTCCTAAAAATATGCCTTGCTTCTCTTCCTCTATAGATTTCCTCCCTGACAAAACATTATTAGGACTCCCATGTGTGCAGGCGTACATGGTTCTATTGATAAAGGTAGAATAGTTCACTGCAGGAGCAACTGTGGCTCATGAGGTGCTAACATTTTGTGAGGCGGATCCAGGGGATGCTTTCATCGTTCCATCTCCATATGATCCTGAGTAACTAAAACTATTGTTTTACTAAAAAATCTCCAACTTTTCAAATCTCCAAGTTTATTTTTTGAGTCTAAACTGATTCAACCTCGAGATATATATCTCGTGTATGTAAATGTTGACAAGCAGGTTTGATAGAGATATAAAACGGCCGACTCGAATAGAATTGATAGCAGCTGATTGCAACAGTTTCAAAAAAAATCAGGTGACAGTGAGCGCGCTTGAATAAGCCTACAGGCAAGAGAAGTGTCAAAAGATAAGAGTGAACTGCATTTTGAAAACAAATACGCCCAACCCACTGGGCAACACAGTGGATTATCAAACATTGAGAAATGTAGTGTGTTTTGCAAGAGGGGAGAAGATTCATCTTATCTCCGCTGATATGTATGTGGGGTCAGTGCTTTCCTGTTCAAAGGATCGTGACCGTTGCAAAGGTGGCGAAGAGTGAGAGGGAGCGCGAGCATGCTCACATTATTTATCGTCTGTCAAAAAACATGGGACTGCATAGATTAATTGCAGGAGACCTTAATTTTTTTGTTTTTATGTTTATTACTAATTGTTTAGTAATTACCTTTCAAGATTTGAACTTAAAATCTCAAAAAAAGAAGAAAACTCAATACTTCAACTCCTCAAACTAAACCGCTCAGCCCTAAATGTGCCTCTAAACAAAGCCTTCAATTATAAAGGAGACATAAATTAGATATCAAACGTCAATAATAAATTTCATACGTTTAACTTCAAAATTATCGGTCAATCAAAATACCAGATACAAATCCCACTAGATTTAACTGTAGGAATGCATCTCGATCATATGGCCAAGTACAAATCTTACTAAATTTAACAAACTACACCGGATGGAAATCCTGACTCAACTCCTCCTGTAAAAGAGACAACTAAAGACACAGAAAAAAGTCTCTTTATTCATATTAATAGTCATTGTTGGATAGCAACAGTTGTTGAGCTCGTATTTCGGATAAAGCATATATTATCAGCAGTACATGAAGAGGCTCTTCCACCCAAAACGAGTGGAGTCGGTTGTATTGACACCAAGTTCAGTATGTACTTCACCCTGGCAACTACGAGCATTAAAAAGAAAGACAGGCCGTCCTCCATATACAAATTCATATCCTCCGTGGTGCGGTATGCTAAAACACCCACAATCATTGAAACGGAAACCCTTGTTATCACACCCAGGCCCTTCCCACGCAGTAAAAGAACTATCCACAGAAGGCTCTAAAATCAAGAGCAATACAAGCAATACTCCTATAAATTTCAAAACATTAATTTTCTCCATAACGTTACAATTCAATGTAGTTGCACAGATCAAATGTTTACATCTACTGAAGGAATTGTGCTTTGTATTTATACAGGAAGAGTAGACTTCAATAGCATGACTTTAGTTAGCTACAGGAAACGCCTCTAATGTGGGTTGTTCCGCGTTTCCAAGGCCTGCAACTCACTTTTTGCAGGGCGTCGTTTCCACCTGTCTACATGTGTGAACCGATTTTCCATAAACGATTAGATGAGACTCTTGTTTATTTGCCTATAAACAGAATATTTAACTTTTTCCTCCTAGGCATTCCTCTTTGTTTCTCTCATTTTATTCTGAAGTTTGTAGGGAGCCTGAATTGTTTTATTTTATATTGCTGGTTGGTATCCTATTTCCATTTGCAATCACGAGTAATAACTCACTTCTTTGCTACGTATTGTTTGTTGCTTTCGTTTTGTTTCAAACAAGAGCTAAGTATTTTTTTCAAATTCTAAGAGTATTATTTGTTTATTATATAATATTTTAATGTAAGAATGCCCATTAAATTAATGATGATTAAATTATTAATGATTGATGAAGAAAACATATAAATATTTAGATAAGTTTGATTTATCTGAGTTTCTTAAGAATTATTTAATATTTATTTTAATTATCTCATATACATTAAATATAGCAATAAATATATTTTAAACTTTGATTAAGAATTTTTTTTTTTTTATAATTATTTAAGAATTATGTCGTTTTACTTTAAATTATTTCATATTTTTAGTTTTTGATAGATAGATGTGAACTATGTTTTAGTTCAATTATAAAGAACTATAATATTTCTTTTTAGAAAAATTAATATAAAAGATGTTGAGAGAATCCATGTTATTTTAAGACAAGTAATATTTATTTTTACGTTTAAATAATTATAATTCTATTATGTAAAACTAAATAAATGAATATTTATATCCTTTGAAATTTATAACAAATCTACTTAATTTGTTTTATTATTAAATCTTTGGTAAATTACACTTCCATACATAATTGCCCCTATACCTAGAAATAAGCATTGCACTTATTCATATAAATGGAACTATCACTTATAATATAAATAGTAAAACATAAAAATTCTAGAAGAGAATAGAAATTTAAATATTTGTTTGATAAATATACATAGTAAACCATACAATTACTCTCAAAGAAAAAATATAAATGACATAGAGCATCTATACATATACTAAAATACCCGCCCTTAAAATCTACAGCTTGGTCCTATAAGCTCATAACACAAGTCAACCTACTTTGGTGCTTCTACATATCATCTTAATACCTAATTCTTCATTCCACAGTTTGCGGTCAATAACTCGTATCAATCTATCGCTAATCATATGATAGCATGGAAAGGGTATGAAATTCTCAATTAGAGTAGCATCACCCATAGCAAAATACTCCTATCACAAAGTAAAGGTAAAATGTAATGTCAAAAGAACACTATTCTTGGAATGAATTTAGAACATTCATAAATATTAACTTGCCTCAATTAAAAAAAAAATGGAAAAATAAGAAACTCAAACATATTTAAAAAAATGAAACTAAAGATCTACTCTAAAGTTAAAATCATATAAAAAAATAAAAATAAATTCAAGTTCTTCATACAATAAGAAATGGGTGATCCCACAAAGCTAGTTTACAATTTTTAAGAGATTTTGATTTTTGCTGAAATCACATATTTTTAAAAAATATAATGATTTAAATCTTAAAAAGTTTCATTTTAAGGATTTCAATTGAAGAGGGTTTGATCTTATATCAAACTCCCTTGGATAGAACCCCACTAGTTTTAAACCATACCTACAATAGAGTCTCCTTTACACCAGTCACTTTTGATTTACATTTTGGGGATCAAATGAATTTATTTAAAATTTATTTGAAATGATCATGGTATTCCTCAGAACGAGCTATCCAATGAATAATTTTAATATGTTTTGGTTTAAAAAGTTATGTTGTATATAGTCTACCTATCTAAATTGTAATTGGTTTGACTTCAAAACTTGATTAAGGAAAAAATATTCAATAAAGCACTATAAAACCAAATGAAAGTGCGAGATATCATTGTTAAAAATCTAAATTTGAAAAAAATAGAATTTTATCCTTCATACAAAAAAAGTTACGTTGTATACGGTGAACATCACTCCGTAAAAATGTTGTTTTTAAGAAAAAAAAAAGTTTTCGGAGGAGATGAAAAAATAAGTGCAATCTGATTCCAAAAAAAATGAAAAAAAATATATTTAAAATCTATAGACAAAAGGTCACAAATCACTAGTTTTCATCATCTTCAAATTTCTCAGGGTTTAACCACTTTAGGAGCTCAAAAGTGAAGATTTAGTTTAAAAGAATTAGTTCAGTGTCAAGTTTGCCCAAAAATTGTAAGCTAGTATTGTGAGATCACCCAAATAAACTAGTTCATTATCATAGTTCCCATGCATCCTATCGTGAGTCCTTCAATGTTATAATTTTAATCTCATGTCTCTCCAAATAATATGTAGTAGTATTATTTTAAAAATTCCACATCAAATAAAATATAAATATGTAAGAAACTATCCATGTGAAAAAATATGGCATCAATTTAAATAAAAAGTACACTTATTATAAAATGCTTCAAAAAAAATATTATACAATCTATACAAAATAATGAATTAAATGTCAATTCGAAAACTGATTACAAAATCTTATATATTGCATGTGAGCTCTTTAATATAAATGTTTCTATAATATTATATAGCTTTAAAATCTACTTTTTAAAATTATTAATGTATCGTAGACCATCAAATATTCATATGGTCATGATATAACATCCTAAATTATTTCATTGTCTAAACCTTCTTTATTCTCTTCCTTAGTTAACCACTATGCTTATTATGTTATTCTCATCATGCATGCGAGACAATTACTCTAGATAAACAAATCCCTTTAAAATAGTGTTCATCTTTAGTTTAATAATAAAGAATGATACTATAATTTTAATATAAAGAATAAAAATTTCTTAGAATTTTATTCCCTATTCAAATTTAACTAAGTTTCGTTTATCAATTATGTTATATGCTATAGAGTTTTATTCAGTTGAGGAATTAATTAGTAGAATCTTATTAAGTTTATCAATAGAATTGTTCTTATATAAATTTAGAAAAATGGATAGAGATTCATGTCATATATAATATAGTGGAGAAGTTAATAAAATATTTTTATTATATTTATTATCTTATGTAAAATTTACTAAAATTCATTCATGACATTATCAAGGCTTATTTAGATTTCAATAGTAAGAACTATTGATTAATTAGTATTTTAACTTAGGAATTGCAGGATGAAACATAGAGTGAGGAGAGAAAATCCATGTCTTAGTTCAAGATTCAAGTGATAAATTTTCTAAAGAAGATTAGATAGAGTCATTGCATAGGAGAGAAAATCCATGAGTTAGTTCTTCAAGTGATAATTTTTTTAAAGAAGATTGGATAGAGTCATTGCATTCTAGTATTTTACTTCACGATAGATATTCATAATTTGAGACCTAAATACTCTATGTCATATCCCCCTTCCTTATAACATTTACAAAACTTTTTTAATTCATTTTATGTAGCAAAGTTGAAAAAAAATAAAAAAATAAAAGAGTTAATAAGTAATTAAATTAAATTAATTTATTAAATCTATAATGGAATATTCATACCATATCAATTTATATTTTTAAGATTTCCTAAATTTGTAAGGAATAAAAAATATTTATAATTATTTAAGGTAATGATTCAAATATTATTTGAATGAAATAAATATATTTATTTTATTGTAAAAGCATATGGTTGTGGAGAAAATGAAAGTGATGACACTTGGCATTTTATTTCATGTTTTATAATTGAAAGATTCTATGACATGGTATATTAATAAAATTAATTTTGGGTGGAGGGATGTAGTAAATAAGTTAATAAATTAGAACCTTGAATCAATTTATAATTAGAGAATTTACATTTCATCAAATTAAAATATTATTTATTTAATTAATTATAACCATGAATCAATTTATAAGTAAGGTATTTTCATTTGATCAAATTAAAATATTAGATGAGTATTTATTTATGTAGAAATTTTTAAATTTAATTTTATCTATTTATTTATTTATTGAGCATATTGGAGGATATGTCATTTTCCATTTTATGAGGAGGGGGAAGTTACAGTTATTTATGAGAAAATGGGGAGTTACACATTATCATTATCATTTTGGCAACAAAATTGCTATTTAAAGCACATTCTATCAAAAATGAGGTTCTTAATTTATAATTTAAGACATGCTTTCAGTGGGTAATTTTTGGAAAGGAATCTCTTTATAATGTATATCAGTTATATTTTATTGTATTCCTATAAAACTCTTATAAAATGATGAAGAGGAAGGTATGCGGGTATGTTATCTCTCTTTTTGTTTTAGACGTTTCTTGTCTACAGGAGAAATAAACTTCATTGATGGGAAGAGGTTAAAGATTTGGATCATTGCAACGAAGAGGTTGAGAGTTTGGTTAAACATAGAAGGATTAGATTTTATTTTGCATTGTAGGTAGGTTTGTTTCTAAAATTTATTTTCTCTCCTTTAAGAAAATATGAATAGAAAATATTAAAGAAATTTGCTTGCTTGTCTTCCCTCTTTTATGAAAATTCTTCTTCTATGTTACTTTTTATTTATTGATTCAAGAAAATCCATTGAGTAATTGTAGGTAATCTTTTAATTCAATCTCTCTACATAATTATATCCTCCTAAATTATTCTTGATCTCTTCGAAATATGTTCTTCTCTAATAAATCCATTTAATGCTTCAAGAAAATGTTTGTGAATGTCACATACATATTCTTTGCTTACATATTTTTTACTTTATATTATTTGCAAAACTAAATTGAATCTTGGATCTTTGATATGTGTTAATCAACGAGTGATGTCTATTGATGTTAGCTAGATGTATTTTGAACTCGTTGCATATGTTACATATGATGATGGAATGGACATGTTTCACTTTGATTATGGTTTATGAGCTAATGCTATTAATGGAGATTTAAGTGCAAATGGGTGCTGGTACATGTTGATGATGAGAACATTGTTGAGGTAAGGGTGTTTAGCCAATTGATATCAATGAATATGGTAAAAATCTAGTATTGATATAATGGAGCCCCCCTTGATGTTTGTTTGTCTACTTTAGTGTGATTTTGAAGCAGGTTAATCATCTCAGTAAAGTGGGGGCTAAAAGTAACATTAGAAAAAGGGTCCTTATCCTTTCTCGCGCTTTTTTAGCTCTTTCTTGCAGATTTTTGCTTAGTGTGGCCTTGATTTAGTGTTGTAATGTGGATAACACATTCACATTATGTTTTGTCTAGGGTTTGGTGAGCTACAACACTACCTTTCATTCATTCATCATTCTCATTTACATTTTCTTTCATTCAAAGGTTTAATTACCAAAAAGGGGTTTAACCATGGAAAACCCCTATTCTCTAACCCTAGAACCATTTTTCACTCTTTTCTATGTGATTTGTAGGTCTAGGTTGCAAATTTATCAAGGAGAAATATTGGAAAAGTTGTCATCAACTTGTCAAAGAAATTAAAAATTTTCAAGATTGTGAACAAGCCTTGGAGGAGCTTGGAGAAGACCTACAGGTTGAATTTTGCAGTTTCAGACCCAAATCTAAATCAAGAACAACAAAGTAGACTGAGAGCTATAGGATCCAAATTTGAGTTTATAGAAATATGGAAGTGGATTTATTCACCACTATTGGAAAATGAGTTCCACTATACATACCTATATAATAGAGATTTTTGTAGATCTGACTACCCATTTATTTCAAACCTATTCTGGCTCAATTTTCTTGAAACCAGATTTATTCGTCCAGCTTGACGTATAAGTCACAGTTGGCTTCAACCATAGATTTTTCAAGATTTCAAGCCTCCATTCTTCCTTCCCTTTTTTTTCGGGAGCACATTTCTATTTTTACAATTTTCTATCATTGTTTCTTTGCATTACTAGGTCATTCTTTGAAGCATTGCATCAAACTAGGATTTTACATTTCATCATTCATTGCATTGTATTTTCAAGTATAAAATTTGTGGTGAACCCATCATTTACACCATTCCATCCCCTACAACACTCCCTTTCTCATATTTTAATCTCGTTTGCATTAGAATCTCAAGGGTTGTTCTTGAATGAAATGTTGAAGATTGTGGCCCTAGGTCTTAAACCCTAGTCAAGACACCACAAAATTCACCATTTCAATATTATGTTTGTATTTTGTTTGAGTATACTCTCTCACACACATTGGAAAGGGTACCCCCATGGCGTCATGTAGTCATTAATCCCTCAAGTGTGGCTATCCTTAGTCACTTAGTTTATATAAACATGTTTGCAATGTTTGATTTTTATTTTTGGTTATTAATGAATTTTCAAATCATTTATTATGGATTGGCATTGAAAAATTACTTTTTCTTATGAGTGGATTAGTCATGAAATTTAATATATCTCTATTTTATGTCCCTTGGTCACACTTGACTTATTGTTTCATTATGCATATTTTATGATTTACTACAATAATTCATAATTACCCCTCTTGGGTTGTATTGTATCCTTGTGGTGCCTAGTATAAAATGTTTGAAATTTTTTATCCTATATAAAATGTTACCTTCATTCTCCATGATGTTCATAAACAACCCCTTATATAATGTACAAGTGAGTATATTGTGTAGAGTGTGCTAATTCTTGGCATTTATGTTAATTAGAATAATAATTCTTAAATCCTTGTTCTTAATCAAATAAAAGTATTTGTTTTATTGTATTTAAAATTTTGTATTGATATAGTTTATAGATTTGAATGACTCTGATGTCTGAATATCTATGTTCATGAAATTGAGTGAAGTGTATTCAAATAATTGTATGAGAGTTTTTATGAAATTATATAATATTGTGTCTAAGTAAGAACAATGCGTGGCTAATGGTTTTCTCATCAAGACTAAATATGTTTTTAAATAAATGAATCTAGAATGCTTTTTTTATTCTTGTGACCATGTTTCCTAGTTCTTTGGAATTATTTGGATGTTTTTTGAGGTGTCTTGGTCACTGAAATTCATGTTATTGATAATGTGAAGACATACAATAAGTGGTTCTAGTATGAAGGTCAATAATTAAGTGACCAAAGAATATTATTATGATAATTCCATTATATTATTTATGTCTACCTTTTTAATTTGTTATATGAAGGAGTTGGAGAAATCTATTTCTA
The DNA here is from genome assembly GCA_007115665.2 of Sequoiadendron giganteum. Classification (NCBI taxonomy): domain Eukaryota; kingdom Viridiplantae; phylum Streptophyta; class Pinopsida; order Cupressales; family Cupressaceae; genus Sequoiadendron; species Sequoiadendron giganteum. Next base: position 222,332,514 of record CM021104.1, on the reverse strand, counting down.
CAATTCAAGAATATGTAAGAAGACCCTCTGCAAATAGGTTCAATCATGCATTTTTTGGTTACTATTTTATTTACCATAAGTATGCACATAAGTCTATAGATTAAAAATATGAAATAAATAGAAGGTATTTTGTAATTTAAAATTATTTTTCTTCTCTAGTGGATGTTAATGTGACATGCTAGATCTGCAACAATATTGTACTTATAATAAAATCTTGTAGAAGTGTTTTTGCATTGTCGAAAATATAAAAGATAGATGGTGTTGAGAAAGTCGAGGAAAAAAGTAATAAAAATTCAATGGTTATCCAAGTAGAATTTCATTCTCATGGGAAATCAAACCTCTAAGTAATAGGTAGCATGAGTTCATGTCACATGAATAGTCACAAAAGGAAGTTCATCACAGTTGATGTCATAGAATGGTGGATCAATAATGTTTAAAGATAATTCATCAGCAAACATCTATGGAAAGAGCATTATAAATATTGATGGAAAATCAAAGACTGAATACGTTCTCTATAATGAAGGTCTCAAGAAAAATCTTTTGAGTGTAAGAAGATGTGTAATAAAAGATAAAATATCTTATTCAATGAGTGAGGATGTGAAATCAAAAATGAAAATTCTAAAACATTAGTGAAAAAAGGTTTAAGGATTGAAGGAATCTTATACAATATTACTTAGGTTTTCATGGAAGAACTTTTATTCTAGGAAAAACAAATAAATGTTGGTTGTGGCACAAGATGATGGGAAACGTACTCTTTGATAAATTTATCAATACCAATTTCATGAAAGTAGTGGGATACATGCTATGTATTTTCAAGCCTCCAAATACCTTATGTAAAGACTGTTATATTGGAAAGGAAACAAGGATAAGGTCCAATACCAAAGAGTATTATACTAAAAGACATTTGGAACAAATTCATATTGATATATGTAGAGCTACTCAGACAAAGATTCTTCAAGGTGAAAGGTATTTCATGTTTATTATTGATGATTTCTTTAGGATGACATGGGTTGATTCTTAAGAAAAAACTAGAAGAATTTAGTAGATTTGATATGTTTAAGTTAATGGTTGAGGATGAACCGAATGCTAGAATCAAGTTTCTAAGGATTGATAGGGGTGGGTATTTCACATCAAGTGAGTTTGACTAATTTTTTGAAGAGCATGATATAAAGAGATACTATTCAGTTACTATAACTCCTTACTAAAATGGAGTAGTGGAAAAAAAGAATAGAATTATTCAAGAAATGGAAAGAAAAATGCTAAATGAAGATAAGATTCTCAATGTGTACTAGAATGAATAAGTCCATAGTACTATTTCTTATGTCTTCAATAGAGGTCAATTAAGACTGGATAGCACCCGAAACTCCCTATGAGTTGTGCTATGGGAGACCAACAATTGTCAAGTATTTAATTTTTTTTTAAATAAGAAGCTTTATTAAAAGAGATGAACATAGTCTAGGAAAGTTTAATTCAATATCTAATGAAATAATCTTTCTTTGGTACTCTAATATGAGTAAATAATATAAAGGATATAATAAAATAATGAGGAAGGTTGTTGAAAGTGAAAATGCTAGAGTAGATGAAGAGTCACATCAAATCACACATGAGAAATAAGACTCTTGGTTTAATGATTGTACCTGCATATAGGAAGAGGAAGAAGAGACTTCAAAAAAATAATATGCACAAGAGAAAGTCCCCAAGGCTCCTACCAAGTATATTCACATAAATAATCCAAGTATGTGCAGGATCATCATGGAAAAAATAGGTCCTTAAGTGGCAATAAAAAGATAAAAAAACAGAGTTAGACAACTTGATGTAAAAATTTGAATAAGTTATCTATATTATTTCAAAAAAATGTAAAAATAGAATCTGGAGAAAGTTGAATTTAGTTTCTAGACAACTAGACCTTTATTTAAAAAAATAAATCTATTTGGTGAAAATTTGAAATTTCAATGCAGTAGTATTTAAATTTCACGGTAAAAATAAGAAGTAGGTGTCTGTTTGACCACCCTAACCACAATAAAATAATAATATTTTTGTATACGCTTTTAGATATAAGTAGAGGACTCATATTTTAATGTGATGCATATTTTTTTATAATTTTTTTCCAAGCAAATAATTAATTATGAATTTTTTAATTACAACTTTTAAAAAATATAAAAGATCGTCTATCTAATCACCTTAACTTAGTCAAAAATTCATGAAATTCAATTTTTTTTTTTTAATCCTATAGTATGTGAAGCATAGAATGTGATGCATGTTTTGGATTCAAAAAATGTGATATTGTTTGAAAGTTATAGATTTTTTCAATCATCCTATCAATCAAGACTTTATTCATAATTCTAATAGAAAATGAATAATAATTAGTTATTAAATTAAAAGTAAAGCATAATTTATATTGGTGGAAAGATGAGAATCTCCTCTAGAAACCCTTTTCGTTTCATCAATTTTGGGTAAAAAAAATGTTGTAAGCCACATGGGCCATCATATGGCTTACATATCACCACTTTTTGGCCCATCATGATCCTGCACATACCCATCCATAAGATCATATCATTGGAGAGAAGAATGAAGGAGTGTAGACGAGAAGAATATTTCTGAAAATATTGACTAGGTGAATTTTTTTTATTATCAAGAGTAGAACCAAAAAAAAATATTGATGCTAGAAAAGATGAAGGATGGATATAAGAAATGGAAGAAGAGATGAATAAAATTGAGAATAATCAGACTTGTGAATTAGTTCCAAGGCCTATAAAGAAGAATGTAATAGGAAAAAAATGGGTATAAAGAAATAAACTGAATGAAGATGTAGAGGCTGCAAGAAATAAAGGAAGACTAGTATGAAAAGGATATTCACAAGTTGATAAAATTGAATTTGAAGAAATATTTTCTTTGGTGGAATGAATGTAGTCCATCAAAAAATTTCTTGTATTTTTTGTTCATAAGAACTTCAAATATTATCAGATGGATGTGAAATCTACTTTCCTGATTGGTGAATTATAAGAAGAGTATATAAAACAACTTGATGGATTTTAGCTATCAATAGACCTAAAAATGATATGTTAACTTAAGAATTCACTAAATGTTCCCAAACATGACATCATAGATTGGTATGCAATGTTGAAAAATTTCTTATTTTAGAATTGCTTCTAGAAAGGTACCACACATAGTAATTCGTATATCAAAATAGAGGATGAAAATATTTTAATTGTTTTTGTGTATGTTGATAATATAATTTTTTTGGCAATGATGAAATGTGCAACATATTTTCTAAAGAAATGAAAAATAATTTTTTATATGTCTATGTTAGGTGAGTTATTATTCTTTATTGGATATCAAATTGCACAATTATATGATGTTATCTTTATCTCTCAAGAAAAGTAAGCTAATGAAATACTAAAGAAGTTTTGTATGGAAGATTGTAAACAAGTGAGTACTCCAAATGTGATTGGTTACTAAACCACCAAAAACATAACACTAACTAGGGAATAAGGTTTCCCTTTACTAGGACCTTATGGTTTTTCACCTACAAGCACTTGGTGGAGGAATCCAACTCTCTTTCCACTTGGTGGTTATATGGTTTTCGGTGGTTGCATTGAAAGGAAATATTTCTTTAGGTTGTGATATGTGTGTGTTGAGTGTGGCTGAAAAATAAATGAAATGATACTAATCTAATCTATGTAATGTAAACCAAGAAAATGTAACGAAATTTACCTAAACTAAAATGACCTAAATGTATGCAATTCTGGAAATAAACTAGAAATTTTAGAGCTTGTGCACCTAGAAATGGAATGTTGTAGATGAGAGGCCCCAAATTTATTTTGAAATTACCCGAAATCAGTAGAGGGACACTTATGCCAAGTTGGGCAACCTAATCCTCCTGTCGATAAATTTTGTTAGAGTGGGTTTCAGGGAAAAGGGTACCCAGAAATACAAAAACCCTTATTCAAGCTTAGCATAGGGACAAGGTCACCAATAGTGGTGACCTAGTCCTCCTAGTTATTTTGGAATATTTAGGGTCTAATTATGTGGGTCACGATTGGTACTTTCCTTTTTTGTAGCAATCTATGTCTAAAACTCCCGAAAATGACCTATAACTTGTCATTTTTATTCTTCTAGGGTTTGATGCCTTGATGTGACTTGGACAGAATGTTTGTACTTTCTTCAACACTTTATACCTTACCAAATGTGAATACAACCTGCAAAGCACATGCAAAGACCAAGAGAATGTTTCCATTAGGGAATAGGGGTTTTCCTAATTCAAACCCCTTTGATGGTAACTAAACCCAAATGAGAAATAAATCAAATGAGAGATGATTGAATGATAAGCAATGTAAATTCTCACGAAATCCTTTGTTTTTGAATTTTTCAACATGCATGAACAACTCTAATGGAGGTTACTTGTGATTCCCTTGTGCTTGATTTATTGCTTGGGAAGCTTGAGTGGAAGATTACTTGCAAAGATATGTAAAAATAGCTTGGTAGAGACTAAGAGAGGAAAAATATAGATGAAAACCCTTACTTATACATGCTAAACCCTAATTTTCTTGAAAATACCACATGATAGGCCAACATTAGGGTTTTGGAGGTGAATTCCCATTAGGTTTCTGTCTTAAATTTTAAATTTATGCCAAAAGGGACTAGGTTATCCAAGATGGCAACCTATTCCACTTTGACAATTTCAAGCGGTGGTCAAGAATAATATGTTGATTAACAATGTTTATTATGATTGCCTTCCAAAACACACTAAATTTAGGACTAAAATTACATAAAGGTGACAAATTAACATAAGAAAAGGGTTAATTAATGGATGATAAGCCTAGGAAGATGTGAAAATGCCTTAGAAAACATCACAACACATTGACAAAAGGCTTGTAAAGGGGTAAAAGGGGGTTGTTTAATTGAATTTTGTTGAAAGGGTCTTAGAAAAGTGGGAAGATTGTTAGGGTTAGAAGAAAGATATATAACAAGTTAGTGAATATTTGATTAGTAAAACAAACAAATAAAAGACAAAGAAAATTATAGCAGAAATAAGATAACATGGAGAATTTAATGTTGGCAAAACAAGGATAGACAAGTAAGAGGGGGGATGAATCAGTTGTTACAGAATTTAAAACTTATCTTACTTTATCATCCTTTAATCTTAGATCTGATAATTAATAGTGAAAGAAAGAATCAACAACACATCAAAAACACACAACAATACTTTTGCGTGGAAACCCTATTAGGGGAAAAAACATGGTGAAGATTAATCCACAATTATACCCTGTTAAAATTATAATAGAAATGAATAAGGAATGCACATGCATTTAGGCACACTACCTAGAGCTCACTACTCAAAAGGGAAGTCTCATTTCCTAACTTAAAATAATCAGATTAAATCCATTTGATGAGGTTGACCTGAGAAACTACCTTCTTCAAAAGCGTGATGAGAGTTTCAGTTAGGCACAAAAAAAATTATTCACACTCTTTTCTACACTTGAATGATCTAATCTTTACTCACACATTCAATACATTCAATGGGCATACTTACAAATGAGGAAACAATCACTCTTATATATCTGCTACATGAATTGACATCAAAAAATTTGTTGGCAACAAATAAAGAATAAATGTTACAAATTGTCGACATCAATACATGAAAATATCTCAATGCACACCAGCCTAACTTAGTCACAAAATAATGAAGACCTAAATCAACATCCTCGAACATGCCCAGAATTCAAAAATTAATCCATAAGGATCCACAACACGCTACAACCATCATTTCGGCCAAGAACATGAAAATGCGAACACACAAAGAAAAATCATCGATCACGAACACACCGATCCATAGAGATGTATCAAAATGATAGAGAATGATCCAAAACACCATTTAACATCTTGAGAATCTACATAACAACTCAATTCATCAAAATTTCAATCTCTTCCTCCCAAACATCTGATACAGTAACGAAATAACTGTAGGAAATCATAAACTCATAACTTTCTCCAATCTTGATGCACACCTTTGAAACTTCTAGACAACATACTAGATAGGCTTTGAAAAAAATTCTTTAATGCATGACTTGTGAATATGAGCTTACATAACATTCTACCATTCTGATCTGCACAGCTTCACAGACTGCCTACAAAACATTTATTCTAATTTTTTCAATATCCTGGATATATACAACCTTCATAATCATACATTATTATAGTGTTGACATCAATGAAAACCACATATTAGAAACACAACCACAACATCCAAAAATATCCCCCTTTGGCATTAATGGAAACACATGATGTGAAAAATACCATCAACAAAACAATCTATTCTCCAACTGTCTCCTACTTTGGTATTGCACTCTTCTCCCTTTTCCTTCCTCAAAGGTTTTTCAAATTAATCTTCCCCCCCTTTGAAATCAATGGAAAAGGGACAGAAGCTCTTAATAACATATCTGATTCATTTGACTACTCCCCCTAAGTAGCAACCATCATAACGTCAATCTGAAACAAGATATGACTGTAAGTACATGGATTGATGCAAAGACTTGCATCTTTAGTTTAGATTAGGAGGGGAAATCACCCCTATCTTTCCTCTGAGATACTCAAAATTATCCTTAGGCAACGACTTAGTGAAGATATCTACAATTTGTTCCTTAATGGGTTCAAATTCCAATATGAATTCTCTATCACTTACTTTGTCTCTCAAAAAGTGATACTTGATAGATATATGCTTTGTCTTTGAGTGTAGCACTAGATTCATTGAATTGTTTATGGCACTTGAGTTGTAAGAAAATATAGCAATAGGCTCATCATACTCAATTTTTATATCTCTCAAAATCTACTTGATCCACATTACTTGAGTACAATTGTTTGCAACATCAATATAATTTTCCTGAGCGGCAGATAGGGAAATAGAATTATCCTTTTTACTTAGCCAGGACAACAACTTATTCCCCAAGAAGAATGCACCACCATTTGTACTTTTCCTATCATCCACTTCTCCTACCCAATTTGTATCTATAGAGACATTCAGAGTAATGTCATCATCCTTAGGATACCATAGCTCAAAATAAATTGTTCCTTTCAACTATCTCAAGATTCTCTTTATTGTAGTCATATGTGATTCCTTTGGATCAACTTGATATCTAGAAACCATGCATACAACATTCATGATGTCTAGTCTGGTCTGATTCAAATAGAGGAATCCACCAATCATTGACCAGTACCTTATTTGATTAGCCTTAGGATAATCATCATTTTGTGTTAGGTTGCATCCAATCACCATGGCTGTACCTACTTGCTTTGAATCTTCCATGCTGAAAAAATTCAGTAGCTCTCTTACATATTTGGATTGAGATATAAAGGTTCCATCATCTAATTGAGTAATCTACAATTGTAAAAATAATTTCATCTCTCCTATAATTGACATATCAAATTCACTTTTCATTTCATCATAAAACTTCATACATAATTTATCATCACCTTCAAAAATAATGTCATTAAGGGTGATCCCACAAAGCTAGTTTACATTTTTTGACAGGAATTATTTTTTGTTGAAATCACATATTTCTAAAAAATATAATGATTTAATCCTTAATAAATTTTATTTTAAGGATTCCAATTGAATATGGTTTTATCAAACCACCTTAGATAAAACCCCCTTGGATAGAACCTTGCTAGTTTTAAAGCATAACTATAAATGAGTCTTTTTTACTCCTATCAAAATGCTAATAAAAAGTCACATTTGATTTACCTTTTGGGGGATCAAATGAATTAATTAAATTTTTTTCAAATGATTATGGTAGTTATTAGAACGAGCTATCCAACAAATATAATTTAAATATGTTTTTTTTTTTATTATGTATTTATTTTTTAGTTTTATTAAACATATGTTTTCATCAAAAATGAATGTCTTTGTTCTGCACATGTGAGAAAATAGAAAATTATCAAAAGAAAATTGAAAAATATGAATGCACCATATATTGAATTCCTTTATCCAACGAAAAAATAAATTGAATTTTGATATATACAAAAAAGGTTACACGTTATACTGTCGTGCTATGTCTGAGTTGTAATTGGTTTGAATTTGAAACTTGATTAAAGAAAAAATAATCAATAAAAAACTATCTAACCAAGTGGAAGAAATAGATATTGGAGTTACAAATTATCTAAATTTGAAAGAATTATAATTTAATCCTTCATGGAAAAAAAGTTATGCATTATATGATGTGTGTCACTTTTTTAAAATGTTGTTTTATAAAAGAAAACCAATTTTCATGGGAGATGGAAAAAAAAGTGCAATCTAATTCCAAAAATTTTGAAAAAAATATTTTTAGAATTTAAAGAAAAAATGCAATGAGACTCTAGTTTGTATCATCTTCAAATTCCTCAAAAATTAGCCACTATAGGTGCCCGAATTTGAAGATTTAGTTAAAAATAATATTTCCAGTGTCCAGTTTGGCCAAAAATTGTAAACCACTATTGTGGGATCACCCTTAACAAAGATTTCAATAATCAACTATTTATCCTTATCCACCTTGAAATATAGATTGCTATCAGGAGTACCTTTATTGAATCCAATATTTAACAAGTATTTATCCAATCTAGCATACCAGGCTCTAGGGGCTTTCTTAAGTCCATACAGTGCTTTCTTCAACAGACAAACCATGTCTATTTTATCAATCAGTTGAGATCCATCTAGTTTTTCAACACAAAATTCTTCAAACTCACCATTCAGAAATGTTGAATTCACATCCATTTGATAGACTTTGTAATTCTTGAAAGAAACATAAGCAAAAAATAACCTTACAACTTCAATTATAACAACAGGCGCAAAGGTTTCTTCAAAATCAATACCTTCCATCTATGAGTACCCTTTACCTACTGGTCTTGCTGTATTTTTGACCACTTCACCTTGTTCATTCAGCTTATTCCGAAAGACCCATTTGGTTCCTTTAGAAATGGAAAACTGACCGACACACTTGATCCTAACTACTAACATCGTTTCATCCCAAATCACCTTCTCAACTTTTTATCACTTTTCATCTCTTAATTAAATACATTATTTATCTAATTAAGTCATTCTTCCATGCTGATTAAATTAATCAATTTAATTTAATTAACCCTAAGTCTCTGTTTAATTAAATAATTCATTTTATTTAAATTAAATGTCTAAACTCCTATTAAATTTAATAAATTAAACCTTATTAAGGATAACTATATTGTGAAAAATCCCACTACTCCATCTGTAAATGTTCCTCGGTCATCGAATGACTCTGAGATTGTTCCCCCAGGTGTTGCTCAATCGCATGAGGATCCTCTACATGCACCCTCCACTGTCGGTCCACCTTTTGAACTATCTGACCCTAGTGCTTTATTAGAGTCTATTGTTAAACCCTTGTTTATCCTTTTTGACTCAGGACCTTATCTCTTTGATTGTTGATCCCCTACTTGAGGGGGTCTTTGGAGGGACTCAGGACCCTGGCTCTTCAGCTATTGATCCTCTATTTAAGGTTGTCTCTATGGGGACCTATGAGCCCTTGATTTAGGGTGGTAAAATTTGGGAGGAAGAGACCTCTAGTATGACTGATGAACCTACTAAAAGTATGGGGAGTTTGAAGCTTGAGAAAGCTAGGGAAGAAGGGATATGGACAATGCCAAAGAAAAAAGGAAGGAAGAAGAAGGCATATGTAAGAGGTGAATCTAAGCTAGGGATACCTTCTCAAAGGCACACAAGGATGAGAGAAACGACAAATGAGATTGCCTTGGGAAAGAAAAGGACATTGGATGTGTCCTCAAAAAAAGGTCACAAATGAGAATTATGTCATGGAATGTTCATGGGCTTAATAGCTCCCACAAACAATGTGCTCTGAAGGAATATATAGTGGAACATAAGATTGATATTTTCCTACTTGAAGAAACCAGAATGATGATGGTTAATTTTGATAAAATTGCTATAAAAAATTGGCCTAATGCTTCCTATGCCTATAGTGATGTTGAGGGTGCTTCGAGGGCTTTGGCTGTCATTGGAACCCATATTATTTTCGAGGCTCTGAAATATTCCACTGTAAAAATAGTGTGGGGGTCTCGTTCACTTACCTTGGTGAAGCATGGTCTATAATCAATATATATGCTCCTAGTCAGAGGAATGCGAGGAGTATTTTATGGAATAACATGGCAACTAAAATTAATGTGAATAGGGGAGGCCATTGGATTTTTATTGGATATTTTAACTCTCCCCTCTTTCCGTTGGAAAAAATTGGTGGCCTCCTAGATTACTCTAACAACATGTCTGATCTAGCTATTTTTTTGAATTCTACGGGTTTAGTTGATACTGAGCTCTTGGGCAAGGATTACACTTGATCTAATAGAAGGGTTGGTGGTAACCTGATTCAGGTCCAGCTTGACCATTTCCTCTACTCTCCTCATTGGACTAATGTCTTAGATGTCAATCTAATAACCTTTCCCAAGACGGTCTCTGACCATAACCCCCCTTTTTTACCACTAATATTTGCCCTATTGTTGGTCCCTTTCCATTTCGCTTTGAGATAATGTGGAACTCTCATCCTCATCTCAATAATTAAATTGTTGAATGGTAGAATATTAATTGTCCAATAATCCCCCATGTAAAGGATTTTCTTTAAACTTAAATATATTAAAAAAATGGTAAAAGGATGGAACAAGAATGTGTTCGGGGATGTATTTGAAAAAAAAAATATTGTTATAACGAGAATTAAGGACTTCATAAAATAAAATGGAGGGAGATAATAGTCAGTGGACTTACAACCAGGAATGGGAAACCATGATGGAATGTGAATGGGTTCTAAAAAATGAGGAGGTCTTTTGGATGCAAAAATCAGGAGTCCAATGGCTGAAGGAAGGAGATAGGAATACCTCCTTTCATGTTTCTTCCATCAAGCATAGGAAAAGGAACGAAATTTCTAAACTGACTAATGCTATCGGGGAGGTGATTTTGAATCATGCTCAAATCGGCCTCTATGCGGTTAACTATTTTTAGGAGGCTTATTTGGCCCCTATTGAGGCGCCTAATCTGGCATTGGACAGTGCGATTCTCAACCATCTTCCTACCTCCATTTTTTAGGAATATAATTTGGGGATCCTTAGTACTATTTATATGGAAGAAGTCCACGTGGTTACCTTTAGCATGGGGGCTTTGAAAGCCCCAGGGCCTAATGGTTTTCCTCCAACTTTTTTTTCAGATTTTTTGGGATAGTGTGGGTGGGGACCTAGTGCTTTCCGTTTGGAACTTCTTCAAATTGGGCAGGATCCTAAAACAATTGAACCACACTTTCATTTCTCTTATCCCCAAGATTAATGAGCCTCATTCCATAACTTATTTCTGACCTATTAGCCTTTGTAACACCTTCTATAAGATTATTTTAAAGATCCGTGTAAACCGTATCAAATCTCTTTTGGAAAAATCATTAGTCCTACTCAAAAGGGGTTTGTCCCTGGGTGACATATTTGTGATGCTACTTTGACCACCCATGAACTGCTCCACTCAATGGATAGATGTAACTATGTGGGGATGGCTCTGAAGCTTGACATTTCCAAATCGTATGACAAAGTATTATGGGACTTCATCCCAAAGGTCTTGGGTAAGTTTGGTTTCAACAGTTTGGTCATCAAACTCATTATGGAATGTGTTAATAATATAAAGTACTCTTTTATTGTTAATGGATCCCCCTTCGAGTTCTTCTTTGTTGGTAGAGGGCTTAAATAAGGAGAACCTTTGTCCCCCTATCTTTTCATAATGATTTCTGATGTGCTCAGTAGGAACTTCACTGGTCTGTTGTCATAGGGCTCCATTATGGATGAAACTTTTCTATTTGGGAAAGCCTTTGTGGTGGAAGCCAAGAAATGGAAAGCTTGTCTTAACAACTATGCCTCTTGTTCTAGTCAAAGCATCAATTAAAATAAAATCATGTTTTATTTCTTTAACTGCATGCCTAATTTGCATAACAGGGTGACTGCAGTCCTGGGATGTGTTAATGGATCTCTCCCATTGGTTTACCTTGGGCTCCCCCTCATAGTTAAGGAGGTTCCCACTGATTTCTAGAACTCGATTCTGGAAAGGATCCGAAGGAAATTGGCTGGGTGGAAGGGCTCAATCCTAAGCCATGCTGGAAAAATTCAACTGCTCACTGTGGCTCTCCAAGGTATCCCCAATTACTTCCTCTCCATTTTTAAGATGCCTAAGTACATTGCTGATAAATTTGAAAAAAGTTAAAGGAATTTCCTCTAGTCCGAGACTAAGGAAATGGAGAAACATGCTTTTGTGAAATGGGAAATGTTCTGTCAGGCCAAAAATTGTGGTGGACTTGGAATCAGGACAATTGTCAACTCTAATAAGGCTTTTATGGCCAAGGTTGGTTTGGATCAGTTAAGGAACACTAAGGACTGGTGTAAAATTCTAAATTCCAAATATCTGCAGGATAGGTCGTTGATCAATTGTCTCTCAGAGTGTCACCCCCAAGGCTCTATTGTTTGGAGGAGAATTTGTATCACACAAGGCCTGTTAAAGAAAGCGATCAACTGGAAAATAGGAAATGGGATTAGAATTAGATTCTAGGAAGATACTTGGCTAATTGACTCTCCTTTGGATTTCTCTAACTTTAGGGCTATGATGAGTGTGGCCCAAAGATTCTTTGGCATCCATATTAATGACTATGTTTTTGGACCCCTTCGAGCTAGGATTTGGAGAGACCTTACTCTTTTCTGTCCTTAATCTAGTGAAACTTTTTTGTCTAGCTCAGTCCCTTTAGGTGATTCTCTCTAGCACCAAGTTTCCATCCTATGACAGGGAGGATGATTTTTTTTAGGATTTTGACTAACAAGGGGATCTCTATGTGCGGTTGGCTTATAGACTCCTGACAAACAAAAATTCTATTGAGGAACCCTTGAAGAAGGTTTGGAATTTCCACATGATCCCTAAAATTAATTTCTTCTAGTGGATGGCCTATCATAACAATATTCTTACCTAGCACAAATTGAGGAAACGAGGTTTTTGTTTTCCTAATAGATGTTTTCTTTGTGAGAATGGTGAGGAAACTATTAGTCACCTTTTATTACACTACCGATTTTCTACCAAAGTTTGGAGGTTGGCTTTCGAGAAAATTGATGTCCCTTGGGTTATGAGCAAGGATCTCTTATCCTTCATTTTGGGTTGATATGGCCCTTATTCCCATCCTTTTCTTGGTGAAATTTGGAGTCAGGTCCCTCCTGTTTTGGGTTGGTGTTTGTGGAAGGAGATGAATAACAAGGTTTTCAGGAATGTTCAGAGGAGCCCTAAGGATTTATTTGGTATTGGTGCTCGACACATTTAGGATAATATATCTCTTTTTAATAGTAAACTCCCGGTGACCGGGTTGTTGAATTTCAAATAAAAATGGCCAAGGCATGGTACCAAGATTTAAAGGCTAACTCTTTTGATAATTCAAAACTCTTAGCTAGGAAAAATACTAAATGGAAGCCTCCGAATAGAGGATGGTTTAAACTTAATTTTCACAGGGCTGCGAAGGGCAACCCACGTAGGGCCAGTATTGGTGGAGTTATCAAAGATCTCATGGGGGATTTCGTGGCAGGATTTTCCAGAGGTATTGGGTTTCAATCTTCATTAGTGGTGGAGTCTCATGCACTGCTAATGGGCCTCAAAATTGTTGTCTCTTTGGGGATTGCTAATCTCCACATCGAAGGAGACTCCAACTCTATTACTGATGTGTGAATAAAGACAGACTAATTGGCTGGAATAGTAAGGATATATTGTTGGATGCCAAATTCCTTTTATCCAAATTTAGGGATAAAAAGGTGACTCATATTTTTAGAGAAGGAAATCAAGTGGCAGATGCCTTCACTATTCTTGGCTCTGGCAGGGATTTTGCTAAATGTTGGAGGAAAATAGAAAGGTTACTGCAATAAATTCAAGTGTTCATCACGCGGGAACAAAGGAACCAAGTTTTACAATGACTTTAAATACTTGGATGATGGGCGCTGAATGGGGGGTCCACCTGATTATTTTGGGGGTCTAGTTGATGAGTGTCAACATTGAGATGGCGTACAGGTGGAGGGTTTACGATAGAGATATTCATGTGTATGGCACGGATTGGATGATCCACGTGTCTATCCTTTGGACCTCATGGATGGGTTTGAGTACTAAGATGACAAAAAGGTGGCAGGTTTTAAACTTTATGGATGGTAACATGACTAAAATTGGTGGCTTAATGAAGAAAACATGGAAGGACGTGACTTCAATGAATCTGAGGAGCCGTACCAGGTGATCTCTTCTATTGTGGATCGTGAGATATTTTGTTTTATCTCATTCTTGCATCAAGTTGTGTGAGAGTAATTATAATGATTTGACTCTTCATTATGGAAGCTTGCCTCCTTCTAGGGTATTTGATCTAGCTAGTTTAGCATGGGTGTCTTTTGGCACCTTTTGGCTGGTTTCTATTTTTAGTCATACAACCATTTTGCCTTGTTTTTTGTGCATTCCCTACATTTCTGCCAATTGTTTCCTTGTCAGCCGCAATCATCCCAAGAACTTCATTAATTTCATTGTCAAGTCACCTTGTGGTGATTTTCCCTTTTGCACATGCAACCTTTAGGCACGTGTAATTATCCTTTGTTGTATACCTTGCCTTAACAATCACAATTTGATAATCATTTGTGGCTTTTGTATTTGGTAGTTTTTGCAAATTCTTGGGCTTCCTCTGTAGGTTGGTAAAATGGGTGGCGAGCATGTAAGGACTGAGCCAGATAAGTGCAAGGATTTTAAGAATAACCCTTTAATTTGGCACATTTGTGTGGAAGGTGGCATCGCTCAACTTATGGATATTTTGGTCGGTCGTGATCCTAACTTGTCAGGTTAGTTCTCCAACTTGGAGAAGGATCGTAGGGTCTCCATCAAAGGAATCTCATTTGAAATCAGTGAGGAAGTCTTAGCGCAAGCCATGAGATTGCAGTGTACTGGAAAAAAATACCCCAAACACACCAAGAAACCGGATCATGAAAGCTTAAAAGCTTCTTTTAGAGGTGAGGACTCCCCTATGCGAAACCAGTTGGGTTTTGAGAGAGATGCTCTCCCGAAGCCCTAGGATCAGGTGTTCCTAGTGTTCATGAAGTATGTCACCTTGGAAGCTAGGTTTAAAACCTTCTTTTTTAATCACTTCCCCTTGTTAAATCATTTAAGACACAAGATGTTTCTTAGTTTCCCATTCTTTCTTTTAATGGACTTGAAAAACTCAGTTGAAAAATGCAAAGAGTTGGCTAGCCTTAACCCCAGTGATCTCCCGTTGCTCCCACTCCATCATAGGCTCATTCTGAGACTTTATCAATTTCATCTGGCTCTTTTTCCTCCTAAAGATATCATAATTGTTCACTTTAGAATATTGAACCCCTGTCGATTGTGAATATTTCCTTAGCCGAGTCTAAAATCCCTCCCCACAAATCGAATACGGGCACCGTGGGGAATCCTAAAGCCAAGATAACCTCCAAGAAGCTTAAGGAATGTTTGGGTAAGGATCATGCTAGCGCAGTGGAGGGTCTCTTTGAATTGAAATCCACTCAATCAGACTCGGCGTACAAGGATACCACTATAAAAAAAGGAAAGGAGAAAGCCATGTCGGCCCCGATTGCAAAGGATGGAAAGGGTAAGAAAACTATAGGGAAAAACTCCAGAGGTGACATGGTTGTGGGGACCACTGAGATGACTGGTGGGGAAAATTCTAGAAGGAGATCCAAGAGGCTTTAAAAGAACAACAAAAAGAGGTTGATTATTGAAGATTCGAAGGAGGAGCAGTCTAATAACAAAGGGTACAAGGAAGAAGAAAGTGAAGATGATGAGGAATAAAATGTGGAGGGGCCCAAGTTTACTCCTAAGGATAACAAGGTTTCTATTGATGGCTTTGCCTCTCACTCTCTACATCCCATGGTTGAATATCTTGGAGAGGTCAAGGGGACCATGGACATTGGGGAGGAGCCTTGTGATGTGGTGAAGGGAATGGACACACTCGACAAAAGGTTCTAGGGGTTGACCCGCTTCACCATGAATTTGGGCCACTTTGTCATGAGAACTTTTTCTAATGCTATAAAGGAGGATCTAGAGGGAAATAATAGTCAAGAAAACAAAGAGTGTGTGGGTGATGAGGCTGTGGACCTCCTGATTAAAAACTAGGACAATGTCAGTTAACTATTGCCTGTTCCTATCTGTCGGTTGCCTCTTTGTGGTCTTTGTGTTGCCTGTGGATTATTTCTTCTTTTTGTTTCCTTAATGTTTGTTTTTTAATCTTGTTCCTTTTTGGCCCTAGTGGCTCATTGTGAAGGGTACAACACCCTATAAATGCTGCTTAACTTTTCAAAAACATTATCCCCTTTTTAGTTAAATAGATCAAATCATTTATTTAATTAAAAATTTCTTCTCAATTTTGATTTAATCAATTCATAAATCTAAGTCAAAATGATCACATCACCTAATATCTCATTAAATTAATTAACCTTTGATTAATTTAATTCTAATCCATGTCACATCCTCTAGAGAATTCAACTTGCACAATAAATAATTTATTTTGATTTATTAAATACCTATTTTCTCTCAACATGGTATAAAAAGGGAATATTTGTCCAAATTTGAAAATCCCTCCAAGTGGATTTTTACATCCAACAAAGCATTCACTCTCCTCTTACATGTCCTTGTGCATTGAGCCAAGTGGCTTTTAAGTCATTTTTCTTCCCTCTTCAACAAGTCATTTCACAAATTTGAAATCCACCTAATAACATTTATTCACTCATTCATCAAAATGTGCACAAAGTTCTTCCATTCACATCTCCACAAGTGGCACTTGGCCATTGGATGTTGAATGATCCCAAATTAATCCATTTTTCCTCTTCTTCTCTCTAGATCATCTATAAATATGAGGCTTTCCTTCTCACTATTCATCCATAATTTGAGAGTAAAGGTATTATCTTCATATTGAGATCAACTTCATCCATTTTATTGAGCATTTTCCATCACTATAGCTAGGTTATTGCAGGTTTTATCAAGAAATCAAATTGTTCTTCATCAAAAAAGTGGATCAATCTCCATCAAATCATCAAGCTTGCAAAGGAGTTGGGAATGGTCCAATTTCTACACATAATTGACACCAATTCCCCCATGGGATTAAGTGCTTGCATTGCTTAAATAGAATTTGATTTTTTTTTTTGGATTTTTTTTCATTTCATTTCTATCTTTGAGCTTTGTCAATGAATTTCATGGGCAATCCTTCTTGTTACTTGCATTTGAATCTAACCATGTGTTTGTTTGCTATGTTTTTGCAAGTATAGGATTGGGGTTCATAGTTCCAATCACATTTTTATCTTAAGGTTTGGGGACAAGAATCCATGTATCATTTTTCTCTATTTTTATCATTTCTTCCTTCATAGCTTCCATCCAATATTTATCTTTACATTCTTCATTGACATTGCTAGGCTTAGTTTTGGAAATGAAGCAATATTCTTCTACAATTTTCCTTCTAGTCTATACACATTTGTTTTTGTCTCCTATAATCTAACTTTTAGAATGATTTAGCTTTACATACCTTCAAACTTTGGAATTCTCTCTGACTTTTGATTCTTATGTTCTCTTTCATGATTCTCTTGATTCACCAAAATAATTTGGACTTGATTATGTGTTTGAGTAGTCTTTCCTTTATTTGTGCTATCTTGATGATCATATGAGTCATATTCACAATATCCTCATCAACTCTGACATTTGTACTTTCAACAATTTTCTCCAATCTTCTATTGTAGCACCGGTAAGCTTTCCTTTTAGTAGAGTATCCCAAAAAGATTCCTTCATCACTTCTCGCATCAGACTTTCCAATATCATCATCTCTCTTGATATAACATCTACATCCAAATATTTTGAAATACTTAATAGTAGGCTTATGAAAAAACCACATCTCAAAGGAGTCTTACGATAATTACCATTTATATTTTCTCAGTTGATAGTATATATAGTAGTTCTTATAGCTTCTCTCCAATAGATATAAGGAACATTACTTTCCAACATCATAGTTCTAGCAACATCTAAAATTGTTATGTTCTTTCTCTCAACAACTCTTTTTTGTTGAGGAGTTTGAGGATAAGATAATCATCTTTTGATTCCATGCTCTTCACAAAATGAATTGAACTCTCAGGAAATAAATTCACCACCTTCTTTTTATCTCAAGCATTTAACCTTGAGACCTATCTCATTCTCTTCCATACTTTTGAAACATTTGAAATTTTCTAGTGCTTCATGTTTTTCCCTAAAGAAAGCAACCCATATCATCCCAGAATAATCATCAATAAGAAATAGAAATTATCTTTCTCCTTGTATACTTTTGATTTTGGATGGACGACATAGATAAATATGTACCAAAGCCAATACTCCATTAGAATGGCATTGTCTTCTCAAAAAATAGATTCTTGTTTGCTTTCCCATCTAACATTCCTTGCATATGGTGTTAGTATGCTTTACTAACTTAGGTAGATATTTGACTGCTTGTGTGGAGCTCACTTTGAAAATGCTATCAAAATTCACATGACACAACCTCCCATACCATAACCATCTTACATCAACTTGAGAAATTAATAAACTTTCACTAGTAGCACTCAAGTGAAAAATATTACCTCTTGTCTTTGTTCATGAAGCAATTACATTTCCACAGCTTCCCAAAACCTTCCATAGTCCATCTTTGAACTAAAGATTTTATACCTTGTCAACCATCTATCCAAAACTCAACAAGTTGTGCTTCAATAATTCATCATATAGGACATCATTAGTATTTTATTTACCACCAAGAGAAATAGTGCCTCTACCACAAATCACACTTGAATTGTTATCCCCAAATCTTACAACACCAGTGTCATATTTTTTCAAGCTTATGAACTTTCTTTTGTCACAAGTCATATGATGTGAGCATCCATTGTAAATCACCCACTCATCATTTTCATCAATTTTGGTTGGAAGAGATTTCTCAATATTTCGATTATTAGCAGATTCAGTGGACACTGAACAATTTCACTTGATATAAATGAATACTCATTCATCTTAATTTCTAGTTTCTTTATCAGATTCATCATCAGTAACACCTTCTTCAGCATAATAATATTTCTTTTGAAATCTAGACTTGCCATATTTTTACTCATAAACTCTTTCAGGACACCTTGATGCAAAATGACCTATTTTACTGCAAGAGAAACATTTAATAGACAACTTTCCTTTGTATTTACCTTGACCTTTTGCTTCTCTTTTCACAATCAATGCTTCTAGCTCTTCTAGCTCGCTTTCTTCATATTCAATCTATTTCATCTCATCTTCATATTTGAATTTATTTCTAGAAATTTCTTCTCGATCATATCTTTGTTGGCTTTTTTCGAACACAGTAGCCTTAAATGCAAATTTTATTTTAGGAGTAGACTCACAAAATTCACTCAACTCAAAGGCAGCAAGTTTTCCAATCAAAATATCTCTTTTCACATTTGTTACTGTCATGATCTCTTCAATAGCATGAGATTTTTTTTTGTAAGAAGAAGGTACATATCTGAGCACTTTAGCCACAATCTCATCTTCTCCCATAATTCAACTGGCACATCTAATACCCATCACTAATTCATTTACTTTCTGCATGAAAGCAACAATGTTTTCATCTTCACTCATCTTCAAGTTCTCCCACTTTCCTTTCAAACTTGTTATCTTAGCAATCTTCAATTGTGCATCTCCTTCATACGATGTTTTCAACTTCTTCTAGATGTCATGTCCTACCTTCAGACCTATCACATTTATCATCTCTAAATCTGTCAAAGCAGTCAGTAATACTTTTATAGCCCTGATATTAGTTTTGACTTCTTTGATCTCATCAAGAGTAGTAAGAACATTCTGAGGAATATTATATATGTTCTTTGTAATCTTCCAGAAGGCTTCACCAATGCACTTCAAATGACACTCTATTCTAAATTTCCATAGAAATTAATTTGTACCATCAAATCTAGGACTATTCTTCTTGTATGATGTCATCTCAGATTACCTCAAGCTATTAAAATTATTTAGAGGAACCAACTCTCATACCAATTGTTGGCCAAACAAGGATATCCAATTGAGAGGGGTGGGTGAATGAGTTGTTATAGAATTTAAAACTTATCTTACTTTATCAACCTTTAATCTTAGATCTGATAATTAATAGTGAAAGCAAGAATCAACAATACATCAAAAAAATAGAACACCGATATTTTTGCGTGGAAACCCTATTAGGGGAAAAACCGTGATGGAGGTTAATCCAAAATTATACCTTGTTAAAAGTATAATATAAATGAATAAGGAATGAAATGTGCATTCAAGCACACTTCCTAGACCTCACTTCTTAGAAGGGAAGGCTCATAGCCTGACATAAAATTATCAAATTAAATCTATCTGATGAGGTTAAACTAAAAAATTAGCTTCTTCAAAAGCCTAATGAAAATTATGGTTAGGTATAGAAAAACTTCTTCACACTTCCCTTAAACTTCTTCACACTCTACTCTGCACTTGGATGATTTGGTATTTACTCACACATATATTGCATACACTTCACATACATTCACTGAGCATACTTCAAAATGAGGAAAAAATCAGTCTTATATATCTTCTACATGAATTTACATCAACAACTATGTCAACCACAAATAAAGAATAAACTAATTACGAATTTTCATCCTCAATACATGAAAAAATCTCAATGCACACCAAACTAAGTTGGTCACAACATAATAAAGACATAAATAAACATCCTTGAGCATGCCAAGCATTCAAAAATTAATCCATAAGGATCTCCAACACACTACCACCATCATGTCGGCCAAGAACATGAAAATTAGAACACACAAAGAAAAATATTCAGTCACGAACACACCGATCCATACAAACATACCACAATGAAATAGAATGATCCAAAAACATCACTCAATGTCTCAAGAAAATACACAACAACTCAATTCATCAAAATTACAGTCTCTTCTTCTAGAAACATCTTCTACAGTAACATAATAACTTTTGGAACTTAGGAGCTCATAAATTTTTGCAATCTTGATGCACACCTCTCAAAATTCTAGAAAACATACTAGATAGGCTCTGCAACAAACCTTTTAATGTGTGGATTTTGAATATCAACTTACACAATTTTTTACCATTCTAATCTTCACAGCTTCACATAATCCCTACAACATATTTATTCTATTTTTCTCAATATCCTTAACATATGCAACCTTCATAATCATCAATTCCAATAGTGCTAACATAAATGACAACCACATGTTAGCAACACGAACATATCATCTAACATTTAACATGGTTCACCCAATCTAGGCTACATCCACAAAATTGCGGCCATGTAATGATTTTATTATCCAATGAAAAACACATTACAATATCGCGAATAATTCCATGCTAAAACTCCCCATCCCAACCACTTATAACAATTTTTTAGAAGCTTCCAGAAATTAGGGTTTACAAAGTCAACTTTTTTTCTATTTTGGTGACAAAAAGAAGAATGTACATTAAGAAAGAGTGTACAATATAGTATGATCAGTCACCACATGCCAACAATCTCCCACTTGGAGACTGATCTTGGATGACAACACTACATTTACAACTCCCACTAGAAATAAGCACCTTGGATCTTGTTGCTCTGATAAAGTTTTAACCATGAAGACCAACCAAAGCTGAAGAGAAGCTCAAATTCTCCCTTGTCACTGCCTTTGTCAACATATCTGCTTGATTGGAATTTGTATTTATCTTTTCAATATTTACCTATCCATCCTCCAAAATCGACCAAACGAAATAATATCTTAGTTGTATGTGTTTGGTCTTAGAGTGCAAAGAAAAATTCTTTGCAATATGTATATCACTCTGCCTATTTGTAAACAAGTGATTTCCAACCTATTGTTTGCCCAAATCTTCAATGAAAAGTTGTAGCCATATCATCTCCTTCATTTCCTTTGTTGCAACAACATACTCTGGCTCCATGGTGGATAAAGAAACCACCTTTTTTAAAAAATAAATCAAACTCACTGATGTCCCATGAACTATAAATACATAACCTATGGTACTCCACCTGGTATCTATATCCCCTGCCAAATGTGAGTCAACATAGCCTTTTAAATTTGTATTAGAGCCCCCAAAACATAAAAGTTTATTGGATGTACCTCTCAATTACCTGAGAATCCATTTTATCACATTCCAATGCTCAACTTTAGGATGACTCATATACCTGCTAACAAATCCTACAAGATGTCCAATATACGGTCTCGTGCATACCATGGCACACATTAACCTACCTACATATGAAGCATATGGTACCTTGGAAATTTTTAATTCCTTCTCTAGTGTATTTGGACATATATCCTTAGTCAATTTGATATGACTTGGCAAACGTTTGCTGACAAATTTCACATTCTCCATATAAAATCTTTGCAATACCTTTTCAACATAATCAACCTGAGATAGAAAAAAATTTCTATTTTTCCTATCTCTTTTAATCTTCATACCAAGGATTTGTTTTGTTGTCCCCAAATCCTTAATAGCAAATGAATTTTCTAACTGTTCTTTTAACTCCTTTATGTGATCCATGTTAGACCCCACTACAAGCATATCATCAAAATATAAACATAAAATAATGTAGCTATCTTTAGCTAACCTCTTAAAGTAAACACAATGGTCTGAATTACACCTATTGTAGCCTTGCTCAACCATAAAACTATCAAATTTTATATACCATTGTTGAGGTGCTTGCTACAAGCCATATAAAAGTTTCTTCATTATACATACTAGTTTCTCCTCACCTTTGACCTCAAATCCATGTCGTTGTTCCATATATATTTCCTCTTCCAAATCACCATGGAGAAAGGTTATTTTAACATCAATTTGTTCTAAATTCAAATAGTTAGTAGCCACAATACCTAAAATAGTACAAATAGAAGTCATTTTAACAACTGGAGAAAATATTTCATCAAAATCAATACCCTTTTTCTATGTAGATACCTTTACAACAGATTTTTATTTAAATCTTTTCTTACCTTCATCGTCGTCTTTCAACCTATTAACCCATTTGTTTGGTAAAGCCTTTTTACTTGCAGGTAACTTTCATAATTCCCATGTCTCATTTTTCAGCAAGTAGTCCATATCATGCTCCCATTGAACCTTGGTATCCACCTGCATATCTTCATCATAACAATATAGCTCACCAACATTAGTTAATAAAGTAGAATATAAAGAGGGATAAAATATTTCCAGAGGTCTACTTATACTTGAATATCATCTATCATTCACTAGATTTTGTGGTATTTGTTGTTTTTGTTGTTGAAAAGCATGAGGAACCATTGGAATATCATTGTTTGGAGTATCATCCAGCACTGCATAATCATTTTCTTTCGTTTCATGCTATTGCAACTTATCTTTGTACAACACTTTCTCATTTAATATGACATCCCTACTTCTCACAATTTTCTTATTATCAAAATCCCAAAGCCTATAACCAAAATCATCAATGGCATATCCAACAAATATACATTTCTTTGATTATGCATAAAGCTTGGTTTAATTTTCAGAATCTACATGTGCAAATGCTTCACATCTAGAGGTTTTGAGAAAAGAATAACTCACCTTCTTACCTGTCCATGCTTCCTCTAGAATTCAACAACCCAAAGGATTAGAGGGACCTCTATTAATTAAATAAATAGAATTTTTTACATTCTCTATCCACATGTTTAAAGGTAGCCCAACATGTTATCTCATAGTCCGTGCACACTCCATTATTGTTCTATTCATGCGCTCAACCACTAAATTTTCATGTGGAGTCCTTGGAACCATTTTGTTCCTACAAATACCATTAGAAAAACACTAATCTTCAAACACTTTCCTGTAATACTCACCACCATTATCAGATCTGAGACAATTTAACTTTTTACCCATCTCATTCTCAACCAAGCTTCTCCACTTTTTTAAAGTTTCAAATACATCAAATTTCTACTTAAGGAAATAAATACATACCCTCCTAGTTACATCATCAATGAATGTAACATAATATTGAGTGCCACCGAGAGAACATACTTGAGCTGGTCCCCATACATCCGTATGCACAAGCTCTAATCTCTCAATTTTCTTTTGTTTCCAATCTTTGAGAGAAGTAACTCTCTTTTGTTTTCCATAAACACAACTTTCAAAGAAATCTATATTAAAAAAATTTATACCTGGAAAAATATTATTTGAATGAAGTACTTTCATGCCTTTTGCAATCATATGCCCAAGTCTATTATGCCATAGTGCTGATTTAGAATCCACAACAACTATATGATTTTCTACCTGTTGAACTATGACAACTGTTCCTGGACATTGATTTTTATCTGCAATAGCAAAAGTATAAGGAATAGTATGTCTTGTACAAAGATATAGTGTGCCTACTTTAACACCTTTTCCTACCACTAAGGAAATTTTTCTAACCTTCCATTTTTTATCACTAAATGTAACAAAAAAACCTTCATCATCTAGTTGCCCTACTGAAATTAAATTTCTTCTTAACTTTGGAACATGCCTTACCTCATGTAGTAGCCATTGATTCCCATTCTACAACTTAATATAACACCCAATAATCATCAAAATTTTCAAGGGAAAGAATCAAAGCATCCTCATCATATTTATTACTTATCACTTTTTCCTCTTTATTTCCTTCATTTTTGTCTCCTTCATTTTTTCGAGACCATCAATCTTTCTTTAGATCGCCTAGCTTACCACAATACCAAAAATCCCTCTTATCTCTATATTGGGACCTTATGTCCTTTGATCTTCCTCATGATTGCCCATGACTTCCAGAATTCCTCTCTCCTTTGTTCTACCCTTGCTTTCTGCATTCAAAATGCTACCTAATGTGGATGTTCCACTTGATCTTTTCCTATGAATTTCCTCGCTCAAAGTAACACCAACAACATCATCAAATTTCAATGTATTAAAACCAGAAAAAAATTACTAATAGCCATTACCAAGCTATTCCAGATTTCATGCAAAGAATACTAAACTAAAAGAGTACTAACTTATTCATCAAAGTTTATGTTTATAGAAGTTAATTGACTGGTAACTCTATTAAACTCATTTAAATGATCAGCAACTTACCCACCTTCTAACATTTTCATATTAAAAAACAGCTTCATAAGAAATACCTTATTCGAAGTGGAAGGCTTTTCATATAAATTTTTTAGGGTTTCCATCAACTCTTGAGTTGTATTTTCTTTTGTAATATTGAACGTTACCGATTGTGCTAGGCATAAATGAATATTTCCAAGTGCCTTTATGTCCAAAATATCCCAGTCCTCATTAAACATTGTTGAGGGTTTCTTGTTTATCCCTTTCAATGGCTAATATAAATCCTTCTGATAGAGGTATTCCTGCATTTGTATCTTCCATAATTGATAGTTTCACCCATTGAATGTATCAACATTCAACTTACCCTCATCTACCATTTTTCCCACTCAACTGTGAGACCTGCTTCCTACAGATGATAACAAAACACAACCTTTCTCGAATACCACTTGTTAGGGCTAGAAGGAAGATATCAAACAAGTTAAATAAAAATTTGATCAATAAAATAGAGAAATAAAACATAGAGAATTATAACAGAAACAAGATAATACAAAGAATTTAACGTGGTTCACCCAATCTAGGCCACATCCACAAAACCAAAAAATATCACACAAGGAGTGATATGAAAGGGTGAAGAGAGAAAATTTGGATCAAGCTTCGACTGTTTGTCTAGCTAGTTGTGGATCAAATCTAGGTTGTTTATCTGAAAGAAAAGGATGTATTCACTTTGGGCCGACGAGACTTTTGGTTGTTCACCAGGTGAGAATTCCAAGAAGGAGTGAGAAACATATGCTTGGTTGGTATTTACTCACACAAAAAAGGTGGCCATAGGGAACGTCCTGTCGCTAGTTGGGATTCCCGCTCAACCATACCAAAGTTATACCTCTTGATAAATTTGATAAGATACCACAAAAGATAAGGGTGACGATCATGAGACAAGAAAATGCTTAGATTCTTAGAACTCATGAACAAGTGAAAGATGGAACCACAGGCATGCAAGTTGTGTTATGCAAGGTGGCCATGTATGCATGAATGCAAAATTGTAATATGCAATATTCAAAAATACAAACTGTAAAATGCAAAAATGAAAAATATAAAAAAGAGTGTTCCAAAGAGTCTTTTTTACTTCATATGGTGTATTTAACTTAGGGAAAATTGCATCCAATGTCTCCCAAAAGAGTACCTATCAAAGGATAGAAGATTCACAACTTAGGGGATGTAATGCATCACATCAGGCCACTAAGAGGAATGTAATATGCTAAGATAAGTCACACTTACGAAGGACATTACACCGAATTTCATCATCAATGTGAGAAAAAACATCATGTGAAGTGATAAGGTTGCACTAGGAAGCACAAACAAATAAATGCAAATGTAAAATAAAATAATGACAATATATGCCCCCACTTTAAAGGAATTGCTACACACCATTTTGTGAGCAATTTATTTGAAGTAGAGAAAGGAAAAATGAAAAAAGAAATAAAGGGACATGAGAGCCTACTTGAAACGTCCTATGTCAAGTGGTTGTGGCCAAGAAAGGTTGCAACATGCAAAGGGAGAAGATAAAAGAAAGGGAAAAGGGGTTGCCCCCAAAATGAAAAACCACAAACACATAAGGGATCCATGAACTTGGGGTCATTATGTTATATTTTGTAATGTTTATTAAAAGAGCATGAAACTATCATCATACCCTCAAATACAAAGAACTTGAAGAAGACACGAAGAGAGTGAAATCAAATGAAAAGAGTCATTTTGGGTCAATATAGAAGATACATTGGGTGTCTTGAAACTTTGCATCATCCCAAAGAGGACAAAAAATAAAAAATAAAAAGGCAAACGAAAAAGAGCCTTGGTTTTTTAGTCAACATGAAGGAGAAATTATGGTCTTAATGCCTTGCATGAACCTCAAATGGTAGAAAAAAAGAAAAAAATAGAAAGGAAAAGGGGTTTATTTGGGTCAAAAAGAATGATAAATTGTGGCCTCAATGCCTTGCATCATCCCCAGATGGAATGCAAAAAGGAAAAAAAATTGATAAGGAATGCACAACATAAAGAATAATGGAGAGACATATAGAAGAATGTCACAGAGAGTGAGAAAAAATCAAACAAGATAGGGAATACATGACATGGAAACAAAAACAAGAAGAAAAAAAGAAAACGTAACTATTTATGCAAGTGCATGTCACTTATCAAGTAGGTCATCGAATTCCCAATCTTGCTCACTAAAAAACTCGAGAGGGTGACTAGCAAGAGGAACAACAATAATCATCGAACTAGTGTCAAGATCAACACTTTTCCTAGGAAATTTTTCATGAATGCTCATAGAAGAGGAGAATAGTGAAGTAAAGGTTTGGTGTACCTCTTCATCCATTCTAGCATTCTCATCATCATCATCATCTAAATTGATGATAATGGTAGGTTGAATGACAATATCAATAGTGAAATGTAAAATTTGTGGTGTGGGAGATATGGGTCAGGCTACGATGGTGGAGGACGAGGGTCAATAGGCACGACTTCTGGAACAAGTGGGTTATGATTTTCAATTTTTTTTTCCTCACGAGATTGGTGAACAAGAGAATGACAATGATGCCTATGCTCCCTAGCCTCTTTATTCCTTTTTTATTTTCTATCAAGATGCATGAGGGAAGGAGAGGGCTGGTCCACCATAGGTTTTTTGTCCTCCCTGAGAGGAGGGACAAGAGGAACTATGGGTGGATCATCAACTTTCTCCTTGTCTTTATACACTTGTTTGATGTGAGGGGGAATGATATAATCATTGCCATGATCCCCAAGCCTCTTGGATGATTTGGAAGAGGTTCCAGGTGTGGGTTGATTGGGAATGTTAGAATCGGTTTGCAAAATCAAGGATAGGTAATTCCAAAGTAGAAGGATGTATATTTTGGAGAGATATTTCAAATATTTGCTTGGCTTTAAACTTCTGATAGGAGATTAAGAAGAAATCTTGTCTTTGAGTGATGGGTTCCATGGGCTCAGACCAAAATGTTTTCAAAGAAAAGTTACCTTTCTAGGATAAAGGATTAAAGCCACTATGGTGGACAATGAATATGTCATTGTCAATGGGAAACTTCACATACTTGTGGATGACATATGGGACCACTTTCATTGAATGAAGCCATGGGCGGCCAAGTCGCAAAGGAAATTGCTTCAATTGTGGTATGATGGAGAAGGTAATGTCCATTTTCTTTAAACCTATATGTAATGGGAGGGAAATCAATCCAATCATCGAGAACATGAAACCATTATGTGTTTTGAACCAAGCAATAGGTGGATTATAAACACCTTGAGCAATATCATGTAATACCAAAACTTATTTTGTGATCACGTTCTCGCCACAGGCGGGATCTATGAGTACCGGATTAGCTGGATTATGATAAATTCTACTAGCTATGTAGCAAGGACCATCAGGAATATATCTTAATATATATTTTGGTGAAAATTTTATCTTAATAGGTCATTTGATTAGGCCCTTACAATGGATGACATCAATTTCTCCTACCATTTCATTAATAGGGGTGACATGGGTTAGCATGGGAAGAGAAGAAGAATATATGTGTATCTTGTGAGTCAATAGTCATAACATTAGGTGGTGAAGTTTAACTTTCTTTGATGAATGACCCATTATTTTTGGGCATGGGTTTGGTGAATATTTGTATGTTTTGGTTGGGAGGTGCCACAATTTTTTTTTTTTATCATTGACGTTGGCAACAAATAAACGAATTAAATTAATTAGGTATTGCACAAGGTGCTTGAGATTCTTGTATTGTTCAGTGTCATGTACGTTCTAGCCATGAAAATAACAATAGGAAATGGAATTATAAGATGGAGGTAAGGTGATGAGGCCTAGTAAAGACCTCATAATCACTAAGTTTTTACTTTATAATTTGGCGCTAAAATTCATAATATTTTCATTTATCTATGCCTTTATGAACTTAAAGAGGTATTAAGACTTAAAATATGAATGGTCAATATTAATGCTTATTTTTGTTAAGTGTATGATTAATGTGGTGATTAACCTATGAATTTTTTATTGTATGTGCACCTTTATTCTGAAACTAGAACTGATATTTATTTCTCAACCAAATGATAATTTTATTTTTTTTAAAGTGATGAATGGCTAGATTGTTTGTGACTCATCCTTAAAAGTGTTATTATCCACTGATCTCCTTTTGAATCATCATGCCAAATGAAGACTCTACCTACTGCAACCAAACCTCCAACAAAGAACGTCCAATTTAGAAATCTATAAATCAATGCAACTGAAGGCAATTACAAGGATCCTAACTGATTATGTTCTTGTGTGCTAGGATATCTTTTAGACTAGGATTATATTAGTTTCTTTCTTATCTTTTTCTTTCGAAATAAATATGGATATTTATATCTAGTACCAACATGTGCAGTTGGATGTTATATTGTATCAATTTTTTGATCCTTCTCATGTAATTTCATTTTTCTCTTTTAAGTTCAAATTATTTTCTTTGTACTTCATCCCTATCTAGGTAGACTATATGGAAATTAAAAGAAGTTGATTTAAATTTTGTGCTCAATTTTTTCCAAAACTAAAACAATCCATATTTAGAAGGAAGGTGATTCGTTAGATGTTAAATTCATTTTTTATTTATATGTTATGTTTTTTATTTTATCTTAGATATTGGATCATTTCATTTGTTGTGCATTAGAAAAATCTTAGATCAGAGTTTATTTTACTATTTATGTTTTGAATGATTTATTTCTTAGTTAAAATTTATTTATAGATCTGAAATATACTAGAGGAATAGCTACTTGTCAATTTATTGAAGTGGGGAGTGGAATAGTTTATTTCTAAATAAATTAATTAAAGTTTAAATAGATCTCAAGATTCAGAAAAGTACATAAGATTAATCTTCCATTCCTTCATAATTTGAAGTGTCTTGCAATAAACCCTCTTTGTTTTACTTCCATTTTAAAGGTTATTTAGAATAAATCAGGAAATAAGAGGATAGAATAGAACCAATTTTGATTAAATAGATATAGCACAAAAACACTCTTGATTGAGAAAAAATAACTATGAAATGCTCCTAATCAAGCCAAAACCAATCCAAATTTGACCGCAAATAGCTTTCGACACCCCTAGGTTGACATTCAATTGATTAAATGAGTAGGAGTTGTGACAACATGGACATCCTACAATTTTTTTTGCCATTTTTGCCAAGGAATAATTGGTTTCAAAACAAAATCTAAGCCTTAAATGTCGGTAATAATTTCTCTATGAGGTAATGAACATGTATAGAGACAAGTTTGGAAGACTTGTAAGAGGATATTTATAGGTTTATTTGGAAGGATTCCATTCTAGTACTATGAGTTCACTGTCTACTACGACAAGGTGAACCCACTCAAAAAATATGGGAGACAGAGATTAGGAGGAGGAGGTTCCTAACATAAATTTTTCCTTTCCCATTTCAATAAATGTCCAATAAAATGACCCACAAATAAAAATTATATCACCCTTTCTTTTCCCTACATTTTGTGGGAGAACTTTGGAGATCCTAATCAACTTTTATTCGAGTTCAAAGTATTGTGTCAAACTTATGATAGTACATCTCACAATCAAAAATTGAAACTATTTCCATCCACTCTTAATGAATCAAATTTATGTTGCTTTATGGGTTTGAATGAAAAATAAATAAATACTTGGGATGAAATGGGAACGATTATTCTAGATAAATATCAGGATTATTGCAGAGTTCAGGATAGAAAGGAGAAACTGTTTAAAATGAGGTAGTTGGAAGATGATATTTTAGAGGATTACATAGATAGGTATCATTTTTTTCTAAAAAGGTGTGGAAATGGTTTAGATTGATAAATTATCAAATCTATCATTCTAAAGGGAATCGATGATGATTATAGATAGGCCTTGAATCTAATAGTAAAAGGAGATATTACTAAACATACCTTTGAGGAAATCATTGAGATTTGTAGGAATTACTCCAGAACAAGACTAGGTTATAGGAGAAGGAACAAGAATTCCTTTGGTGATGTCTCCAAATTTATGGAAGAACTTTCAAACCTAGAAAATGGCATTCTCCTTCATCTTAGTTCTCATCCATATAAAAGAACAGTTGAACCTTTTTCCATTTATAGTCCTAAATGTAGGGATAAGAATCCACTGAGAGAATTTCTTCTTAATGAATTAGATGTATCTGAGATATGTGAAAAGAAAAATTGTATTGGAAAGTGTAGTTTCCTTCCTGAAATTAGGAACCATTTGAAAAATCCAGCACCAGTAGAAGAGGAATTGAATTTTGTAGGACAACGATAGTTTAACTCCACTTTTGGTCAACCTAGAAATAATGCTAATTGGGGTTCAAATCAATGGAATAACCAATGGAATTATCCTTCCCAATGGAACCCTCTATCACAATGGAACCCTCAACAAATGAAAAATCCACCTCCACCTATGAAAAAGCCTTGGGTACAATCATGGGGACAACGTAGATATCTAGGATGGAACCAGCCTTAGTTGTAGCAAATCAATCTCAATGGTAGTAGAATCAGACCCAATAGTAACCTAACCAATGGCAGCCTAATCAAGGAAATAATCAATGCAAAAATAAAGGGCTAAAGAAACCCTAGAATCATAATTAAATAAATTGACAAAACAAAACTTAAAGCTCCGAACAATTGAATCAACCTCAGATACCTGCTCAGCCAATTCCTAATCCTAAGAATTTGAAACCTCAGTATCCTACCTATAATACTGACCCTAACAAAGCTAATTTGAATAAAATTCAAATAGGGGATATTCATTTTAGGAATAGAGTTATACAAGAAAAACCTAATGAAACTAAGGAAGACCATTCAAAACAAGCAACATTTCCTTCACGATTTTGTCAGGAACTAGTTGTTAAACAAGTTGATAAAAATGATGATTTGGTTGATCCTCAGATTATTGATGAGGTTAAGAAAATAAAAATTTTAATTCCAGTTTTAAGGGTTATACATGACAGACCAAAAACCAATCAAATGGTTAGAACTCTATGTGTTAAGAAACCAGGAAGAAAAAATAAATTGTCGTCTACAATTCAAGTTTTAGGGAAGTTGTTTGATATCTTATCAAGGAAGTTAATTCCATAGAAGTATGGTGATCCATGAAGTCCTATAGTTACTCTTTGCATTAATTTTGTTGAAATTCATAATGTTCTTATTGATTTAGGATCTGCCATCAATATTATTACTATTGAAACAACAACAAAAAAATTAATTATGAATGTCAAGCCAAAAACTATTGTTCTTCAATTAATCGATCAATCAATTGCAAAACCTGAAGGAATTCTTGAGGATGTCATTATCACTATTGACACGTCGGATTATCTTGTTGACCTCCTTGTTTTACAAATGAAACAAAAAAAGACCCATTATCCTATTATTTTAGGGAGAACATGGTTAGAAATTATTGCTTCACTTATTGATTGTAAATTTGGTAGTATCACTATTTTTAATGGGTTTAGACAAAAGGAATTAACAATGTATCCACCAAAAAAACCTTCTTTAACATGTGATAATCAAATTTGGATTGATGATCCTAATTATGAAGATGACTAAATAAGGGGCCTTGTAATGATGACCCTGGTAGAGCATGGAAAGGAATACCAAGGATCTATGGACATAAAAGAGGAAGACCTGGAAGGTTGTTGTGACTCATAAACTCTTCCATGTTCTCCTTTTTCTAGAAACATAAAATTTGATGAGAGTGAGTTAATTTATCAACTTCTACCGCATCCTTACCTTTTGAACACTTTAATCGGTGATCCCTTGAATCTTTAGGAAAAGAGGAAAAAATCCTAATTCAAGCTGATAAACCTCTACTTATCAATAATTCCTTAACAACAAAATAAGAGGAAGGTATAAAAGGAATTTTGGAGAATAATAGATAAGCCTTCGCTTAGGATTATATAGATATGAGAGAAATCCATCCAGATATATGTACACACCACATCTATGCTAAAGAATTCAAACCCATAAGACAATGTTAGAGAAGAATCAATCCTGTGCTAAGAGATTTTATGAAATTAGAGATAGAGAAATTACTCTAGGTAGGATTTATTTATCTTATTTTTGATAGAAAATGGGTTTCTCTATTAGTCATTGTACCTAGGAAAAATGAGAAGTGGAGGGTGTGTGTGAAATAAAAAGAGCTAAATAAATCTACAAAAAGGGATTATTTTCCATTACCCTTCATAGATCAGGTATTGGATAATTTGTCTGGAAATAGTTATTTTTCCTTTCTTGATGGGTTTAGTTGGTTCAACAAGATTCAAGTAGCTTTAGAAGATCAATATAAAATGACATTTACATGTTCATGGGTTACCTTCACTTATAGGGTTCTACCTTTTGGATTATGTAATGCTCTTGCAACCTTTCAATGTGTTGTTCTTGCATTTTTTGCGGATCTAACAACAACATGTGTGGAAATTAATGTGGATGATTTCACGGTCCATGGAAAAACCTATGAGGAGTATTTGGAAAGTCTAGAAAAAGTCCTAAATAGATGTAAAGAATATAGGATTTCTTTAGACCATGAGAATTTTTTTCTAGTGATGATGGAAGGAATTAAAGTTGACCCAAATAAATTTGAAATAATTTTATAAATACCCATAACTCAGAGTCAAACAAATGTAAGGAGTTTTTTAGGACACTTCAGTTATTAGAGAAGATTTATTCAGGGATTTAGTAAAATTGTAGGTCCACTCTTTACCTTGTTGAAGAAAGACTATCTTTTTGTGGACTTCATCATGTTAGGAGTCATTTGAACAAAATAAACAAGATTTAACAACTTCACCTATTAATGTTGGTCTAGTTTGGGTAAAACCATTTCACATTAACACATGTGCCTCTAACATTGGAATCGGAGCAGTTCTTGGGCAAAAGGATGAATATGGAGGAATGCATGCTATATATTATGCAAGAAATAACCTCAATCCAATAGAACTAAATTACACTACTACTGAGAAGGAATTCTTAGCGGTTGTGTTTTCTATAAATAAATTATCACATTACATCACTGGATATAAGATTTTTGCGCATATTGACCATGCATCTATTCATTATCTTATGAAAAAATATTTTGTGGGAGGATGTATGATTAGATAGTTGTTATTACTACTAGATTTTGATATAACCATCATTGATAAGCTAGGTAGAGATAATTTTATATTTGACTTCCTATCAAGAATGGTTTTGCAAGGTAATAATAAACTTGTAGAAGATACATTTCCTAATGAACATCTATTTGTAATATCTATTCAGTCACCATGGTTTTCTGATAATGAAAATTACTTAGTACTTGATAAATGACTTTATTTTTTAGTAAAAGAGAAAAAATATTGATTTGGGAAAGCTCTTGATTTGAATGGATTAATGGTTGTTTGTTTAAAATGTGCCCAGATCATGTAATGAAAAGATGTGTGTAGGAAACTGAAGTATATGATATATTGATAGCATGTCATGATGAACCAAAAGAAATACATTACTCCACAATAACAACAGTGCATAAAATCTTGGGAGTAGGCTATTTCTGGCCCACTATAACTGAAGATACATCTTATTACATCAGACACTATGATCAGTGTCAAAGGATGGGGAGGCCTACAAGATCAACATAAATTCCACTAAAGACACAATTTTCACTTGAGCCATTTGAAAAGTGGGCTATTTATTTTGTTGGCCCAATAGATCCTCCATCAAAGGGAAATCATTACATAATTGTATGTACTAATTATGTTACAAAATGGGTAGAAGTCAAAGCATTTCCAACTACTAAGGAGGAGAAAGTTGTAGATCTCATATACAAGAATATTCTACAAAGATATGAAGCACCTAAAGTACTTGTGTCAGATCAAGGGCCACAATTCATGTCTTTGATGCTTCAAGAATTTTTTTCTAGATACAAAGTTCAACACATAAATTCTTCATGCTACCATCCCCAAGAAAATGGACAGATAGAGGTGACCAATAGAGATATAGCAAATATTCTCACAAAAATAGTTTCATCTGGAAAGAATGACTGGTATGATAGGTTAACTAAAGTTTTATGGGAAAATAATACAACATGGAAGACAACTATTGGATTTTCACCATCTGAGCTTGTTTATGGAAATACTCCTATCTTTCCCATTGAGTATGAGTTAGAGACACTTAGAACAACTAAAGCCTTACACCGAACTAAAATCATTCAAGACCAGAGGAAACAATGGCATGAAAAAAATATTCGTAGTAAGCTATTTACTGCAAGAGATTGGGATTTGTTGTTTGATTCAAGGTTAAAGGAATTTAATGGGAAATTGCATACAAGATTTCTTGGGCCATATAATATTGCACAAGTATTCAACAACAGAGTTATTCAGTTAATACCTATAGATGGAGAGAGAAAAACAATGTTGGTAACTGGGCATAGGCTCAAGCTTTATCATAAACCAACATCGAAGGAGGAATTTTTTATTTAGATTCAAGCAAGAATTTTACTAAGGAATATTTTTAATCTTTTGGTGAAAGGGTCAATCCTTAGATCCATTTTTAGATTCCCACAAAAATATAGAGTAAATTGAAAATCAGAAATGGTGGTTTACTCTGCAACAAAAAAAAAAGAGAGAAGAAAATCCTCCACTCCTCAGAATAAATATGAATAGTTTTGATAGAGCCTAGTTAGGTTTGATAGTTCATAATAGCTCCTAATCATGATTGATCAAAATGGAAACAAATCATTGGTTCTCAATAGTTCATAAATAGCTCTTCATCATGCTTGATTAGGAAGGAATTGAAATAATTTAAAGGGACACAAAACACATCTTATCATGTTTGATCAGAATAAAAATGCAGGCGATTCAAGCTTATAATATCTCCTGATCACGCTTGATTAGATGGAAGTTCCAATGATTCAATTTTTCATAAATAAATCTTGATTGCTCTGAACCTCTTATGATTAGTTGTTCTTGATAAAGAAGGGAAGTAATTTTGTTTTAATAATGATTACAATAATTTATGGCAATCAAGAGCACGAAGAAATGATCATGTAATGTCATAAGATTTTAGCTTCATTTATTACTAATTTGTTTGTGTAAATGCGTAGGTAGAGGGTTAAATGAAAAAATTAAAATTAATGACTTAGCACATGGAAACAAGTGGGATCCCACAAGGGTAGATCTCATTGTGTCTTGCATTAACTAATATTTATTTTATTAAGATCAAGTTTTATTTTGGGTTGCATGGATTAAGCGAGAACATACTATCATTATTTTTCATCATTGACAGGTAAGCATTAATATTGCCAGACATTTTTTGAAATCTGAAGTACATTATTTATAGTTTATAATGTTGCTTAAAGGATTAAATTATGATTTTTTAACAAGCCAAATATAATTTATTTTATATGTACAAATGGATCCATCATTACTTAATTATGTAATAAATATGACAAGAAGGTTTTTGAAGGTGAAGTGATGGACAATAAGGTTGAGACATACGTGACACACTGGTGTTAGTACCTTGACGAGACATAATAGGCATGCAATTAAATGTAGTTAATACTACACTCATTATGATATCTTGTCATTCATTTTGAAAGGAATTTTAATGCTACCATTTCAAAATAGAGGAGAATTTTGATTTCTAGGAATTGGTTTCCAAAATTTCTAAAAATCTTTGAGCTTTTGAAATTTCATAGTATTTTAAAACTAGGATACAAAAGAATGGTAGAACCAAAGGGAATTGCCTTAGATGTTGAATGAAGGAGTTATTTAGAAAAATTTGGATGCTTGGATTTCATACTTAAATATGAAGGATATGAGTGGGATATAGTGTTGGAGTTTATTAAAAACCTACACATCAATTTCACTATAGTCAAAGGAGAACCCATTGAGGTATTTGCTGCTATGATCAGTGCTCTATCTGGAATTCTAGCGAAAGGTGATATGATTCAACCTAGGCTTTCCTATTTGTAAGAGTTGTTTGAAATATTCCATGTTCTACTTGAGCCTTTGTCAATATTTTAGATACACAAAGGCAAGAATAAGGGCATTGAGCATGAAAGTTTGCAAGAGCCTTGGGCATCCATTGTACTCTACATTATGAAGTTTTTCACCTGCAAAGGTTTGTTTTCCACCATCCTAGGGACGCCACTCAAGTTGTTGAATCATGTTTTCCATGGTGCAACTAAACTTGAAGTAAGAGTTAATCTACCTACTTTTCTTTTTTCTCAACTTACTGAAATGGATGGGTATGTGCAGGATCATGATGGGCCAAAAAGTGGCAATAAATAAGCCATATGATGGTCCATGTGGCTGATGACTTTTTTTTTACCCCAAATTGCTTAAACGAAAAGGGTTTTTAGAGGAGATTCTTAGCTTTCCACCAATATAAATTATGCTTTACTTTGAATTTAATAAATAATTATTAGTCATTTTCTATTAGAATTACGAATAAAGTCTTGATTAATAGGCTTATTGAAAAACATCTATAAATTTCAAATGGTATCACATTTTTTGAATCCGAAACATGCGTCACATTCTATGCTTTATATACTATACGATTAAAAAATAAAAAATTGAATTTCATGAATTTTTGACCAAGTTAAGGTGGTTAGATAGACGAGCTTTTATATTTTTTAAAAGTTGTAATAAAAAAATCATAATTAATTATTTACTTGGAAATAAATTATAAAAAAATATACATCACATCGGGACATGAGTCCTTTACTTATATATAGAATCTTATAAAAAAATATTATCATTTTATTGTGGTTAGGGTGGTCAGACAGACACCTACTTCTTATTTTTACCCTGAAATTTAAATACCACTGCATTGAAAAATTCAGATTTTTACCAAATAGATTTAAAAAAAAAAAAAGGTCTAGTAGTTTAAAAACTACATTCAATTTTTTGCAGATTCTACTTTTACATTTTTTTGAAATAATACAGATAACTTATTCAATTTTTTATGTCAAGTTGTCTAACTCTGATTTTTTGTCTTTTTATTGCCACTTAAGGGCCTATTTTTTTCATGATGATCCTGCACATACCCGGATGTTAAATGAAAGGAAAAGTAAAAAAGAGTGACTCATCATAGTCTAATGCACTTAATAGTTAAAATTAATTTCATGCACACACCTAACTAGGAAGAGGAATGGAGAAAATTCATGTTAGATACTGATAAGAAAGAGGAAAAACTTAAAATCTCTGAGAGAAGAACACTTAAAATAGAGAAAGCTAAAAGTTGACGTTTTGATGAAAAACCTAGTTAAACCTATTGGGAGACCTAAAAATAAAAAACAAAATAGTCTTTCTTATGCAAAGAAAAGAAAAATAGAGGTTTTGATAGAAAACCTAGTTGAACCAATAAAGAGAACTACAAAGGTAAAATCATAAAGTTTTGTTTCCATAAAGAGGATAAAACAGAGGAAAAGAAAACCCCATAGGGTTCTGATACTAATAGAAAAAGCTCCAAAAAGAAGAAAATTGTAAAAATTGAAAGATCTAAAAGAAAAACAAAGTCAAAAGCACAAAGGATGGTGCAAGAAAGGTTAGATTTAGAAAATACTCCTTTGACCATCAATCTTGGTGAATGTGGGGGACAAGAAATTGAAAAAAATGAGTCTGAGAAAAATGAACATGAAAAAGAAGAGCCTGAAAGGTGAGGTGTTGAAAGAAACGAAGCCTGAAAAGGAGGAGTCAAAAAAAGAAGGAGGGTCACAACCTCCAATGCAAATTACAGAATGTACTCCTCCTGAACAACATTTAGCAGCTCATAACTCTCTGTTTTAGGATGTTAATTTTTCAGCTCCTAATTCTCCTTTTCAAGAAGTTAACATGACAAATTTGGAAATTGAACATGAAGTTGAAGTGCCCAATATGGAATTTTTTCATGAGATTGAAATGAAAAATATAGAAGTTCAATAGGAAAAAATAGCTCAACATAATGAAGAGGCACTCATCCATAGGGAAGGGAATAATCCCATAGAAGAAGAAGAGACCCCTTCGGATAATGAAAATTTACAGGAAAAAGAACAAGAATAGATTCAAACTTCTCTTAGGATATCCAAGTTAGAAAAACAATTAGAAGAGTTTAAAAATGCAGAATTTTATATTAGAGGAGAAATTAAGGAAAAGAGATGAGGAGACATTAAAATTTAAGAGAGAAACAAATGAGTTAAAAGAATAATTTGAAAAGAAATTTAGTCAGTTGTCTTCACAATTAGAGGAAAAAGAGGAAAATCTAACTAAAAGTACCATTCAGAATGAACAAAAGGATAAAGAAATCCAAAGGTTGAAAATAGAGCTGGAAATAAGGACTGAGACAGAAGAAAATGTACAACTAGAGGTACTCAATAACATGCTGCTACTTTTTCCTCCACCTAAGGAAGAACATAAGAAACAAACTATAGGACCTAGATACCTTTCCCTTACAACTACGAAATACAAGTAGCTTAATAAAGAACTCCAAGAAAAATTGGAAAAAGTTACAAAGGAAAAGGAAGAAGAAAAGGAAAGGGTTAACAAGACTATAGATATTGCATTTTCCTTAGTTAGCACCAGAAACCCTTTTGGAGTGTATGGATTTTTTCTTAGAGATTTTTTCTTCAAATATAAATTGAATAAGATTGTGCTAAAAAGACCTACCCAATTCTTGAAAGATTATGACTTCATGGATTGTTATTTTAATAGTTACCTAGACATTCAAAATCAAATGCGTGAGTTCTTCCAACATGGATTTCTCATGGGTAACAATGATGATTCACTGCTTAATGTTTGTATTGGTGAAATTCAAATCAAATCATTTGTTTCATTATTGAAAAGTCATGTTGAATGGTCAACTAGAATGGAGGAATACATAAAAATTTAACAGACATATGGGTTGCCAATGAGACCTAAATATCCAAAATCAATCCATTACATCAAAAGATTCAAGTCCATTACAATACTGAATGATGTAACTCCTCTTTATGTTAGCAATTTGTTAAAAATTATTACAACTTCTTAGAATATTGAAGGAATTATTTCTCCTATAGCTATGCAAGCATGTGAAGAAAGATTCAAATCACTTCTAGACCCATTAAAAAGGAGAGAGCCAATATCACCAAACAATATCAAATGGAGCTTAACAAGGGTGAGACATGTGATCAATCTGATTCATTAGCAACAAGATTTCTAGATTGGAATGAGATTCATAATGCCTATCATTATCATGCCTGCACATAAGATAAATGCACCTTCACAGATACCATCTAAATTCCTCAAATCCTGGTATGAAAATCTAGAGAGGAATAATGGATTTTTTGTGTCTACAAGAACTTCAATGGAATATAGAGGATAATTTTTTTACTATGACCTTTGGATGGAATCACTCAATAGGGGAATTCATATTCCATATTGTTATAAACCATGAGGGCATGGTTAAATACAAGATGAGGAGAATGATGAGGCCTAGTAAAAATCACTAAGTTTTTACTTTATAATTTGGCTTTAAAACTCATAATATTTCTCTTTATGTATGCATTTATTAACTTAATGAGGTATTAAGACTTAGAATATGAATGGTCAATATTAATTCTTATTTTTGTTAAGTTTATTATTAATATGGTGATTAAACTATGATTTTTTTTATGATATGCGCACCTTTATTATGCAACTAGAACTGATATTTATTTCTTGGCCAAATGATAATTCTTTTTATTTAAAAGTGATGAATGGCTAGATTCTTCGTGACTCATCCTTAAAAGAGTTATTATCCACTAATCTCCTTTTGATTCATCATGTTGAATGAAGACTCTATCAA
Organism: Sequoiadendron giganteum; assembly: GCA_007115665.2. Lineage (NCBI taxonomy): Eukaryota > Viridiplantae > Streptophyta > Pinopsida > Cupressales > Cupressaceae > Sequoiadendron > Sequoiadendron giganteum. Next base: position 222,291,560 of record CM021104.1, on the reverse strand, counting down.
CTTCAACCAAGACTCCAACAAAACATGGCCAGTCTAGTAATCTAGAAATAAACCAACATAAGTCAATTACAAGGATCCTCACCAATTACGTTCCTGCATGCCAGGATATATTCTAGACTAGGATTAGATTATTTTCCTACTTACCTTTTACTTTTAAAATAAATATGGATATTTATATCCAGTCCCAACATAGCTGGATGTTAGATTGTATCACGTTTTTTATCCTTCTCATGTAGTTTCATTTTTCTGTTTTAAGTTAGAATTATTTTCTTTGCACTTTGTCCCTATCTAGGCAATTTCTATGGAAATAAAAAGAAGTTGATTTCAACTCTGTGCTCAAATTTTTCAAGTACAATAGTCCATTTTCAGAGGGAAGGTGATTATTTATATGTTAAATTCATTTTTTATTAATATGCTCTATTTTCTATTTTATCTTAGATATTGGAATCATTTCATTTGTTGTGTGTTGGAAAAATCTTAGATCAGAATTTAATTTAATGTTTACATTTTGGATGATTTATTTCTTAGTTAAAAGTCATTTACAGATCTGAAATATCCAAAAATTATCATTTTAATGGATTCTTTGCAAAGAGGGACAATTACTTGTCAATTTAGTGAAGTGAGAAATGAAATAGTTTATTTCTAAAGGAATTAGTTAAGTTTTAAATAGATCTTAAGATTCAACAAAATAGATAAGATTAATCTTCCATTCTTTCATTATTTAAATTGTCTTATAATAAACCCTCTCTGTTTTACTTCCATTTTAAAGGTTATTTAGAATAAATCAGGAAGAGGAGGATAAAATAGAACCACTTTTCATTAAATATGTATAGCACAAAAATACTCCTGATTGAGAAAAAATAACTTTGAAAGGCTCCTAATCATGCCTGAACCAACAAAACCCCCCCAAAACTGATTCAACTCTTACCGCAAATAGCTTTAGACACCCCTGGGTTGATATTCAATAGATTAAATGAGTAGGAATTATGATAGAATCAGCATGCTAGCATTATAAGGGTTTATTGGGATCAGGTGTGTGGATGGGAGGTAAAGATATAATTTATTGTTGGAGAAATTTGGTCATGGTGTTATGAAGGGTGTCAAGTAAGGGTTTGAAGGTTCACTTAGGGTCTCCATAATTGAAAGGCACGAAAAACCTGACAATGACCACTTGGTTATTAGCAGGTGGAGGGGTTGATAATGAAGGGTTAAATTGGAGAAACCCTTTGTTTGGTTTTTGAATGGTTGAGAATTGGATTGGGTGGAAGCGTCAAAATTCTCAAGTTTACTAGAAGTGGATCTTAAATCACAAATACCAGTGGAGTTATGATAGTTACAAAGTGCTTGGCACAAGTGCATTAAATAGGAGAACTTCATGAGTGTGAGCTTGTCTTGGACAGGTTTCAAGAGGTTTTCATCGAAAATATTTTATACATGTTTGTCAGGTATCTTGACATAAATCAAGGAATAAAGTGTTTGATAACGAGAGATAAAGTCAGTTATCTTCTCGTTAGTGTCTTGCTTGCATCTCATGAGATCGTCCAAGGTTCTCTTAGAGGTCATATGGACTTGGAACTGGTTAGTGAAGGCATCTACTAGCTCATTGAATGAACTAGTGGAATTATTAGGAAAGGAGGAAAATTAGTCCAAGGTGACATCTTTGAGGGTCCTAGGAAAAAACTTAGCGAGAAACTTTTCATCAAGAGAAAAGTCACTACATAAGGAGGTATAGTTATTGACATGATTAGAAGGTTCGCCCTTCCCATCATGTTTCTTAAATCTAGGAATTTATATTGCATGTGGCAAGGGCGTGCACAAGATGTCTAAAGATAATGGATTACTACAAATGTAGTGGGTAGGGGAACCATATTGGATGTGGTTGATAGTGGATATTTTTGTTGCATGGAGGTGACAGTGTGAAAGAGTTTTGTAATAAGAGGGTCAGTGTAAGTGTTATGAGGTGGAAGGGAGAGAGGTGAAGGGGTTAAGGTGGTGGAAGGGGAATTGGAAGGGATAGTAATAATAGGGATGATGGAAGAGGTTAAGGGGTGTGATGCCACAAGGGAAGTAGAAACACTAGTAGGATTTCCAAGGGAAGGTACCACATTAATAATCTCTTGCACAATGGTTGTCATGCTAGGAGATGCATAAGTGGGTATAGAAGCTATGATTGAGAGGGAACCAGTGGAAGGTCTTCCTTGTCCAACCATAGGGTTGGTTGATGCCTTAGGTGTAAGAGAGGCTTTCTTGTGATATATTTCTATTATCCTCTTCATGACACTTAGGCCATCATCACGGTCAAGAAAAAGGTGAATATTCTCTATGGTGGGTATTTTAGTGCCAGATCTAGGCTCAAGGATTAGTTCATGTTGGTAATCAGCTAAGTAAGCATGGATTTGAAAGACCTTATCATGTGGGAGGTTATCGTTTTTTCAATCTCCATGTGTGTCTCCTAGGTGGAGAGAGTTGCTAAGGATGGTCTCTGAGCCTAGTGTAACATCATCAATACTAGGAGTTGAAGTCTGAGAGATCCCAAGATCTACAACAATAGTGTTGTTGTTAGATTCTATGAGTCTAAAAATTTTTCTCACAAATTTATCAGCAAGGGAACACCAAATTCTCATACAAAGGTTCTAAAGGAGGGGGTGAATGCTAAGGCAATGTAAGTAAACAACACTAAATTTCTTATAGCTAAATTTCTAGAACAAGAAATAGAAATGAAAAAGTAGAGGAATGAAATACAGTATATGCCTTGAAATTTTCATAAATTACAATGTAAAAAATGCAAGAGGACTAGGTTGCCCAGTGTGGCAACTTAGTCCCAGTAGTGTTCTTTTTAACTATTTTCTAATTTTTTACTACTTTTTATGCTTTTATGATTTTTTGATGCTAACAAAGAATGCAAATGAAAATATTTTTGATTTTCTTAATAAAAATGTAATGCAAAGTGTAATCTAGCAAGAAATTTCACTAATTCCCTTTTCTACAAACCCTAGGATGCAAACAATGCAATTTTTTTAATGCAATGCAATCTATTTCCTAAGATGAAATGAAAAATCAGAAAGTTAAAATGTGGTATATGGTCGAGTTCACCAAAATGAACCACCAAAAATATAACAATAACTAGGGAAAGAGATTTCCCTTTACTAGGCCCCTAGGTTTTTTCACTTAGAAGCACTTGGTGGAAGAATGGCTCTCTTTCTACTTGGTGCGTATATGATTTTTGGTGGTTGCATTCAAAGGAAGGATTTAGTTAAGCTGTGATATGTGTGTGTTGAGTGTTGCTAAAAATAAAAATGAAATGATAATAATCTAATCTATGTAATGTAAACCAAGAAAATTTAAGTAAATGCACCTAAACTAAAATGACCTAAATGTATGCAATTCAAGAAATAAACTAGAAATTTTAGAGCTTGTGCAGATATAAATAGAATGTTGTAGATGAGAGGCCCCATAATATTTTGGAAATTGTTTGAAATCAGAAAAGGGACACTTACACCAAGTTGGGCAACCTATTCCTCTTATTGAAAAATATTACTAGATTGGGTTTGAGGGAAAAGGGTACCCAAAAATATAAAAACCCTTTTTCAGGCTTAGCATAGGGAAAAGATCTCCAATAGTGGTGACCTAGTCCTCCTAGAGATTTTAGAAGTTTTAGGGTCTGATTCTATGGGTCTTGATTGGTACTTTCCTTTTCTATAGCGTTTGTGTCTAAAACTCTCAAAAACACCGTGTAACCTATCCTTTTGCCCCTTCTAGGGTTTGACGCCTTCTGTGACTTTTCAAGAATGTTTGTACTTTATTCAACACTTTTTACCTCACCAAATTTGAGTACAACTTGAAAATCACATGAAAATACAAAGCGAATGTCGAGGTTAGGGAATAAGGATTTTCCTAAGTTAAACCCCTTTGATGGTAACTAAATCCACATGAGAAACAAAAAAAAGGAGAGATGCTTGAATGATAAACAATGTAAATTTTCACCTAATCCTTTGTTTTTGAAGTCTACAACATGCATGAACAAATCCAATGGAGGTTTCTTGTGATTCCCTTGTGCTTGATTACTTTCATGGGAAGCTTGAGTGCAAGTGTACTTGTGAAGAGATGTAAAAATGAGCTTGGGAGAGACTAAGAGAGGAAAAATGAAGATGAAAACCCTTAATTATACATTCTAAACCCTAATTTTCCCTAAAATGCCACATGATAGGCCAACACTAGGGTTTTGGAGGAAAATTATTGTTAGTTTTTTTCTTAAATTTGAAATTTATGCCAGAAGGGACTAGGTCGCCCAAGGTGGCGAACTAGTCTACTTGGACAATTTCGAGTGGTGGTCAGGAATACAATGTTGCTTAATGATGTTTATTATGCTTGCCTCTTGAAACACACTTAATTCGGGACTAAAATTACATAAAGGTGAAAAATTAACATAGTAAAAGGGTTAATTTATGGATGCTAAGCCTAGGAAGATGTGAAAATTCCTTAAAACACTTCACAACACCTTAACACAAGGCTTAGAAAGGGGTAAAAGGGGGTTGTTTAGGTGAATTGTGTTGAAAAGGTCTTAGAAAATTGGGAAGATGTGTTAGAAGACTTCACAACACCTTAGTAAAATACCACTAGATTATTGTTGAATTGCAAGCTTTAATGACTGAATCAAGGGAAAAAAATGCCAAAATCCACAGGAAAAAAGGCCAAAATGAGTGAAATAGTATCAAAGACAACACTTTTTGGCGACATAGTTATCATTTGAGTAATGATAATGTGTCACCTAAGAATGATCAAAATTTGTATAGTTTTATGATTGGAGGTCTACTCTACTTAATTTTTTCAAGGACTAATATTGTGCAAGCAATTGACTTCGTTTCAAGGCATGAAGCTGATAAAAAAACTCATGTAAAGGATATCAAGGGGAATTTGGATATTTTAAGTGCACTTTAGTCTATGGATTATGGTATCAAAAGGGAAATGGCTTCTTTTTTAATGAATATAATTATGTTGAATGGGTTTTTAGTGTTGATGTTTCAAGTTTGAATTTGCATAATGAGGTTAATTTACTATTTTTAATTTTTTTCCCAAAATGTTTGTTTGACCTTGACCCCCATCCTCAAAGCATAAGGAAATATGGAGATTATCACATTGAGTTGATTCACCTAAGGTTTGATAGTCAATTAATTTTTGGGATTTAATTTCCTAATGAAATAAATGGAAAATCATTATATCATATTGGTGAATCCACCTTTTCCTCTACATCCATAACAAGGCCACCTATATTTTTCGTTGTTTAAAAAAATAGTGTGCAGGATATCCTATGGCTAGATAAACTAGGTAAAATGAGTAATGACCTTTTCGTGATTAGATAGTTAATTTTACTTGGTCTATTTGGATAGGCTTAGATGTTGTGGTATTAATTTGTTGCAAATTGTAATAAAATTAACCTTAGGATTTTGAGTTCCAATTTTTTATAAATAAATGTAAGTTTAGAATTGTTAAAAATAGTCATTTTTCATTTCAATCTGGTTTTTGTAAGTACCTAGGCCATAGGGGAAGGGGTTTATGCCATTTTAATAGTATAAGTTATAAAATACCATAAATTATGAACCATTTTATTTTTAAGTGTATAAAAAGAAAAAGAAAATTGATTAGTGGAAAAATCGATGATTTATGGGTTAAGACATAGAACATCACTTTTCTCTAAATTTCATTGAAGGATCCCCTAGAGATCTCAATGCAAAGGAGAAAGATATCTCCTAAAGGAAAATCCTATGGTATGTTTAGATATTAATGAGGGGTTCACCACCAAGCTTAAACTTGGAAAAGATAATGACATGCAAGATGAAATACAAAAACCCAATATGATGCAAACTTGAATTTAATGACTTGAAAATGCATATTAAATAGAATAACAAACTCTAAAATGAAATTTGTGCATCTAATAATATTAAGGTGATTGGAAGGAGCTTTGAAATGCTAGAAATTCTAACTGTTTTACCTAATGGGACTTGTACCCCATTTTTGGTGAATCAGTCCCAATTTTGGATTTCTGCACAAGAGAAAGTTTCAAGAAAAGGGGTATCTAAATCTACAAAGATCTATGAAAAAAACCTATAGAGGGACTAATTTTCCACTTGTGTTTAATTAGTTCCATTTTTATTTTTCAATAATTCAAAGTCTAAATCTTCTCTTTTGAATCTGGTCAATCTACTTCTCTTGGTTTCCATATCAAAAAATCTTGTTTTGGGGTAGTAGATGACCTTTTAGTGGATATTATGGGCTATGTGCAGGATTATCATGGAAAAAATAGGCCCTTAAGTGGCAATAAAAGACAAAAAATTAGAGCTATTCAACTTGACATAAACATTTGAATAAGTTATCTATATTATTTCAAAAAAATGTAAAAATAGAATCTGTAGAAAATTGAATGTAGTTTCTAAACTACTAGACCTTTATTTTAAAAAAAAATCTATTTGGTGAATATTTGAAAATTCAATGCAGTAGTATTTAAATTTCAAGGTAAAAATAAGAAGTAGGTGTCTTTCTGACCGCCCTAACCACAATAAAATGATAAATATTTTTTATAATATTTTAGATATAAGTAGAGGACTCATGTCCCGATGTGATGCATATTTTTTTATTATTTTGTTCCATGGAGATAATTAATTATGAATTTTTATTACAACTTTTAAAAAATATAAAATCTCGTTTGTCTAACCACCTTAACTTGGTCAAAAATTCATGAAATTAAAATTTATTTATTTTAATCCTATAGTATACAAAGCATAGAATGTGATGCATGTTTTGGATTCAAAAAATATGATACCATTTGAAAGTTATAGATGTTTTTCAATCAGCCTATCAATTAGGACTTTATTCATAATTCTAATGGAAAATGAATAATAATTATTTATTAAATTCAAAGTAAAGCATAATTTATATTGGGGGAAATATGAGAATCTCCTCTAAAAACCCTTTTCGCTTCATCAATTTTGGGTAAAAAAAAGTCGTCAGCCACATGGGCCATCATATGGCTTACATATCACCACTTTTTGGCCCATCATGATCCTGCACATACCCTATGGCCTTACAAAATTTCATCAATTTTGGGTAAAAAAAAGTCATCAGCCACATGGGCCATCATATGGCTTACATATCACCACTTTTTGGCCCATCATGATCCTGCACATACCCTATGGCCTTACAAAATGGGAGAAAACTCTAAAATTCTTGTAACCTAATATTCAATGATCTTCAATTATTCAAAGCACCTAGATATACAATCACATAAAGAGAGAGAGAGAGAGAGAGAGAGAGAGAGAGAGAGAGAGAGAGAGAGAGAGGAAAAGTGTTGATTATTAGAAAATAGGGGTTTTCCTTGGTCAAACAACTTTTAGGTAATTAAACCAAATGATGAAACAATGTAACAAGGAAATGGAGCATGAAACATAGGATATGAAACATGAAAAATGATACCTTGAATGATATAATATAAATGATGTCTTATAAATATACAATTGAATATGAAATGGCCATGAAAGATGCGGATCTTGATCTTGGCAATAGGTGTAAAACAATGCTTGATCTAGGATCTTCAATGCTACATAAAATAAGTAGCTCAATAAAATTCTTGATGCTTGATATTCTTGACATGATGATGGATCTTATATTTCTACAATAATTGATGGAGAATTCTTCCATTAAATGCCTTAGAAATGATCTTGAATACTTTGGTGATGCTCTTGTGAAGTCTTGGAATCCTTAACTCTTGCTTGCTTGTAATGATATCATGAATTCTTGATAAAATAATTATTTCAAGGCTTGTTTATATATGAAATCCACTCAAATGATTGTTAATTTGATCCCAAAGGCCGGTATAGAGTACATTTTAACTTAAAACCCAAATTTCCTACTCAAAACCTTAAAAATAGGCCAAATGGGAATTATTTGCTAGGATGGGTGAATGGGTCTCACCTGGATGGGAATCATTTGCCCCAAGTGGTGAATGGGTCTCGCAAGGCCTATTTTGCCTGCTAAAATATTGTGGAGTGTGTAAATTAAGTTTATATATTCATATTGTCAAGTTTTTTATTGGAACATGCCTTAGGATGCATAATATGGGGGTCATAGGGGCCTATTAATTATGATATTAAGGTCATAAATATTAGAGGGACCAAAATCCTATTGGAAAAACAAGGATAGACAACTAAGAGGGAGGGGTGAATCAGTTGTTATCAAAACCAAATTTATACAACACTAATCAACCTTATATCATAGATCTGATAATTAATAGTGCAAGCATTAAATCAACAATATATCAGAGACACATGAACACCAAGATTTTATATGTGGAAACCCTGTTAGGGGAAAAACCACGGTGGATGTTAGTCCACAAGATTATATCCTATTAGAATTTTAATGAAGAATAAAAAAGAGAATGCACTTGCATTCAGGCGCACTGCCTAGAGCACATTGCTTAAAGGGAAGGTTCACTGTCTTACATACAATAATCAAATTAAATCCATTTGATGGGTTTGAACTGAGAAATTAGCTTCTAAAAAATCCTAATTATTGTTCCAATTACGTGCGCAAAAGCTTATTCAAAATCTTCCACCCTCTGCTCAAACTCTTCCACACTATGCTCTGAATGATCTGACCTTTATTCAAACTTGTACATTACTTTTGCACTTGAGCATTTGCCACTAAATGAGGAAAATAATCTCATATATATATATTTGCTACACAAATTTACATCCACTATTCAGTTGGCCACAAATAAAGAATAAATTACAACTATTGGCCTTGATACATGAATAAATTATAATGAGTACCAAAATAGGTTAGTCACAACATAGTGAGGAACCAAACAAACACATCCAAACATTCCAAACAATAAAATATTAATCCTCATGGATCTGCAACATGCTAACACCACAATGTCAGCCAAGAACATGAACACTCAGGTACACATCAAAAAAATCTTCGATCACAAACACTCCAATCACTTTGAACATACAACAAGGATAGATCATGGTATAGAATCATCCATGAACATCACATATACATGTGAAACACATGAAAATACCAGAATTTCATTTGCTTTAACTAAGAACACCATCTAGAAAAATTGAGTAACTGTAGGCACACAAATCCTAATAACTTCCACAAATCTTCATGCGCACCTCTGAAACTTTCAAAAAACATACTAGAAAGGTTCAAAAACAAACCATTTGAATCAAACCTTTATATCTTCAACACATAGAGCTTTCCAACATTTTGACCTTCTCAGCTCCACTAGCTGCTTGTACTATATTTTTTACAATATTCTCAATCTCCTCGACATATAAAACCTTAAGCAGATTTAATGCTAATAGTGTTGAAATAAATGAAAACCACGTATCAACAACACAACCACAACATCCAACAATCTCCCCCTTTTGCATTGATGGAAACACATGATGTGAAAAAGAATACCATCAACCCAACTAACTCTTCTTCAAAAATCTCCCCCTAAGACTATGCACTCTTTCCTATTTCCTTCATTACTTTTCTTTCCCAATTTTTTCACATTGCTTATCTCCCCCTTTGACATCAATGGTAAATGCACAGATGCTCTAATCTCAATTTTGAATCATCTGACTACTCCACTTGAGTAGCAGTCACCAAAAAATCAATCCAAAATATGATATGACAATGAATTCATATACTAATGCAAATACCTATGTCTTAGTTCTGATCAAGAGGGGAAATCATCCCTAACTTGCTTCTAAGGTAATCAAAAGTATCCTTAGGAAATGGCTTGGTAAAGATATCTTCAATTTTCTCTTTCGTAGGTATGTACTCGAGTCTAGCTTCTTTGTCACTTACTTTGTCTCTCAAGAAGTGATACTTGATGTATATATGATTTGTCTTTGAATGCAAAACTAGATTCCTAGAAATGTTAATGGTGCTTGAATTGTCATAGAGTATGATAATGGGTTCCTCATACTCAATTCTTTCATCTCTCAACATTTGTTTCATCCATAATACTTAGGTACAACTATTTGGATCAACAATGTACTCTTCCTGAGCAGTAGACAATGAAACTAAGTTTTTCTTTTTTCTTAACCAAGATACCAACTTCTTACCTAAGAATAATGCACCAAAACTGGTACTCTTCCTGTCATCTACGTCTCCTACCCAATTAGCATCAATAAAAACACTTAGAGTAAGATCATCATCCTTAGGAGACCAAAGACCAAGATCAACTATTCCTTTAAGATATCTGAATATTATTTTCACAATAGTCACATGGGACTCTTTAGGATCAACTTTAAATCTAGCAACCATGCACACAACATTCATTATGTCTAGCTTGGTCTCAATCAGGTAGAGTAATCCACCAATAATTGACCTATATATTGTTTGATTTTCTTTGGGAGAATCATCTTAATATGTAAGTTTGCATCCAGTCACCATAGGTGTACCAAATGGTTTTGAATCTTACATGCCAAACTTTTTCAGTAACTCTTTCACACAATTAGACTGAGATATGAATATTCCATTATCTTTAACTAAGCAATTTTCAATCCTCAAAAGAATTTCAGTGCTCCTATCATTGACATTTCAAATTCACTTTTCATTTCATCAAAAAACTTCATACACAAATCATCATCAACAAAGACTTCAATGATCCATTCTTAGCTCTAATGTAGCTTGAAATTTAAAAAATTATCAGAAGCACATTTATTGAATCCAAGTTTCAAAAAGTATTTATCCAATCTAGCATACCAAGCTCTAAGGGCTTTCTTTAGTCCATAAATATATATCCTCAATTGACATACCATGTCCTTTTCATTAGTCAATTGAAATCCATCTAGTTATTCAACATCAACTTATTCTTCTAGTTCACCATTTGGAAAAGCTAACTTCACATCCATCTAATAAACTTTACAATTCTTTAAAGTAGCATAAGCAGGAAATAATCTAATAGCTTCAATTATAACAATAGGAGAAAAAATTTCTTCAAAATCAATACCTTCCATCTGTGAGTATCCTTTGTAAACTAGTCTTTCTTTGTTTCTGACCACATCACTTTATTCATTCAACTTATTTTGGAACACCCACTTGGTTCCAATCACATTTTTGTTCTAAATTCTAGGAACTAAATCCCATATATCATTATTTTGTATCAGAATCAGTTCTTCTTTCATGGATTCCATCTAATGTTCATCCTTTCCTACTTCATTGATACTTCTAGGCTTAGCTTTAGAAATTAGACAATATTCTTTTAGAATTCTTCTTCTCATTTGCACACCTATTCTTTTGTCTCCTATGATTTGACTATTCGAATGATTTTGTCTTACATATTTGGGATTTTTGAAGTTTTCTCTTACCTCTTGTTCTTGTGTTCTTTCTTCTGCACTTTTTTTGGTCTCTGCTTCTTGATTTCCTCGGTTCACCAAAACAATTTGAAGTTGATTCTATGTCTAAATATTATTGTTAGCATCATCATGTTTATCATCTAAATTGTAATCACTAGATCTGAATAATTTACCCATATCCTCATCAACCTTAACATTTGCACTTTCAACCACTTTCTTCAACCTTTTATTAAATCATCGATAATATTTTCTTTTAGTAGAGTATCCTACAAAGATTTCTTCATCACTTCTAGAATAAAACTTACCTATATCATCATCTCTCTTGATGTAGCATTTTCTTCAAATTTTTTAAAAATATTTGATAGTAGGCTTATAACCAAACCATAGCTCAAAATGTGTCTTACCAGAATTACTGTTGATATTCATCCCTTTAATGGTGTACATAGTAGTAATTATAGCTTCTCTCCAATATAAATGAGAAACATTTTCTTCCAGCATCATGGTTCTAGCAGTTTCTAGAACATTTCTATTATTTCATTCAACAACTCCATTTTGTTGAGGGCATTCACCACCTCTATCTGAACTTAGGAATTTGATCTTTTGACCTATCTCATTCTTTGCCATATCTTTAAAACTTTTGAACTTTTCTAATGCTCCATGTTTTTCTCTCGACAAAGCGACCCATATCATTCTATAATAATCATCAATGAGAAACAAAAAATACCTTTCACCTTGTAGGATTTTGATTTCAGAAGGACAACATAGATCAATATGTATCAAATCCAGTACTCCATTAGAACTATATTGTTTTCTACAGAAATAATTTATTCTTTTATTCCCATCTGACATTCCTTGCACATAGTGTTAGTAGGCTTCACTAACTTAGGTAGATCTCTAACTACTTGAGTTGAGGTTATCTTGAAAATTTTATCAAAGTTCACATGACACAACCTCTTATTCCATAGATAATTTACATCAATTTGAGAAATCAAACAACTTTCACTAGAAACACACAAATGAAAGATATTGCCTTTTGTATTTGTTACTGAAGCAGTCATAGTTCCTAAACTTCCCATTATTCTACACTTACCATTCTTGAACTACAAATTGTAGCCTTTTCCTACCATTTGTCTAACACTCAAGAAGTTACGCATTAATCCTTCTACATAGATAACATCATCAGTATTGTGCTTACCACCAAAATAAATAGTGCCTCTACCATGAATCAAACCACAAGTTTCATCTCCAAACCTCACAACACCACCATCATAGTTTACCAAGCCTACAAATTTCCTTTTGTTACGAGTCATATGATGTGAGCATCCACTTTCAATTACCCACTCATCTTTCTATTCAACTTTGGATGCAAGAGCTTTCTCAACATTCACATTACTAACAGATTCAGTGGACACCTGACCATTTTATTTGATAGAAATAAACAACCATTCATCTTCATTTCCAGTTTCTTTATCAGATTCTTCACCAGTTACATCTTCTTCAACATAATAGCACTTTCTTTGAAATATAGTGTTCTCAGGTTTATACTTTGAAACTCTTTCAAGACATCTAGAAGTAAAATGGCCTATCTTACTACAACAAAAACATTTAATAGGTAAATTTCCTTTGTAATTACCATGACCTCTTGATTCTCTTTTCACAATCAATGCTTCCATTTCTTCCAATTCCTTTTCTTCATCTTCAATCCGCTTCATCTCATCTTCATATGTGAATTTTATCTAGGAACTCTCTCTTGAATCATATCTCTTTTTTCGGATACTATAGTCTTGAAATCAGATTTAGTCTTATGAGCAGACTCATTGAATTCACTCAGTTCCAATGCAACAAGTTTTCTAATCAACATGTATTCTGTAATATTTTTCACTTTCCTAAGTTCATCAATTGCATGAGATTTTTTCTTGTAGAAACGGGGCACAAATCTAAGTATCTTAGCCATATTTTCATTGTCATCCAAAGTTCCACTAGCACATCTAATGTCGATAACCAATTCATTTATCTTATGTGAGAAGAAAAATATTTTTTCATCTTCACTCATCTTCAAGCTCTCCCATTTTCTTTTTAGACTTTTTAGCTCAGCACTTTTCACTAGTGGATCTCCTTCATACAATTTCTCCATCTTTTTTCAAATCTGGTATTCAATCTTTCACCCCATCACATTTTTCATCTTCTAATTTGTGAAAGCACTCCCCAGTGTTTCTACTTCCCTAGTATTAATTTATGCTTTCTTAATCTCATCTTCAGAGGAGGGACCATTCTAAGGAATAGTATATCCAATTTGTGTCATCTACCAGAAAGGTTCACCAATGCACATTAAATGACATTCCATCCTAGCTTTCCATAGAGATTAGTTTGTACCATCAATTGTGAGACTATCCTTCTTAAATGATGTCATCCCAAATCACCTCAAGCTAGTAAGATTATTTTGGAGGAAATAGCTCTGATATCAATTGTTGTAAAAATAAGGATAGACAACTAAAAGGAGGGGTCAACCAGTTGTTACCAAAAAGAAACTTACATTAACAAACCTTATATCACAAATCTAATAATTAATAGTGCAAGCATTAAATAACCAATATATCAAAGACATGTGAACACCAAGATTTTATACGTGGGAACCCTATTAGTGGAAAAACCACAATGGATGTTAGTCCACAATATTATACCTTGTTAGAATTATAATGAAGACTAAAAAAGAGAATGAATTTTCATTTAGGTCCATTGCTCAAAGCAAAGGCTCACTGCCTTACATACAGTAACCAAATTAAATCCATCTAATGAATTTGAAGTGATAAATTAGCTTCTACAAAAGCCCAATTACAATTCTAGTTAGGCACACAAAAAATTCTTCAAACTCTTCCACCCTCTACTCAAACTCTTCAACACTCTTCTCTAAATGATCTGACCTTCATTCCCACTTGTACATTACTTTTACACTTGAGCACTTGCCACTAAATGAGGAAAACAATCTCATATATATATCCATTGAACATATTTACATCCACTATTTTGTTGGCGTTGATACATGAATAAATTATAATGCATACCAACACAAGTCGATACAATATAGTGAGGACCCAAAAAAACATCTCCAAATATTCCAAACAATAAAATATTAATCCTCATGGATCTGCAACACGTTAACACCACAATGTCGGCCAAGAACATGAACATGTAGGCACACATTGGAAAAATATTAATTCATAAAAATTCCAATCACTAATATAGACTTGTCTATGAACATCAAAAGCACATGCACAACACATGAAATTAGCATAATTTCATCTGCTTCAACTAAGAACACCATCTATAGAAACTGAGTAACTATAAGCACACAAATCTTCATGCACACCTCTCAAACTTTTCAATAACATACTAGAAAGTATCAACAACAAACCCTTTGAACCAGACCTTCAGATCTTCAACACACAAAGCTTTCCAACATTCTGACCTTCTCAGCTCCACTAGTTTCATGTACTATATTTTTTACAATTTTATCAATCTGCTCGACATATACAACCTTAATCAGATTTAATGCTAATAGATTTGATATCAATGAAAACCACATATCAGCAACACAACCAAATTATCTAAAAAATTGAATGTGAAAGTGTAAATAAATACACTTTACAAGACTAAATTAAGGTAAATTTTAGTCTGTTTAGCTTAGATGGGCCCTAAATCCCATGTGAATGTTTAAAACACATTAAAACACTATATTAGGTCCATTTAATTTACAAGCTTCCTAAATTTAATGTGAAGGTGTAAATAAGTACTCTTTATAACACTAAATTAAGGAAGAGTTAAGTTAATTTAGCTTAAAAAGAGCCCAAGACCTAACACGGATGTTGAAAAAATCTCATAACACTAGAACATAGTGAAATTAAGTCTAATTTATCATTAATTATTCCCACATCAAGTCTGACAATGTATGAAACAACATTTTTTTAATAGTACATTTAGGCTCCACTTCAGTGAAAGGATGAACTTGCTTCAAACTCACACTAAAGTAGAAATTCAAGAGGGGTCTAAGCATAAAAATGTGGATGTTCTAGGATATAAAATATTGAGGAAGAAGTCAACCCCTAGGATCCAAGATCTTAAGTAAAACCAACATAAGCACAAATGTACATGGGCAAGGTGTATAATATGCATCATCAAGATACACAAACATGCAATGTCACAGACATAAAGATGAAATAAAATAACAAGGTAGGTGCTTCAATTAAAATGCACTCACTCTAGGGCCATGGAACTTCAAGTTGTCCACGGGGTGAGTAATCCAAGAGGGTGAGACACATGCACACAAGATAGGTATATGCTAAGTGAAAGTCATGCTTTTGTTCAAATTCCCATTAAACCATACCAAAGTTATAGTTCTTGAAAACTTTGATAAGGTTTCATGTAATAATGAACTATGAGCTTCATTAGACAAGAAAATATTTGTATTCTTGGAGCTCATGAACAAACAATATGGATCCATAGGCATGCAAAATGTGTTATGCAAGTTGGCCATATAATTGATGTTGTAGATGCAAAAAAGAGTAAGGTATGTTCAAAGGGATTTTTCTTAGTTCATTGAAGGTCTCTTCTAAGGGAATATTGTGCCCAATGTCTCCAAGAGAGGAGAAGCCAAAGAAGTATAATGCTATCAGATGAAATAAAAAATAATGACACTAGCAAGAAAAGGATGCATCACAAGTAGAAATAAAATCACACAATGAAATATGAGTGTCAATGTATGCCCCCAATTTAAAGCAGTTTCTAACATCATTACTATTAGATATTTCTTTAAAGTAGAACAAGACATGAGAGCTTATTTAGAAATTTGTATGCCAAGTGATATGCTTTTGAATCGAACTACATCATGAATGAGTATGTCACACACAAGCTAATTTAAGGGATGTTTTCCACATCCCAAGCTTTCTCTTATATGTACATGAAAGGTTATTAACTATCTAAAAGAGACAATGACAAGTGACAGGTTATCCCATAATAGTGTTTACACTTTTTCGAACATCTTGAATTTTGCTCAAATCACATATTTTTAGAGAATATAATGATTTAAGCCTTGAAAATTTCAATTTACAAGATTCCAATTGAAGAGGTTTTGATCAAAACACCTTAGATCGAACCCATTTGGATAGAACCCCGCTAATTTTTAAAAATACCTATAACAAAGTCCCCTTTACACCTATGAAAATGCTGATAAAATATCACTTTTGATTTACCTTTTGGGGGATCAAATGAATTCATTCAAAAAAAAAAAATTCAAAGTATGTAGTCCTTGTTATAAGCTTCCCAAAAATTATAATTATATATATATAATTTGATTATTCTATTTTTTATTTTCTTGTGACTGTAGATTTTTTATCGAAAATCAAGCTCTTTGTTCTAGGTATTAATTTCCTTGATCCAAATGTAGACATGAAAATAATCTTAATCAACATAATGCATCTAATCCCGCTCTTAATCAATATCAAATTCCTCTATTAATCAAATAAATCCATTTATTGATTAATTCACTAATGTTCATCAGACTTTATTAAATAAATCAAATTATTTAATTAAGTCCTAAGGGTCCTCTCATCTGATTTAATAAACCAAAATGATTTAAATCGAATATCAAAACCCCTAAAATCCCTTCAAGTTAATTAATCTGAATTAATTAACCTCTAATCATAATTACTCATCTTCGAGGTTTTGACTCAATATGTGTCAAACCTAAACTCTTGACTAAACCACCCACTTCCACATGAAATTCATTTTAAATAATTATCTAATTATCCCTATTTTCCCCCACAAGGAATATTGCCAAGGAATATTCCATCATTAAATCCATTTCTTTGAATTTCTTGTCCAAAAAAATTTCCCCCAAAATATCTCAACCATATGCATTTAAAGCCATCTTTCAAATTTCAAATCCACCTAATTACATTTACTTGCACATTCTCCAAAATATGTTCATTCCTCCTAAACTAGCATGTTGACAAGTGGAACCTTCACATTCACTCATTTTTAATCCCACATTCCTCTCCATCTTTCAAACCTTTAACCTATAAATGCAGGGCACTTCTACTTCAAAATCAACTACAATCTAAAGCATTTTCATTATCATCTACAATCTCATGCATTTTGCACTATAGGCACTTCCATCTCCATCATATTTGAAGCTTATCAAGAGAGTGGGAAAGGGAATCCTCTCCACATTAATGGAGCACCACTCCTAGTATGGGATAGAGTTTGATCTTGATTTCTCATGCTTTCATCTAGTTTATTTATTATTTTTATCTTGTTTGCATGGGTAGCATGATCAAGTATTTCATACAGATGTTTGATTTGCAATTTTTATTTTGACATTATTATTAATGTTTGCCAAAGTTTAATCATTTGTAGGTTTAGCATCTACATTTTGACACTAGAAAGAGGGAAAGAATGTTGATCTCACATCTGTTCCAACATTATCCATTTAATTTGCATAACACATATTTAATTTAGTTCAGTTCATTTAGTTTCGTTATTGGTGAAACTTCTTTTAAAAAATTTCACTGTTAATCTTCTATATTGCTGCAGTGACATCCTTTTGGTTTTTGTCTTTCTTTAATATCAAGTCATGCATTGATTATTGGAACACAGTGAGTTTTAAATGTCATAAGTTGAAGCATTAGGGCAGATTTATATCGATTTATCTCTACATGTTACTGATTAAAACATCCTTCATTTGTCACAACTACAACTATCTTGTGCTACTACGCATATCTTGAAAAGTAATTAGAAGTTTATTGGAAACTTCAATACATGAAACAAAAATTTGAATATCAGTCCTTATTACAATATTTGAACTTAATAGAAAGTACAAAGAGTAAATCTGGACTATCCTAGGAAATTTTTGCGTATTTTCTTTAGGAATCAAAATAATAATGAAAAGGATCAATTAATCTAGTTCTTATTCATTTGTCTGAAATAAATTCAAAAGATGTGTACAAACTTGCGTTTTATGCATTTCAAAGTACATTTTAATTAGTTAATACTGATTCATGTGGTTTTTATAGGTGGTTATTTTCTTTGGCAGTAGCAAGTTCTGTATACACTCCCCTTTTATTATGCTCTTACAAAACATTCAATCTTTCCTTCAATTCTACCTTTGACTTAGATACATCATCAACATTTTTTTATATTCCATCATCTTCAATTGGAATTCTATTTACGTTTTTTCCTTGCGTGGTCATCATGAAGTGGTCAACTTTTCTTTCATTCAGACTTGGAAGAATCAATAG
This sequence comes from Sequoiadendron giganteum, assembly GCA_007115665.2. Lineage (NCBI taxonomy): Eukaryota > Viridiplantae > Streptophyta > Pinopsida > Cupressales > Cupressaceae > Sequoiadendron > Sequoiadendron giganteum. The sequence continues at coordinate 222,272,914 of CM021104.1, read as the reverse complement.
CTTGTGTGAAGTGAATGAATAACTTTCTTGTGGGTCATCAAATCCATCTAGAGTATTTATTCTGAAGAACAATAATGCATTACACGGTCCCTCACATGAGTTGATTGATGGCCACATAAGCATGTTTGTCTCATCATTCTCACTAGTAGCCTATCATGTGAATCAAATAGCTTTCCACTTTCACACTGGTACATTATCTCATCCCTTGAAACTTGTCATGCCCTCCATGTGTATTGATTACCTATTCGTGTTAAGATATGGTTTTCTTCTTATCCATCCTCCGTATCTGATTTCCCTCCCCTACTCTGAAATACTTATATTTGGATCCATCGATGCCTGGGTACTGTGGTTGAAATATTAGAAGAAGCAGTTGTAGAGGACACGGTTGAGCTACTAAAGACAAATCCTGTGTTCAAGCTCTTTCAATGAAGAATCCCTACACTTTTCGCCTCTTCAGAATCATCAGATAAAAGCTAACTCTGTGGACATCTTCGAGGGGGTTGTTTCAAGTTGTGTTTGAACTTGTCAGACGTTCTCTCTCCCTACTTTTTTGTGGTGGTCATACTGTTATCAAAAGGTTGCAACTTGCTTATAGTCAACAAATGATCTCCCTCTATTAATAGATCTCCATATTTCTTGTTGTGAGCATCGAGGCAAAGCCAACACCAAATCTAAAAGAAACTTCCCTTGTGGTTTCAAACCTCCTCAATGCGCCATCATTTAACTATGAATATCTTTCTTCTTACCAAATGACAATATTGACCTATTCATATGCTTGCATGCATGTGATACTCGTCTAAAATTGTGATCTCACATCATTAATATCAAATAAAAGTGTAGGCTAAATCAATCAAAATAGAAACAAATGTGTCCAAAAATACAGTAGGTGTATTTATGTGTGAAGAAAATTTTTCCTCTGATAATTCAGTCATTCATTTAAGATTTTAAAGAAGCTTTAGTTGGGGCATACTTCACATCACTTGTATGTGTGTCCTTTTCTTTCACTCACATATCTTATACAGACAATCTTTGACACCATTTACATAGCTGAACATTGTATAGATTTTTTTTTTTAATTATGATGTTGGGCACGGAGAATTGTACGTTTCACAACATCTACTAGCAAAGGCTTTGGAATTTGGTTTTACACCTATTAATTACATTTGCTTGAATGTTTCCAAATCCTTTCAATGAATCCATTTTAGTTTTTTCTACCACAAATTTGTAGTGATTATTGTCACTATCGTATCTAATTTTCCATATTTGATAGTAAATATCAAATATTTTTTTAATGGACGACATCAATATGGTAGGTACAAAACACAAAATATGCATACAACAATATTAATGTTGAAATGGACACTGGTTTGATTTGACTTCTTAGTGGGGACTCTAAGACTAAATTCTTTTGAATTCTTTCTCCGATGGAGGTACTAAAACATGGAATTATTTAGATATTCGAACAACAAAGTAAAATGCATTAATAAGTGATCACATATCTACTTTATCCGTTGCTCATTTATGGTTTTTTCTGTAGGCATTTATATTGTTTGGAATCACTCATTTATGGTTTTTTCATAGGAATCTTCTTGGCTGGAATCACTCATTTATTCCTATAGGCTAAGTGAATGGGAATCAAGATATTACTTGTCTCCAAAATCAAATTTTACTTCACATCAATCTTACTTGTCTACATTCAATCGATGTAAATCTGGATTAGAAGGATCTAATCAATATCATAACCAGGTGCTATGATTTTTTTTTAATGTTGTTGTAACATGATAGATTTTTCTCCAAACTAGAATAACAAAGTTAAATCTTAATCTAAACAATAATCTAAAATCTTACAACAAAGAACGAAGAAATAAACTAAACAAAACTAAACAATTAATGGAAAGCTCTCACCGAATATGCGTTCATCCCTCCCAATTATCTTGATTGCTCTTCTCCATTTTGCCTTTTCAGTATTCTTGCCCTCAGATTTATGTGTTTGAATGCAATTATAGCTTTTTTGAGTGTCTAAGCAAAATATCGAAGAATAGTCTCTCTTCTCAAAAATGAATGATTTCCGGAGAAGGAATAATGATAATGATAGGCCATTTTCTAGAATTTGGGTTTTCGAACGATCCACTCGGATTGAAAGAGAGATCGACAGATGAGATTGATGAATGCCATGCGATGTGCGTTTTGTGTCAAATAGAACGTGAGTTAGAATGCGAGTTGGAACATGAGTTCATAAAAGACTGTAGATAGAACAAGATCTTAATATTTAGTTAAGAATCTTCGAAAATAGAAGAAATAGACTTTCAATGTCAAAGACAAAGTTAGAAGTTGAATAAGAATGCATTCGAATGCAAATTTGAGTTAATTAATTAAATAAAAATATTTAATTAATAAAACAGATCATGCATATGAGTTAGAACTAGTTAACTAACTAGCTGTGACGGAGAGTCTTCTCGTTGAGATAAACTGGTGTTGAATTCAGAGATAACTGGAGAACTAAAAATAGATCTCGAGTCAGAAGGTGAGTGAATGACTTAGATAATTGAATGATAGAGGAATGTGACATAAATAATTAAATATGAATTAAATGTTAATTTAATTCAACATTCGAAAAGTAAGAGGCTTTAATTAAATAAATAAAGATAATTTATTTAATTAAATTTTGTAAAGGTGGAATTGAATAATTAAATAACAAATATTTAATTTATAGATAAAGGGGGTTAAATGAATAATTAAATAAAGATATTTAATTATAGTTGAAATATGATAAAAGGGGTAATAATTAACTAGTTAGGGACATAATTAAAAAAATATGATTTATTTAATTAGTCAAGTTGAATAAAGATTAATAATGAATTAATGAATTAATTAAAAAGGGGTATTTAATTAATAGAAGAAACATGTGTTAGAAAGGTTAATTAAATAATAAACATTATTTAATCATGACCGTGGACTACAAAAAATCATGTTGAAAGTGGTGTTCGGAGGCCTAGACCAATTTTCAGTATCTACAGTTTGCCCCTCTTTGATACAATGTTTTTACGGCGTTGTGTCAAAGAAAATATGCCCTGATCATGCCTTAGCATGAAACAGGTGAAGGTATGCTCCCTCAGGAAAATTGACAATTTTTTGAAAGTTTCAAAATAATCAGGGAATATTCCTGATAAGTCAATTGGATAGTCAGAAATGCTATGGAGTTGATGGAATTAAATTTGGAGATGATATAGATGAGTACAGGTCGTTTGAATGTGAAAGGCTAAGTGACCAATAGAGAAGGGCTAAAGAAATGCCATTTTTAAGCCACCTATAAATAGGAATTAGGGCTAAATCTAATTCATTTTCACCTAGAGGAGAGAAGAAAAGAGGAAATTTTTCTCTAACTAGCTAACGAAATGGCATGCATTCCATACACTACACATCGCGGTTATCGGATCCAGACGTTCAGGAGGCCAGCTGATGCAGGACCACCGGTATGTACCCGAAAATGAACTTGTCAAAGTTATTTTTGCACGTAGTTTTAGGCATTTGAAAAGAAATTAAGAAAATGTGGTGCGTCATAAACGACGCATATGCCATCGTATTCGCCGCATTGGATTGCAAAACAATGCATTTGCTAAATCACGTTGAGGCTAGGTTGGGCAGTTTAGGGAATGATCACATGTGAATTAGAATGCACCGCATGTGTAGTTATGCAATGCATTTGCATTAGGAATAGATGCATGTGTTGTTGTGAACCGCATATGCATTGTTGCATCACATATGTTGTAGAGAGACGGGCCAGGAAAACTGCACCGCATTTGCAAAAATGCACCGCATGTGGCTTAGTAAACTGCATGTGTAGTAGCTTGACAGGGGTTGTGAAAAATGTGCCACACATATGTAATATGCACCGCATGTGAGGCTTTTTGTAATGCATTTGCAAAAATGCAATGCATCTGTTAAAGTAAGCTGCATTTGACTGGTTAAAGGGGCAAACTGTAGACATCCATCTTGATCAGAGAGCCTATGAGCTCATGTTTTATTTATGATTATATTCAGACATTTGTACAGTGACACACTATTTTTTTGAGCGATATATATATATGATTCTGGTGGCTTCTACATGATATGCAGTTCTATGTTATGGATAATGCCTTATTTCTAGATGATTATGTTTCATAAATGATGTGTGTACATGTGTTATGAATGAATGTTTCTACATGTTAATGAGTTATGCATTTAATGATGATGTTATGGATGTCTTATTTTACTTATGATAGTGGATGCAATGTTCTAATGATGCTCATTTATATGTGATGCTGATATGTACATGCAATGTTGACATTATGTATGTTATGATGATGCAATGCCTATTATGTAATGAAGATGGATGGTACTGACTATATGTTGAAATGTAGTGCAACTATATGAATTTTTTATTGAATGTATGTGAATGCAAATGATCTAAAATTTTTATTGTGTCATAGGACTTTATCTTAATGTTAAAGAAGAGAAATTTTAGGCTGAAAATGAATTCAGGATGTTAGTAAGAAATAATTAATGTTGATTGATTGAGAAAACAATATAATGACGATTGATCAATTGAGAAAAATATATAATCTTTGATATTGTGCCAAATACGCTATACTTGCTTTGTTATCATCATTGGGTGGGACATGACATAGATGGATAGTACACACTACGATATGATATAGACCATAGTGTACAAAGTTATCCACCTGTGAAAAACAGACAGTCGTAGACAAGGAGTGTCTTAACTCAGACTAAGGACAAGATGCCCCAGTCGTTTTGTCGAGACAAATCATAGACAACAGACAAATAAAAGATGGGCCATGAGACGTCATTGCTCCTCTAAATCCTTGATAGGACATCCTTGAGGAAACTAGTAACATGACTCAAAAACCAATGTTAAAAAGATAGTTGACAGACAACAACCAAAGAAAAAGAGTCCTGAGACATCGTTGCTTCTCTAAATCCTTCAAAGGACATCTTTGAGAAATCTAGTAACAAGATCTGGCACAAATCGATAAAAAGATAAGACAAAATAAGATATAAAGTCATAAAGCCAAATAAATATATTTGCCAAAACTTCATCTTAAATGGGATTGTTTGATGTTTGATGTTTGATGTTTGACATAGCGTAATGTGAGGGATGACACATATCGCATAAGACGTTGAGTCTGGTTTCGACTTGGTGACTTCTGTATAAGGCATGACAAAGCTTGGTTTTCTGTATAAGACGTTGGAGTCTGATGACATTGAAGTGACAAGCCACATGAGACTATGACAATTTGATGATGTCTATTGACAAGAAAGACATATCTTGTTTAAGACATAGGTTGATCACTTTGACAATGTGTATGATATTGACTTGATGACTCCTGAACCATGATTTGTATGTGACCCATCAAAGTAGAGTTTCCATTCAATTTTAATGTCAATGTTGAAGAGAAATTCATCTGGAAAATCTGCCACTAATGGATGGTCTGCCTTTATAGGTGCATCTGCTAGTTGATCTGCAATCACTTGTCCTTTTATAGCCTTCCTTTCGACATACTAAATGTCATACTCGCTAAGTATCATAACCCATTTAGCCAATCGGCCTATTAAAGTTGCCTTACTTAGGAGGTATTTAAGTGGATCAATCTTTGCAATTAACATTGTTTGTCGATTGAGCATATAGTGCCGAATTTTTTGGGTAGCAAAAACTACCACTAGATAGGCATGTTCTATGTTGTTGTAATTCAATTCATAGCCAAGTAAGGTACGAATGATATAATAGACTACTCTCTCATGACCTTGATCATCGTGTTGTGCGAGAAGAGCCCCTAATGCCGACTGAGTTGCTGAGATGTAAAGTATCAATGGTTTTCCCTCTGTAGGTGGCATTCAGACTGGTGGAGTAAGCCAATAGTCCTTGATTTGCTGGAAGGCCTCTTGACATTTAGGTGTCCTGATGAGGGTCCAACCCGAGACATAAAAATTCACACAGAAAAACCAACAAATCTTATTATTTTCAAAGTATGAAATTCTTACATGCAAAGGATCTCAAATCCCCAAGTTCTACAATACATGCAAATTATAGAAAGAAACTACATAAATTCCCCTTTTCGCAACATGCGATCTTCTTTCCCTAGAAACTACCCAAACAAATTAGAAACCAGCCCATAAATAGCCCCTTTCCCCGTTTGGAGCCAAAAACAACATTCTAATTATGCACCAACTTCCGAAAGCCCTAACTCAAGATCTAACTGTCGGATTTTCAATGATAATACCTTTCCGGAAAGGTCTTGTGAAAATGAAGTTACAATAAGTGGGGCCTAAAGGCTAACCATTTTTGTTTTCTGCCAATTTTTGGGCCCATCCGGAGCCTGTAAGTCCCTCAAAATTTGCTTCGAAGATTTTGTAGGGCAAAAAGCATAAACTAAAACTTGAATAACTTTTGAACCGGGACTGATCTTCGCCTGATTCTTTCACCAAAGTGTTTATTATTCTATCCCACAACTTCCCTTAAATTTCTGTCTCCTTAAGCCTTCAAATTCATACCTGCTAAAAATAGCAATTGAGCAGAAAAAGCAAAAAAGCAATTCTGAAAGTTGGGAATTCTTCTTCGACAAAAAGGGTATCCAGAAATGCAAAAACATCTACAAAAAGATACATGAAAGTAAAATATTTTTGGGTGATGTAGGATTGCCCTTACACCACTGGATGCTCCTGCATCATTTCCACACAAATGGTACTCCTTTCTTGAGTAGATGCTAAAATGGGTGTATTTTATCTACCAGTTGTACTATGAAATGCCTAATTGACTATAATATCCCCTGTAGGGTTCTGAGGTGACCAATGCTGAATGGAGGAGGCATTTCTATGATAGCTCTTACCTTCTTTGGATCTACTTCAATGCCTCTTCGAGAGATGATATACCCCAAGAGTTTCCCTGATTTCACCCCAAAGACACATTTCTTCGGATTTAGCCTGACATTGTAATTTTATAGCCTCTGGAATATCTTGTCTAAAACCTTCAAATGATCTTCCCTTGTTTCTGACTTGGCTATAATGTCATCTACATAATCTTCCATGAATGTATGTACAAATTCATGAAAAATCATAGTCATTGCTCGTTGCAAGGTGGCACCTACATTATTTAGGCCAAACGACATAACATTCCAACAATATATGCCCCACAGACATGTGAAAGCTGTCTTGTGTTGATCTTCAGGTGCTATTTTAATCTAGTTGTATCTTGAGAAACCATCCATGAGGGATAACATCTCATATCTTGCTATAAGATCTACTATCATGTCGATATTCAGCAAAGGGAACTCATCCTTAGGACATGCCTTATTGATGTCTCTAAAGTCAGTGCAAATACGAATTCCCCTAGATGGTTTAGTCACTAGTACAAGATTTGATATCCAATATGCATAGTCTATTGACTGCAACAACCTCTTCTATTATCATCGGTGAATTTTCTTGTTCAACAAGGAAAATATTTAAACCTCTATCCTTGTGTGCCTCAGAGAGGTTTTCACCCTCTGATACGTCCTTTATTTTAACCTTTTTCATTGTCCAAAGGCGCCTTTCTATTTTCACCTAGGGACTCATCATTTTTATTTTCATTGTCTTCTTTCTTTTCATTCTCATTTTTGCAACCAGAGGTGTAAATAGACTCCCCGAAATATGTTTTATCGTCCAATTCTATGGTAAAACCAGCCTTATGATCCCCTCTTGCTATGCCTTCTCTAAGTCCCATGAACTCAACAATTGCTTCATCATTCTCAAATGTATCTATGATAGGTGTATTTTGTTGATCCCAGTCGATAAGTTTGAAATATATAAGGGGCATGTCATCATCGGAGTTCCTAAAGGTAGCTACGGACAAGGTGTGTATAGAATGGTTGACATGGTCACAAAAGTTTTGGACCAACTCCTTCTTGTTCTTCCTCCTAGGGGTAGGTATACTCTAATGTGGGACTATTGTGAGGGCTGATTCATCAGAAGATGGTTTGTCGGGTGCCCAAGATACAAGATCAAGGGTTTCCCAATAATAGTTCTCTTGCCATTCTGCTTTGGACAAGTGTTTCTTAGGACGAGGACTAGATTGTTTTGGTACAGGTTTCACATTGAGGTCCAATTCTCCAAATAGGGCATCTATGTTCCTAGTACTTTGTCATCTTTTGAAGAGGAAGTGATTGCTTGTGCAAACATCGAGATATCTCATGAACCACTTCCCCAGTTTACAACAAACCCCCAGTTTATGACAAACCTCTAGTTTATGATGAATCCCCTTACTCAAGCGATGGTGAATGGGAATCCCTTTCATCTACCCAATTCTAAGCGGTTGCCAACCTAGCCCTAAGTATTTTGGTTGTGGGTAGATAGTGATCAGTTTTTTCCTTCCATTTTGATATAGCCCTAACCCACTATGCCCATCATAACCTTCATTTTGCATTATCTTAAAGCCTTTGCCATACTGTTCCTTAACTATTTGAATAGATGAGGAGGGGTATTCATGTTCTTCTTGATATAACCAGGAATCACCTTGATCCATAATTTCTTCACTTAACTCTCCCCATTTTGTTAATGCCATTTTAGGGGGAACATGAAACATGACCACTGACTATCTTCTATCTACCATGGGTAGGCCATATGCCTTAGGTGGAATCAGTTGACTGACACAGTATGATGCCTTTATATTATATTCGCCATAGCCCTTGTCTTGGATCTCGAGTTTAGGAGTGGATGATGGTGGTTTGAATGAAATGGACTTAGTGAGATGTGATGGGTCAATGTATTGGGATAAAGTGGATGATGAGGCTTCTTGGTTAATAGATACTTGTTGTTGTGGAAGGTCCCTTAGGCTTGTACAATATTGGAAAGGATCTGGATCATCGTCAATAGTGATTTTTGTGCCATTATACGAGAACTTAAGACATTGGTGGTATGTTGAAGGGACGGATCTCATTGCATGTATCCAAGGTCTACCTAAGAACAAGTTGTATGGAAGGGTGAGATCCAAGACTTGGAAGTTGGTGTTCATGATCACTAGGCCAATTCTGATAGGGAGTGTGACAACTCTTTTGGATGACCTTTCCTCATCATCATACGCCTTGATGACTATACTCTTAGAAGTGTCTACATACTCTTCTGAGAATCCTAATGCCTTAACCAATTTTAGGGTACACAGGTTCAAACCTGTGCCTCTATCTACCAAGACTCTTCTAAATCTGGTTTGATGGACTAGGACTTCAGGATGTAATGGGTCATTGAGATTAGACTTTTTAGTGGACTAGTCTTGTTGGGAAAATGTGGCATGATGCGAATTGGTCAAATATGCTACCATTTCTTCAAAGTGATTGACATCCAAGTCTGTGGGAACAGTAGTGTTTTGTAATGCTTTTTCAAGTATGGTTCGGTGTTCTGGTGACAAAGTCAATAGTTCCAAGATAGATATTTGTGCAGGAGTTTTGCTCAATTGATCGATAAGATTGTATCTATACTTGGGCCTCTGTGTAGGTGGTTCAGAAGAAAGACCTGAAATAACTATTTTAGTCCTACGTGTGTTCACATTACATTCTGGGTGCTTCTTGATGATGATGGTATCATCATGTTTGTGTGCAGCTTGAAGGCTATATGGTCTTTCCTTTCCCATAGTCATATTTGGAGTTGGTGTAATTGGTAGAGGGATTGTTCTTGGTTCCCGAACCGGAGGCGTTTACTTTTGTGTGGTCATGTAGACCTTATGATCACTTTTTTTAGTATTTTTCTGTCTGTTTACGTCTATGGATCCATTTACCAAAAAGTCTTGAATGATATTCTTTAATTGGTGACATTGTTGGAGGTTGTGCCCTTTCGTTCGATGATAGTCACATAAAGCATTATCATCTCGCCATGAAGGTTTGAACTATTCAGGATCATACTCTCTTGGTTCCAAAGGTTTGATAAGATTATGTTTGACCAAATCTTTGAAGACTACCTTGATTAGCTGCCCTAAAGGTGTAAATTCTCATGTGGGAAATCTCCTTTGGTGTCTTTGTTGCGAGTTCTAGACATAGTTAGCCATTTGATCTGGATTGTTCATCATGTTTTCTTGTTGGTTGTATCCTCTAAGTGTGATAACCAATCCAATATGTATGTGTTTAGCATCCACAATTTCGTCATTCATGACATTCTTGTTCCTAGACCAGAACTTGTTTATATCACTCGGCACGTTTGGATATTGGAGAATTGGGTTCTTGCCTGGTACTTTGATTTCACCTTTGTCAATAAGGCCCTTTTCAGGGATGATCCCCTTTTGTACCAAGTCAAGGAATGAAGTGCAATAGTGTACCTGTAAGTCACTTCTCAGTTTGGGGTTGATGTTTTCGAGGAAGATAGTGACCTTATGTTTTTCAGGTATTTCGACAGGACAGCGGCTAGCTAGACTTCTCCATCTCTGGAAGAAAGTGATGAACGTCTCACCATCTTCTTGTGTCGTGTGGCACAAGGTTGCTATGGTTACTTCATTTTCTATGTTAAATGCAAAATGTTTGACAAACTTTTCAGCTAATTCCCCCTAGGATCGTATACCGTATGGCAATTTGGAAAACGATTCCAATGCTATCCCTATGAGGATTTGTGGAAATAGGCGCATCAAGTAAGTGGGGTCATATGATATGTCCATGCATGCCATTGAGAATTCTCTAATATATTCTAAAGGATTCTTCCTCCCATTATACTTAAGTAAATTTGGTATAATGTATCCATGGGGGAAAGGTGTCATATAGAGTGCTTTTTCGAATGGACATGGACATAGGTCTTGTGCTGATATAGTTCGTTTGCCTGACATAGACATTTCGTCCATCTTTTGTTGAAGAGTTTGCATTTGGTTTTGAAGTATTTTGACTTGTATCAAGGACATGGTGTTTGTGTTATTTGGATCAATGTAGGTGTTCTGGTACACCATGTTTCATGACAGGTTGTGATTTGGAGAGAGGATATATCCTTTTATGATGTACTGATTTTGTATAGGGATACTCCCTATCTGAATGGTCTGAGTTGGTATAGGAATGTTTCTTGTCTGAATGGTCTAATTTGGTATAGGTATGTTCCCTATCTGAATGATTTGATTTGGTATTGGTATATTCCTGCCAACTTTGGATCTCTTACCATTAGTGTTTGTACCAAAGGGGTTGGAGGAAGTTCCCCTCACAGTAAATTGTAAACCTTGTGTGATGTTGAAAGGGATTGTGCTTACAATTTAAGATGTCTGAGTAGATACGCTACTTGGTATCACTGCAGTAATTTAAGGAATAGACACAGTTGATGTCGTAGTTTGTGTTGGTTGAGTTGACTGTGTTTGCAAAGTACGAATATCAAATCTTGGTGGTAGTGTGGCACCTTGTACTAGCAACTTTGCTAGATAGTGTTGTCGATCGTTTACCAAACACTCATCCATGAAGGATGCAAACTCAAAATCTTGAACTGTTGCATCTATGTCTTCTATGTAAATTTGCCCATGTGTGTCTCTAGTGACATGTTTTTCAAGTAAAGGCTTGTCTGGGCATTTTCTTCCTGATGGTTGGTTTTCGAATGGATTGATGAATTCGTTGGGGTCTGTCATTTCTTTGTGTTTCTTTTTCGACCTTGTTTTGACAATGAAAATTTGCTCAAAATGGGTAATGCAGACTATGTCTAAAAACTGATATGACCTATGTCTATGTTTTTTGATTTTTTTGACACTAAATGATGTTGCTAAAATGGTTCTAACAAGATGTATACTAAGAAGACGTATGATATAATGGACAATATGAAAAATCTCGAGTAGATTATGACAATAAATGAGCCTAAGATGAGTATAACCTAGCACCTAATGTAGTAAATGCATGCAAAGATTTGTTTTTGACCAAGGAACCTGATTGCATGACAAGGATAGTTGATAAGGTGAATTTTCCAAACTAGACTGTTGAGCTAAAAAGATCCACTCAATGGGACTAAAGTGACTAGGTTCAATGATTGTGACAAATTGAAACATGAATGTTTCCAATGACAAGGAAAGTTATATCTATTTCTACAATATGAAATTTCCTAGGAAGTATCTATATGCATGTGACTTAGGATGACTATGACTATGACGTTTACTATGACCAAGACATATATGATATCTAATGATGCAAGGTTTTTGAGCAAAATTTACCAGTTTCTAATCCAAGGTTGATCTTAAGAACCTAAAGAAAATATTGACAAAGATGTTTCAGACACAGCTCGTGGTTTTTGATGTTTTCTATTGATAGGCAAATGTGGTTCACCAAAAAACTATGGTTCAGATTCTGATAGATGCGGTTTTTTTTTACAATGCATGCGGTGTTTCTGATAGTTGTAGTGTTTCCTATGACAAATGCAGTTTACCGATACACATGCGGCTCAAAAAATGACAGATGCGATTTTGCATGAACACATGCGACTCATGATGTGATAGTTGCGACTCATGATATGTAGACCATGAAAAGTGAATATTTTGACAGACAGATGCAGCTTTTCCCCTAACAGATGCAACTCACTTATACACATGTGGTGTTTAAACTAACAAATGCGACTTGGTTTTCTGATAGTTGGATTTTTCCCGAAAGTTGAAATTTTCCCATAAGTTATTGACTGAATTTTGGTTGTTTGATCAAGATTTTAATGAATACAACAAAGAACAAACACAACAATCAATGTATTTTCAGTTTTTGTGATGTAAGGACTGTTAAGACTCGAAAACATTTACAACCTAGGCTTTTAGGACAATACTTGTTGAATTCTTATTTGGATTTCTCTAGCTATGCATATTTATGGTGAATGACTAGTAGGTTGACCCCACTGGCTCCCCTCCACGACAGTCACTTACATGGGGCAGCCAAGCTACTATACCCATGCAACTCCCATGGAAAACATTTCATTTCCACACATAAACCGTAAGAATATAAGACGGATTCATAGGGCTGACCCTTCTGCACCAAGTAGGTAGGATTTTGGTAACTCTACAACAATTTTTTTAATAAGGGCATTACATTTGTGGGACACCATCCAACATCGGCGAGAGTCCATTTATGTCCATTTGAGTACTTTTTCCACCAAGACAGGCCCAGGTTTTAGAGACAACAACCATTTCTCTTACACCCAGGATCGCATGACTGCGCAAGGGGAGAGGATACTTCGGTGTACTGAATCGTAAGGGTTACAAGTGTGTGCAAAGCACTAGACAAAGAAGACAATTGTTCTTTTTAACCCAAATGACAATTGTTTATCTACCAAACAAGAAATTATTTTTAAACCCGCACACTAATTATCTATCTACCAAACAAAAGCTTGCTTAAATAAATAAATTGACACAAAGGCATTAGGTCCTGCATGCAAATTTATTGGTAGTTCATTGTTCTTCAACTTTCATCCTATAGAAAATTGTGTTTCGTTTTAATTGTCTTCAAAGCTTCATTCTACAAACACTATGTTATTCCCCCTAAACACAACTGAAACAAACATTCGCAAAAATCCAAACAACCCAAAATAGCGAAAACTAAAAATATGGATGTACGGAAATGATTAAAAAAAGGAAAAGTATTACCAGACAGATGCGGCTTTTGGAGCCACAAATGCAGTTTGACTCTCAATAGGCGGATGCAGTTTGTGATGGCAGATGCGTCATGTTTTTTATAGATGTGGTTCGTGGATACAGATGCGTCATTTTGTGGAACAGATGCGGTTCGTGGATACAAATGCATCATTTTGCGGAACAAATGCAGTGCATCATAGGAAAACCTGCAAAAAATAACAGAAAATGGAAAAACGAAAAGACAAAAATATGTGCCAATTTTGAAGCGTGTTCACGTTAGGTTCACCAAATGTAACATGATATATTTTGCTGCAAACTAGAATAAAAAAGTTAAATCTTAATCTAAACAATAATCTAAAATCTAACAACAAAGAGTGAGGAAATAAACTAAACAAAACTAAACAATTAATGGAAAGCTCTCACCGAATATGAATTCACCCGTTCGAATTATCTTGATTGCTCTTCTCCATTTTTCCTTTTCAGTATTCTTTCCCTCAGATTTATATGTTTGAATGCAAGTATAGCTTTGTCGAGTTTCTAAGAAAAATATTGAAGAATAGTCTCTCTTCTCAAAAATGAATGATTTCGGGAGAAGGAATAATGATAATGATAGGCCATTTTATAGAGTTTGGGTTTTCGAATGATCCGCTCAGATTGAAAGAGAGATCAATGGACAAGATTGATGAATTCCATGCGATGTGAGTTCTGTGTCAGATATAACGTTATTTAGAACACGAGTTAGAACATGAGTTCAGAAAATACTGCAGATAGAACAAGATCTTAATCTTTAGTTAAGAATCTTTGAAAATAGAAGAAATAGACTTGAAATGTCAAAGACAAAGTTAGAAGTTGAATAATAATGCATTTGAATGCAAACTTGAGTTAATTGATTAAATAAAGATATTTAATACATAAAACAGATCATGCATATGAGTTAGAACTAGTTAACTGACTAGTTGTGATGGAGAGTCTTCTCCTAGAGATAAACTGGTGTTGAATTCAAAGATAACTGGAGAACTAAAAATAGATCTCGAGTCAGACGGTGAGTGAATGACTTAGATAACTCAATGATAGAGGAATGTGACATAAATAATTAAATATAAATTAAATGTTAATTTAATTCAACATTCAAAAATTAAGAGGCTTTAATTAAATAAATAAAGATAATTTATTTAATTGACTTTTGTAAAGGTGGAATTGAATAATTAAATAAAGATATTTAATTATGGTTGAAATATGATAAAAGGGGTAAGAATTAATTAGTTAGGGACATAATTAAACAAATATGATTTATTTAATGAATCAAGTTGAATAAAGCTTAATAATGAATTAATTAAAAAGGGGTATTTAATTAATAGAAGAAATATGTGTTAGAAAGGTTAATTAAATAATAAAAATTATTTAATCATGACGATGGAATAAAAAAAATTATGTTGAAAGTGGTGTTCGTGGGCCTAGACCAATTTTTGGTGTCTACAGTTGCAATTTAGTTTTCATCCCTTACATCTAGAAAAGGAAAAAAATATATATTATTTGAATTTGAATAAAGTTGTTCATTTATGATTTATTTTGTTTTTTTCACTTAAAGTTGTTGGATGCATATTGCTATGGTGGAGTCTATTGATTAACGTTGATCAAATCTTTATGCTTAACAATAAATTGATCTACTTTGCATCAAGACAGGTTAAACAAAGCAGATTTAATTTGGAGAATTAGGCATTGAGATCAAACTTGAACTTCAAAAATGATTTTTAAATGCTTATTTTAATACCTTGAATCACCCATTTCCTGCTTTTATTTTATATTTTACGACAACTCACTTCTTTTTGGGGTTTAAAATTAACCATTGATTTGATCTTTTAAAATTTGTAAAAATTGAACCTAGAAACATATTACACTTTGATTTTGGGTAAAAAATGAACAAACAACTTCACATTTGATTTTGGTGCTTAAAACGAACTCATCATTGCTTTGATGCTTTAAATGAACTTGTGATTTCATTTTATTATAATTTTTTTTTCCAATTCATGTTATTGAAATTTGTATGCAGTTCTCTCATTATTCATGACAATCATGAGAATCAAAATCATCCTAGTGACATTGATTGCCTAGAAAATTAACTACACACTTCAAGTTTGGGTTTAAAATTAAATATTCATGCAAGTGTGAAGAAAAGGAATTTTGTGTGCTCCTACGTAAATGTGTTGGGTGGTCAAACTAAAAATCCAATTCTTCACTATTGTGCACCTTTAGAGAGCCTTCCTTGGTTGGAAAAAGTACTCACCCCAAGGGAATGACTCAAACTGGTAATGAGCTAAACGTTGGGCTTCTTCCAACTGGTATATAAACTTGAATGTTGAGGAAATATCATCATTAAAAAACTCCTACAAACAAGTAGGTGATACTCTTTATATGAGTCGGTCTTGCTTCTGATGTGGCTTTTGAATGGGTGCCTTGATTAAAATCCAAAATTGTGTAAAAGCCAAAATCCCTATCTATTTGTTGATTCCAGAACATTCATTCTAAATACATCCCACACTTTTATGACTCTTGGTAGAGATGAGAAGTATTCCATGGGAGTTTCATGGGTATTGATGCTTGGTTGACCTGAGAAGCGAGTGAAGTGTAAAGGGGTGCCTATGTGTTCAAGCATCTAATCATTTGCTCAAAGTAAGCGTAGCTTGATTTATCCAAGTGGTAACTCAACAAATATTGTCTCTTACATCCTAGGGTTGTGCATATCTTTGAAATCAAAACACTTTTCTTGGATCCAAAGCGTTTCAAAACAAACATTCACGAAATCCTCAAAATTTCAAACCCTTTAGGAGGAGAAAATAGATTTTACAAATCCAAGCGCTCATGCTTTCCCTAGGGATTTCATCCTTAGAGTCTTCTAAGTATTTGGATTTAATCACAATTTTCTCTTACTAAAGTAAACATAGAAAACTATGCTCTTGAAATCTTGATTTTCACATAACAGACCTTGTGGGATGAAAAAAATTAAGACATAGAAATTTATTTTGAAAATCTAAGCAAGAAAGTGTAGATGTGATAAAAAGAATTAATCTAACCAAGATTAAATCATTTGAACCCCATACATGGTCTTGTTATCTTTTGGTCTAAATTGCTCTTAGGGAAAAACATGTTGCTCACTATCTTGGTCTTGTAAACAAGTTTCTTCTTTGGTTCATTTAGGATAAAATCAAACACATCATTTGTCCCAAAAATTCATCATCACCATACGATAAACAACTTTTAGATCTTAAGAAACATCATTATCTAGACTTGGGTACATCATTAAACCAATGTTAAAATCTCCTTCTTTAGGTAGGAGTGTGAGAATGCATCCTTTCTCATAACTCTAGTTAAATTAGCACCTCTTTGAACAATTTCATCCTAAGATCACATCCAACATCTTAGGGTTTACAATTTCATCATCTAAATCAAAATAAATCAAAATCAAATCCTAAAGTCTAGCATTGATCCAAAATTCTCAAAAGGTCAAAGACACATATCATTCACCCCTTGCATCCTTCATCTCATTATTAGTCCTAAAAACTTTAAAGGTTCACTTTTACGAAAAGGTAAAAACACAAGAATAACATGGAATATAAACTCGATTCATACATCATGAGTAATCCAAGTCAACCAAACCATCAAATCCTTACAATGCCAATTGATTGTCAAAATTCACATTTATACAATCCATACATAGGATCATTACCTCCTACAAGCCTCAATGATGCAACAAATGTGAGTTTTCCCAAACCAAAATTTGGACCACCTTTCCTGATGGTAGATTTAAATCAAAGTTGAAACTCACAAATCGATCAACAAAACAATCAATGCATGAGTTCTCTTCCAAAAAACATTTTCCCACCAAATCCATACATGCAAAATGTGACTACAAGCTTATCAAATATGAACATATCAAATACACACTTGGTGAACTTTGGGATATATATGTTTTCAAATCATACCAATGGTGTTCAAATTCCAAAAAATATGCTAACAAATCCATGTGTTGATCCAAGTCAAGGTAACACCACGCAAAATCAAAGTCACCTAAATCATGGAAATATGTTTCCAAACGAAAACAATGTTCAATGTCAACATATATTTCCAAATCTAAACATCAGACCAAGTAAGAATATTGTACGAAATCAATTTTTCCATGATGCCATGCAAACACCAGAAGGATGCATTCCAAATATGCTTGAACAACAACCAAATCAACTATATCAAGGGTGTCAAGATCAAGAACTAATTTTGCGAGATAAAATTGCTATACTAAAAAATTCATTAATTCATATTAACAAGAGATATTGTCACCCCAAAACCAATATCCTCTTCCATTTTTTGAACCATCTTATCAAAACACTAAGTTATCTCCACAACCAAAAGAGGTTGGATATCAAGATCAACAAAATCAACAACAAACCCAACCTCCACATCTCAAAGATCAATCACCACATCTCTAAAATTAATCACCACAAGGTCAATTTAATGTAAAAATATCACAAGGTAACAAACAAAAATACACACCACTTGGGGAGCCAATCAAATTAGTCATGCAATGGTTGATACAAGAAAATCTCATTCAAATCCTTGTTTATGAGAATTATCAAGAGCCCCAAGTTAAAACACTAGGGTATAATGAGAAGCACCTTTGTGATTTTCATAAAATAAATGGACAAACAACATCAAATTTTATTCGACTTAAAAATATTGTTCAAGACCTTATTGATCACAAAATAATAACTATTGGGGATAATTATCAGGATTCAACAATTAGTGATAGCATTGGCAGTCTCCCCACCACAACTGTTGATAATAGTGATCAAGATAAATCCATCAATGAGCACTTTATAGATTTTTCTACCTCATACAATGATCAAATCAACATATATTAAGAGTTAGCTTTCAATCATGATCAAAATCCACCAACAATACCCGAGAATGATCCAATTCAAATAATATTAACATCATTTGATCCTATGGTGGAAAAAATTAACAGTCGCTCCGCCCAAACTGTTGAAAACTATGGTCAAGATCTATCCATAAATGAGAAACTTGAAGGTGTTTCTACCCCATCCATCAACATGCATCAAGAGTCGCTCTTTAGTCATGATCAAAACCCCTTAACAATGTTTGACAATGACCTATTTCAAGGAGGATAAAAATTTCTTCATCTTATTGGCATACTCTAAGATCTATCCACCAATGATCATGTTGACAATGTCCCTACATCATTTGATGAGTTAGAGGACATATCTCAAAAAAATTTCTAAAGCATGATGATCATCTTTCACCAAAGTCTAGCAATGGTCCTTTACAAGGCATATTTACATCCTTTGACCCCATGGATGCAAATAATGAAGGGATCCTCAACTCAATAATTGATCCAAATCCACTAAAATATCAAGAGGATATTGAGCCACTTCCCATACCTAATGACGATATCCGAGAACCCTCTATAAGCAATCCATCCTTTTAAATTGACCCATGTGAGGAACTTGATCCAAATCATGTTGAAATTTTGAACCCCAGTCCTATTCTTGCACAAACACAATAAAAAAACACATATTTAGGTTCATATGCAAAATAAAACAAGGATTCCCCATGAAATCCATTCACAATGCTAAAAATACAAAAAACAAGAACAAAACATGAAAAGCTAAAGCAATCCTAATTAAGCACACAAACTCTTGATCCCATGGGGGCATTGGTGTCAATTGGTGTGTCAAAATTTGCCCTTTCCCAACTCCTTTGTTGCAATGTTGATGATTTGATGCATGATCCACCTTGATGAAGATTCAATCAAGCGCCGTGTTGAAAAAGCTGCATAACCTAGCTAAGAATTTGATGGAATGGATGAAACTAGATATGCTTAAAGATGAAGTTGAGTATAGTAAGTTTACTCAAATTGTGAATGATAAAATGAGAGGAAGAGTCCCTTATTTATATATTTAAAAATTAGAAGAAAGTGCAATTTTGAGGAATATGGGATCATTCAACATCCAATGGTCAAGTGCCACTTGTCAAGATGTGAATGGTTGATGGTTGTTAAAGTTTTGATCAATGTGCTTGATAAATGATATGAGATTCAAATTTGAAATTTGAATGTGACATGTTGGAGGGAGAGAAGAATGGATTTAATGTCACTTGGCCCAAGGCCAAGGACATGTAAGAGGCATTAAATTCCTTGTTGGAAGTGCCCATGTCTTTTGGAGGGAGTTTTGAATTTGGAAGAATATTCCATTTTTATGCCATGTGAGGGAAAACAAGAGATTTAATAAATCAAAGTAATTGATTTATTGTGCAAGTTGTCTTCTCTAGAGGATGTGACATAGATTAAGATTCAATTAATCAAAGATTAATTAATTTAAAGGGAAATTAGGGGATGTGATATCTTTGACTTGAATTTATGAGTTAATTTAAATCAAGAATTGTGAAGAAAGATTTAATTAAATAAATGATTTGATTTATTTAACTAAAGGGGACAATGTTAGATTAAATTAAATAAGGTTTAACTTATTCAATTTAATAACATTACTTTAGGGATTTAACAAAATAAAATGAATTATTTAATTAAAGAGTGATATGAGGGTTAATTAAACAAAAAAATTTATTTAATTAATAGAGGAGAATTACTTAATCAGATAAATTTGATTTATTTAATTAAGAGAGGTAATATGATGAATTTAATCAAATAAATATTATTTAATTAAACTTATTAGTAAATGAGACGATTTAGGACAAAATGATGTAAGTAAGATCAGGATCAGGTGCATGTATATTTTCTATGTCTACAGAAAGCAATTCTGAAATCATTCAAGCTCAAGAATTCATATCTCCAAGATACTACAATGATATAATGGGAACTCTCTTATCTATACAATATGTCAAAAAATATGATCATATCCATATAGAACATACTCCTCCATCTACCCATGAGATTCTCTCTTTGGATGGACACGTAGATGATCTTCATTCAAAACAAGAGTCTCATATGCTTGACATCATTACCAGGGAAAAAAAGTCTCCTAATCTTAACATTTGTATGCATGATAAAGATATAGAGAAATCCAGAGACATATCAGAAATGCATCATGAAGAAGGCTTCTACAAAAGCTGTGAATTAAAAACATCCTATGAAGGCATGCCAAAAATGAATCATGAGGAATAATTTTACATGGACAGCGAATCATCAATACCTCTTGAATAAGCATCAAAATCTTATATTTCACAAGATCAAGTGAACAATATCAATCAAGAAGTTATGACATAGATGAAGGATCCTATCACTTATAAACTTGGATCATTTACATTTTTTAGGGAAATCTATCTTATCAATGAAGAATTTATCACCTTTGAAGATCCACAATAGAGAAGAGAAGGATTAGGACCTTGTTTCCTAAGTAAATCATATCCTATTTCCAGTGAAAAAAATTAACAGATGAATTATCAAGGTAAATTATTAGGCCTACATGAACAAGGTATCATAGAACCAGTGTAGATTATTGGCAATCCTAAGCAACAAGGTCTTGGTTATTCGACAATTAAGGAATATAGACATATCACTGATACCTCTATAAAATTTTGGGTAACTTCATCTTATGCAAGAAAAAACATAGGGAGCACAGAGAATAATTATGATGAAACCAATGGAAATACTAGAATCAACCAGGTCATGAATCTTCATCCACCCATCACCCCATCCACGAAGTGGGACCAACATCAAAAGAAAGATTTGAATCAAAGCATGAATAAAGTCATCAATGAAAAATAAGTAGAAAAGCATGAAGGAAAAATCAAATACACATGGATACCAAAGAATACAAAGAAATATTATCCCTATCAAACTCCATTAGTCAAAGAAACTACGGGGAAAAATTAAAAAGGGAAAATTATCAATCAAATATGTCCACAAAGGCATAAATAGGCTTTCCAAGAAATGTACAAAGTATATCAAGTAGTTTTTCCTAGTTCCATGCACACTTCTATATCCACCCATCATTGCTCATTGTCCCAAGATTGGAGAGTCAAAGGTTCAAAACTATCAACCAATCCATCTCCCATTCCTAAACACATAACACCATCCACACTGCCACACATGATATCTAATTCTCACATTGACCATATGTTTGCAACAACCGTTCATAATAAGGATTCAAAAGGCACTCAATTGCGATGTGCACACAAATACATAGTTAACCTCGATATCAACAAAGTAGAAGAGAATTCAGAAAAGTTGCATTCAAGTGCACATATCTTGGCAAAGAAGATTCTTCAAGAAGGATATCGATGGCACATTATGATAGAAGCATCTATATTAGTAACACGAGGTTGTTCAGTATGAGCTTAAATATTTTGCAAAAAATTAAATTAAAATTAAAAAAATTATGTAAATAGTAAAGATAAAAAATATTCCTCCAACGAAAACCACTTT
>CM021104.1:222018582-222250786 GCA_007115665.2 Sequoiadendron giganteum | reverse complement strand
CAAGAGTATAAATAAAACAATGAACACATAAGACAATGATTATCGTGGGGAAAACCCTTACGGGAGAAAAACCCCACCCTCTAAAGCCTGCATAATGTATTATCAAATCAAAGAAGATTACAATACACTTGCAATGCAAGTTCTTACAAGAGCATCACCTCAACTCAAGCTTGGAGAGATATCACTAGCATCCTTCTAGCACCCAGCCTTGCAAACAAAACTCCATTATGTAAACTCCTCCCCAAGCCCTCCTTATATAGTGATTTACAACCTGGAAACCATTTGTGGTTTTACAAAACCATGGGCTTAACCACCATGCCACATGTTGCCCATTTTTGACATTTACATTTCCAAGATGGAAAACAACCAGGTTAAAATAGTAATCCCGTCCATAATTTTGTCCTCTAGTTTAGACCCCCATAAAAGACATAAAACAAATTAACTATGCTCTAAAAATGGCCCTCCTATATTCTACTAAGGACAAGGCACCTTTTAACAACTCATACACCTTTTCCAATGCATAAACATGTGGAAAACTGCCACAAACAAATTCTGTAATTTTCCTGGAAAAGGCTTGCAAGGTTGAGACATATTTCTCAACAATCTCCCACTTGTCGAACACCTTGCAAGAGTTAGGGGATCCAAAATATCATGGACTTAATTTCTAGGGGCCAAAAGGCCCATAGACTCTGAACACCATCTGAACTTCTCTGTGCTCACAGGTTTAGTTAATGCATCAGCAACATTCACCAAAGTTTCTACCTTCTCCAACTTCACCTTGCCATCCTCAACCATATCTCTCACAAAATGATATTGTACATCAATGTGTTTGGTCCTGGCATGAAAAGTCAGGTTCTTCGCTAGGCAGATTGCACTTTGACTGTCACTATAAATTGTCACTGCACCCTGTTTGAACTCTAGATCTGAATACAATCTCTTAAGCCAAATGGCTTCCTTACAGACATGAGTAAATGCCATATACTCTGCCTCTGTAGTGGACAAGGCAACCACAACCTGTCACTTGCTCATCCAACTAATTGCACCACCAAATAATGTAAACACATATGCACTGGTGGATCTTCTTCTATCAACATCACCAGCCTAGTCTGAATCCACATAGCCTCGAATATCCAAGGAATGCTTGTTTCCTATTCCATGAAAACATATAGAGTACTCTGAGGTACCCCGCAAGTATCTGAAAACTCTTTTAACTGCATCCCAATGTGCTCTTCTTGGATTAGACATGTAACGGGAAAGTACTCCCACTGCTTGGGCAATGTCTAGTCTTGTACAAACCATAGCATACATCAAACTTCCAACAACACTCTGGTATGGTACTCGACTCATCTCTTCCATCTCCAATGGGGATGTAGGACACTGTGAATTAGAAAGCTTTGTTCCCATCGTAATAGGAACACTCAATGGTCTAGAATCCTGCATATTGAATCTTTTCAAAATAGTACCAACATACTTACTCTGGCCTAGCCAAAGCTTTCTGTTTTGTCTATCTCTTACACTCTCCATTCCCAGAATGTACGTTGCTGCACCAAGATCTTTCATTTCAAACTTCGCTGAGAGTTGAGATTTTAATTCTGCAATCAAACCTTTTCCTTTGCCAATAAATAACATGTCATCGACATACAAGGAAATAACCAAGAAACGATCACCATCAGATTTGAAATATATACAATGATCAGATTTAGATCGCACAAATCCTAAACTCAACACATATGTATCAAACTTATGGTACCACATCCTAGGACTCTGTTTCAAACCATACAAGGATTTCTTCAACTTACAGACCAAATGACTTTTACCTTTTACCACATAGTGCTCTGGCTGTGTCATATAAATTTCTTCCTCCAAGTCTCCATGAAGGAAAGCTGTTTTCACATCCATTTGCTCGATCTCTAGATCATAAGCTGCTGCAATAGAAAGCAAAAATCGAATGGATGTCATTTTGGCTACAGGAGAAAAAATCTCACCATAATCTACCCCCTCAACCTGGGAGTAACCCTTAGCAACCAATCGCGCTTTGTACTTCTCAATGCTTCCATCTGAACCCATCTTCTTTTTGAACACTCATTTACAACCAACAGGTTTCCGTCCTTCAGGCAATGGTACAAGGTCCCATGTATCATTCCTCTTAAGAGCTGCCATCTCTTCATCCATGGCTATTTTCCAGGACTCTAAATCATTCATACCAAGAGCCTCTTCTACAGATCTTGGTTCATCGATGTTAGCATTCAAAGCAAATATACACCTCCAATCATCAGGAGAATACCCATACCTTTCAGGTGGTTTCCTTTGTCTAGTAGACCTTGGAGCAAGATCTGGTTCATTATCAGGTTCAAGTTCAGGTACCTCTTCTTCCTCTGATGATTCAGAACTCGTAGAGCTCTCCTCGACTTCTTGTCTTTCTAAGGGCCTCGATTCAACTTTCTCTGGTGTAGTAGGTAGTTGAATCACATCTTCCTTTTCTTCTATTTGTTTTGGTTGCACTGTAACAAAAGAAGGCTTAGTTTCTCTAAAAATAACACTTCTGGAATAAAATACCTTTTGTGCAACGGGATCCCAAAGCTTGTATCCTTTCACACCATAACTGTATCCGATGAAAATACATTTAACAGCTTTGTTATCCAATTTTGTCCGCTTCTCCTTTGGCACATGAGCATATGCCTCACAACCAAAAACTCTCAGATGTCTAAGTGAAGGCTTGTGGCCCGACCACACTTCCATTGGCGTTTTATCAACAAGAGTTGATGTAGGAGACCTGTTTATCAGGTAGCAGGCAGTGGCTACAGCTTCAGCCCAGAACTTTTGTTCTAGTCCAGCACCACTCAACATACTCCTAGCCTTCTCCATCAGGGTCCTGTTCATTCTTTCTGCAACTCCATTCTATTGTGGAGAATACGGAGTTGTCTTATGTCTTTTAATACCACAATCTTTACAAAATGTATCAAAATCATTAGAGCAATATTCACCGCCATTATCAGTTCTCAAACATTTTATTTTCTTTCCAGTCTGCAACTCTACCATTGCTTTAAATTCTTTGAAACGACTGAAAACTTCAACTTTACTCCTAAGAAAATAAACCCATGTTCTTCTACTGAAATCATCAATGAAAGAGACATAATAAACTGATTTACCAATAGAAGGAACATCAACTGGACCAAATACATCTGAATGGATCAGATCCAATATACATGAAGACTTATGAGAACTAGAGTAAAACTGAATGCGGTTTTGTTTTCCATAAATACAATGCTCACAAAAATCAAATTCAAGATTGCAATCATTTAACCCATCAACAAGATTCTTATTTTTCAAGGTCCGCAGACCCTTCTCACCTATGTGGCCAAGTCTTTGGTGCCATAACATGGTCTTCTCTGCAGGCAACTTTGATTCGGTAGACAGAGCACCCTTGGGTACCCAAAAACCACGACCATTTGTTGAAAGAGAAAACCTCTCCTTTTCCAATAGAGTAGTCTTTTTCACAATCTTATCAGAAGTACTATTGCATTCAACCGTGCATGCATCAAGTTGGTACAGTGTATCCAATCTGCTTCCTCTTGCTATTACCATAGCACCTCTTACCATTTTCACACCTGCTTCAGAGAACTGTACATGCACACCCGCATCTATTAGTTTACTAACAGATAACAAATTTCTTGCTAGTCCCGGGATATGCAAGACACCATCAAATCTTCTAATTCTACCATCACAAAATTTTACACGAATACTTCCATGGCCAACAATATCAAGAATAGAGTTATCACCCAAATACACCTTACCTCCATCAAAATTTTCATACTTACTAAACCAGTTTCTATTAGGAGTCATGTGGAAAGATGCACCTGAGTCTATTAACCATGCATTATCACCTGCATGAGTGGCCAAGGCTGCGATAAAAGCGTCTCCATCTTCCTTCTCGGACTCAGAATCAGAATCTTGCTTCTTTTTCTTCTTCTTCTTTTCCTCTTTGCAATCCTTTCGGAAGTGTCCAGATTTACCACAATTCCAACATATCACCTTGGACTTACCAGGGGATTTTGATCTCCCCTTATTCTTGGACTTAGAACGCCATGCTGCTTTTCGTTCTTGCCTCTTTCCTTTGGTCTTCCTCGAACACTCAAAGCCTCTTTAGCATTCAGAGAGACCTTCCTTCTCATCTCCTCAGAAAGTAGAGAACCAACAACATCCTCCATCTTCAAGACAACAGAAGTGCTCCCTATGGCCATGACAAGGTTGTCTCATGAATCTGGCAATGAACATAGTAGGATTTGGCACCTTTCTTCTTCATCCATCGCTACCCCAACTAAGGTCAACTAAGTCACCAACATATTGAAACTTTTCAGATGCTCAGGAATTCGTCCACCTTCTTCCATTCTCAAGGAATGCAATTTCTTCCTCAAGAAAATCTTGTTAACAAGTGATTTCACTTGATAGATCTCACTTAGCTTCTTCCAAAGATTTTTCGCAGTAGACTCTTCATGCACATTAATTAGAATTGAGTCTGCAAGACACAATCTTATGAGACCTTTAGCTTTTCTGTCCATCACACCATATTGTGTAGCTAAAGTCGGATCTGTAGGCCTTAGCTTATTCTCATCCACCGCATCCCATAGATCCCGATCAATCAACAGATCTTCCATCTTCAGCTTCCACATCTCAAAGTTTGTGCCAGAAAATTTTTCTACATCAATCCTCCCCGACATGCTTGCCATCTTTACGATCCTGCAATACAAAAAATGAAATACTCTGCACAAGCTCCCACTCAAACCTTGATTAGCTCAAAAAACCCTGTACCCAACAAACAGAACCAAAACTGGCTCGGCTCTGATACCACTTGTAAGGAAGCAAATGTGTGCGGAATCACTTCCTACGCTAATCTTGAGAGAACGATTATGCAAATTTCAACTTAACTAATTACAGGAATCTCAAGAAACATATAAGAACATGAATAAAACAATGAACACATAACACAATGATTATCGTGGGGAAAACCCTTACGGGAGAAAAACCCCACCCTCTAAAACCTGCATAATGTATTATCAAATCAAAGAAGATTACAATACACTTGCAATGCAAGCTCTTACAAGAGCATCACCTCAACTCAAGATTGGAGAGATATCACTAGCATCCTTCTAGCACCCAGCCTTGCAAACAAAACTCCATTATACAAACTCCTCCCCAAGCCCTCCTTATATAGTGATTTACAACCTGGAAACCATTTGTGGTTTTACAAAACCATGGGCTTAACCACCATGCCACATATTGCCCATTTTTGACATTTACATTTCCAAGATGGAAAAACAACTAGGTTAAAATAGTAATCCCGTCCATAATTTTGTCCTCTAGTTTAGACCCCCATAAAAGACATAAAACAAATTAACTATGCTCTAAAAATGGCCCTCCTATATTCTACTAAGGACAAGGCACCTTTTAAAAACTCATATACCTTTTTCCAATGCATAAACATGTGGAAAACTGCCACAAACAAATCTTGTAATTTTCCTGGAAAAGGCTTGCAAGGTTGAGACATATTTCTCAACAATGACAATATTGACCTATTCATATGCTTGCATGCATGTGATACTCGTCTAAAATTGTGATCTCACATCATTAATATCAAATAAAAGTGTAGGCTAAATCAATCAAAATAGAAACAAATGTGTCCAAAAATACAGTAGGTGTATTTATGTGTGAAGAAAATTTTTCCTCTGATAATTCAGTCATTCATTTAAGATTTTAAAGAAGCTTTAGTTGGGGCATACTTCACATCACTTGTATGTGTGTCCTTTTCTTTCACTCACATATCTTATACAGACAATCTTTGACACCATTTACATAGCTGAACATTGTATAGATTTTTTTTTTTAATTATGATGTTGGGCACGGAGAATTGTACGTTTCACAACATCTACTAGCAAAGGCTTTGGAATTTGGTTTTACACCTATTAATTACATTTGCTTGAATGTTTCCAAATCCTTTCAATGAATCCATTTTAGTTTTTTCTACCACAAATTTGTAGTGATTATTGTCACTATCGTATCTAATTTTCCATATTTGATAGTAAATATCAAATATTTTTTTAATGGACGACATCAATATGGTAGGTACAAAACACAAAATATGCATACAACAATATTAATGTTGAAATGGACACTGGTTTGATTTGACTTCTTAGTGGGGACTCTAAGACTAAATTCTTTTGAATTCTTTCTCCGATGGAGGTACTAAAACATGGAATTATTTAGATATTCGAACAACAAAGTAAAATGCATTAATAAGTGATCACATATCTACTTTATCCGTTGCTCATTTATGGTTTTTTCTGTAGGCATTTATATTGTTTGGAATCACTCATTTATGGTTTTTTCATAGGAATCTTCTTGGCTGGAATCACTCATTTATTCCTATAGGCTAAGTGAATGGGAATCAAGATATTACTTGTCTCCAAAATCAAATTTTACTTCACATCAATCTTACTTGTCTACATTCAATCGATGTAAATCTGGATTAGAAGGATCTAATCAATATCATAACCAGGTGCTATGATTTTTTTTTAATGTTGTTGTAACATGATAGATTTTTCTCCAAACTAGAATAACAAAGTTAAATCTTAATCTAAACAATAATCTAAAATCTTACAACAAAGAACGAAGAAATAAACTAAACAAAACTAAACAATTAATGGAAAGCTCTCACCGAATATGCGTTCATCCCTCCCAATTATCTTGATTGCTCTTCTCCATTTTGCCTTTTCAGTATTCTTGCCCTCAGATTTATGTGTTTGAATGCAATTATAGCTTTTTTGAGTGTCTAAGCAAAATATCGAAGAATAGTCTCTCTTCTCAAAAATGAATGATTTCCGGAGAAGGAATAATGATAATGATAGGCCATTTTCTAGAATTTGGGTTTTCGAACGATCCACTCGGATTGAAAGAGAGATCGACAGATGAGATTGATGAATGCCATGCGATGTGCGTTTTGTGTCAAATAGAACGTGAGTTAGAATGCGAGTTGGAACATGAGTTCATAAAAGACTGTAGATAGAACAAGATCTTAATATTTAGTTAAGAATCTTCGAAAATAGAAGAAATAGACTTTCAATGTCAAAGACAAAGTTAGAAGTTGAATAAGAATGCATTCGAATGCAAATTTGAGTTAATTAATTAAATAAAAATATTTAATTAATAAAACAGATCATGCATATGAGTTAGAACTAGTTAACTAACTAGCTGTGACGGAGAGTCTTCTCGTTGAGATAAACTGGTGTTGAATTCAGAGATAACTGGAGAACTAAAAATAGATCTCGAGTCAGAAGGTGAGTGAATGACTTAGATAATTGAATGATAGAGGAATGTGACATAAATAATTAAATATGAATTAAATGTTAATTTAATTCAACATTCGAAAAGTAAGAGGCTTTAATTAAATAAATAAAGATAATTTATTTAATTAAATTTTGTAAAGGTGGAATTGAATAATTAAATAACAAATATTTAATTTATAGATAAAGGGGGTTAAATGAATAATTAAATAAAGATATTTAATTATAGTTGAAATATGATAAAAGGGGTAATAATTAACTAGTTAGGGACATAATTAAAAAAATATGATTTATTTAATTAGTCAAGTTGAATAAAGATTAATAATGAATTAATGAATTAATTAAAAAGGGGTATTTAATTAATAGAAGAAACATGTGTTAGAAAGGTTAATTAAATAATAAACATTATTTAATCATGACCGTGGACTACAAAAAATCATGTTGAAAGTGGTGTTCGGAGGCCTAGACCAATTTTCAGTATCTACAGTTTGCCCCTCTTTGATACAATGTTTTTACGGCGTTGTGTCAAAGAAAATATGCCCTGATCATGCCTTAGCATGAAACAGGTGAAGGTATGCTCCCTCAGGAAAATTGACAATTTTTTGAAAGTTTCAAAATAATCAGGGAATATTCCTGATAAGTCAATTGGATAGTCAGAAATGCTATGGAGTTGATGGAATTAAATTTGGAGATGATATAGATGAGTACAGGTCGTTTGAATGTGAAAGGCTAAGTGACCAATAGAGAAGGGCTAAAGAAATGCCATTTTTAAGCCACCTATAAATAGGAATTAGGGCTAAATCTAATTCATTTTCACCTAGAGGAGAGAAGAAAAGAGGAAATTTTTCTCTAACTAGCTAACGAAATGGCATGCATTCCATACACTACACATCGCGGTTATCGGATCCAGACGTTCAGGAGGCCAGCTGATGCAGGACCACCGGTATGTACCCGAAAATGAACTTGTCAAAGTTATTTTTGCACGTAGTTTTAGGCATTTGAAAAGAAATTAAGAAAATGTGGTGCGTCATAAACGACGCATATGCCATCGTATTCGCCGCATTGGATTGCAAAACAATGCATTTGCTAAATCACGTTGAGGCTAGGTTGGGCAGTTTAGGGAATGATCACATGTGAATTAGAATGCACCGCATGTGTAGTTATGCAATGCATTTGCATTAGGAATAGATGCATGTGTTGTTGTGAACCGCATATGCATTGTTGCATCACATATGTTGTAGAGAGACGGGCCAGGAAAACTGCACCGCATTTGCAAAAATGCACCGCATGTGGCTTAGTAAACTGCATGTGTAGTAGCTTGACAGGGGTTGTGAAAAATGTGCCACACATATGTAATATGCACCGCATGTGAGGCTTTTTGTAATGCATTTGCAAAAATGCAATGCATCTGTTAAAGTAAGCTGCATTTGACTGGTTAAAGGGGCAAACTGTAGACATCCATCTTGATCAGAGAGCCTATGAGCTCATGTTTTATTTATGATTATATTCAGACATTTGTACAGTGACACACTATTTTTTTGAGCGATATATATATATGATTCTGGTGGCTTCTACATGATATGCAGTTCTATGTTATGGATAATGCCTTATTTCTAGATGATTATGTTTCATAAATGATGTGTGTACATGTGTTATGAATGAATGTTTCTACATGTTAATGAGTTATGCATTTAATGATGATGTTATGGATGTCTTATTTTACTTATGATAGTGGATGCAATGTTCTAATGATGCTCATTTATATGTGATGCTGATATGTACATGCAATGTTGACATTATGTATGTTATGATGATGCAATGCCTATTATGTAATGAAGATGGATGGTACTGACTATATGTTGAAATGTAGTGCAACTATATGAATTTTTTATTGAATGTATGTGAATGCAAATGATCTAAAATTTTTATTGTGTCATAGGACTTTATCTTAATGTTAAAGAAGAGAAATTTTAGGCTGAAAATGAATTCAGGATGTTAGTAAGAAATAATTAATGTTGATTGATTGAGAAAACAATATAATGACGATTGATCAATTGAGAAAAATATATAATCTTTGATATTGTGCCAAATACGCTATACTTGCTTTGTTATCATCATTGGGTGGGACATGACATAGATGGATAGTACACACTACGATATGATATAGACCATAGTGTACAAAGTTATCCACCTGTGAAAAACAGACAGTCGTAGACAAGGAGTGTCTTAACTCAGACTAAGGACAAGATGCCCCAGTCGTTTTGTCGAGACAAATCATAGACAACAGACAAATAAAAGATGGGCCATGAGACGTCATTGCTCCTCTAAATCCTTGATAGGACATCCTTGAGGAAACTAGTAACATGACTCAAAAACCAATGTTAAAAAGATAGTTGACAGACAACAACCAAAGAAAAAGAGTCCTGAGACATCGTTGCTTCTCTAAATCCTTCAAAGGACATCTTTGAGAAATCTAGTAACAAGATCTGGCACAAATCGATAAAAAGATAAGACAAAATAAGATATAAAGTCATAAAGCCAAATAAATATATTTGCCAAAACTTCATCTTAAATGGGATTGTTTGATGTTTGATGTTTGATGTTTGACATAGCGTAATGTGAGGGATGACACATATCGCATAAGACGTTGAGTCTGGTTTCGACTTGGTGACTTCTGTATAAGGCATGACAAAGCTTGGTTTTCTGTATAAGACGTTGGAGTCTGATGACATTGAAGTGACAAGCCACATGAGACTATGACAATTTGATGATGTCTATTGACAAGAAAGACATATCTTGTTTAAGACATAGGTTGATCACTTTGACAATGTGTATGATATTGACTTGATGACTCCTGAACCATGATTTGTATGTGACCCATCAAAGTAGAGTTTCCATTCAATTTTAATGTCAATGTTGAAGAGAAATTCATCTGGAAAATCTGCCACTAATGGATGGTCTGCCTTTATAGGTGCATCTGCTAGTTGATCTGCAATCACTTGTCCTTTTATAGCCTTCCTTTCGACATACTAAATGTCATACTCGCTAAGTATCATAACCCATTTAGCCAATCGGCCTATTAAAGTTGCCTTACTTAGGAGGTATTTAAGTGGATCAATCTTTGCAATTAACATTGTTTGTCGATTGAGCATATAGTGCTAAAGTTTCTGGGTAGCAAAAACTACCGCAAGACAGGCATGTTCTATGTTGTTGTAATTCAATTCATAGCCAAGTAAGGTACGAATGATATAATAGACTACTCTCTCATGACCTTGATCATCGTGTTGTGCGAGAAGAGCCCCTAATGCCGACTGAGTTGCTGAGATGTAAAGTATCAATGGTTTTCCCTCTGTAGGTGGCATTCAGACTGGTGGAGTAAGCCAATAGTCCTTGATTTGCTGGAAGGCCTCTTGACATTTAGGTGTCCTGATGAGGGTCCAACCCGAGACATAAAAATTCACACAGAAAAACCAACAAATCTTATTATTTTCAAAGTATGAAATTCTTACATGCAAAGGATCTCAAATCCCCAAGTTCTACAATACATGCAAATTATAGAAAGAAACTACATAAATTCCCCTTTTCGCAACATGCGATCTTCTTTCCCTAGAAACTACCCAAACAAATTAGAAACCAGCCCATAAATAGCCCCTTTCCCCGTTTGGAGCCAAAAACAACATTCTAATTATGCACCAACTTCCGAAAGCCCTAACTCAAGATCTAACTGTCGGATTTTCAATGATAATACCTTTCCGGAAAGGTCTTGTGAAAATGAAGTTACAATAAGTGGGGCCTAAAGGCTAACCATTTTTGTTTTCTGCCAATTTTTGGGCCCATCCGGAGCCTGTAAGTCCCTCAAAATTTGCTTCGAAGATTTTGTAGGGCAAAAAGCATAAACTAAAACTTGAATAACTTTTGAACCGGGACTGATCTTCGCCTGATTCTTTCACCAAAGTGTTTATTATTCTATCCCACAACTTCCCTTAAATTTCTGTCTCCTTAAGCCTTCAAATTCATACCTGCTAAAAATAGCAATTGAGCAGAAAAAGCAAAAAAGCAATTCTGAAAGTTGGGAATTCTTCTTCGACAAAAAGGGTATCCAGAAATGCAAAAACATCTACAAAAAGATACATGAAAGTAAAATATTTTTGGGTGATGTAGGATTGCCCTTACACCACTGGATGCTCCTGCATCATTTCCACACAAATGGTACTCCTTTCTTGAGTAGATGCTAAAATGGGTGTATTTTATCTACCAGTTGTACTATGAAATGCCTAATTGACTATAATATCCCCTGTAGGGTTCTGAGGTGACCAATGCTGAATGGAGGAGGCATTTCTATGATAGCTCTTACCTTCTTTGGATCTACTTCAATGCCTCTTCGAGAGATGATATACCCCAAGAGTTTCCCTGATTTCACCCCAAAGACACATTTCTTCGGATTTAGCCTGACATTGTAATTTTATAGCCTCTGGAATATCTTGTCTAAAACCTTCAAATGATCTTCCCTTGTTTCTGACTTGGCTATAATGTCATCTACATAATCTTCCATGAATGTATGTACAAATTCATGAAAAATCATAGTCATTGCTCGTTGCAAGGTGGCACCTACATTATTTAGGCCAAACGACATAACATTCCAACAATATATGCCCCACAGACATGTGAAAGCTGTCTTGTGTTGATCTTCAGGTGCTATTTTAATCTAGTTGTATCTTGAGAAACCATCCATGAGGGATAACATCTCATATCTTGCTATAAGATCTACTATCATGTCGATATTCAGCAAAGGGAACTCATCCTTAGGACATGCCTTATTGATGTCTCTAAAGTCAGTGCAAATACGAATTCCCCTAGATGGTTTAGTCACTAGTACAAGATTTGATATCCAATATGCATAGTCTATTGACTGCAACAACCTCTTCTATTATCATCGGTGAATTTTCTTGTTCAACAAGGAAAATATTTAAACCTCTATCCTTGTGTGCCTCAGAGAGGTTTTCACCCTCTGATACGTCCTTTATTTTAACCTTTTTCATTGTCCAAAGGCGCCTTTCTATTTTCACCTAGGGACTCATCATTTTTATTTTCATTGTCTTCTTTCTTTTCATTCTCATTTTTGCAACCAGAGGTGTAAATAGACTCCCCGAAATATGTTTTATCGTCCAATTCTATGGTAAAACCAGCCTTATGATCCCCTCTTGCTATGCCTTCTCTAAGTCCCATGAACTCAACAATTGCTTCATCATTCTCAAATGTATCTATGATAGGTGTATTTTGTTGATCCCAGTCGATAAGTTTGAAATATATAAGGGGCATGTCATCATCGGAGTTCCTAAAGGTAGCTACGGACAAGGTGTGTATAGAATGGTTGACATGGTCACAAAAGTTTTGGACCAACTCCTTCTTGTTCTTCCTCCTAGGGGTAGGTATACTCTAATGTGGGACTATTGTGAGGGCTGATTCATCAGAAGATGGTTTGTCGGGTGCCCAAGATACAAGATCAAGGGTTTCCCAATAATAGTTCTCTTGCCATTCTGCTTTGGACAAGTGTTTCTTAGGACGAGGACTAGATTGTTTTGGTACAGGTTTCACATTGAGGTCCAATTCTCCAAATAGGGCATCTATGTTCCTAGTACTTTGTCATCTTTTGAAGAGGAAGTGATTGCTTGTGCAAACATCGAGATATCTCATGAACCACTTCCCCAGTTTACAACAAACCCCCAGTTTATGACAAACCTCTAGTTTATGATGAATCCCCTTACTCAAGCGATGGTGAATGGGAATCCCTTTCATCTACCCAATTCTAAGCGGTTGCCAACCTAGCCCTAAGTATTTTGGTTGTGGGTAGATAGTGATCAGTTTTTTCCTTCCATTTTGATATAGCCCTAACCCACTATGCCCATCATAACCTTCATTTTGCATTATCTTAAAGCCTTTGCCATACTGTTCCTTAACTATTTGAATAGATGAGGAGGGGTATTCATGTTCTTCTTGATATAACCAGGAATCACCTTGATCCATAATTTCTTCACTTAACTCTCCCCATTTTGTTAATGCCATTTTAGGGGGAACATGAAACATGACCACTGACTATCTTCTATCTACCATGGGTAGGCCATATGCCTTAGGTGGAATCAGTTGACTGACACAGTATGATGCCTTTATATTATATTCGCCATAGCCCTTGTCTTGGATCTCGAGTTTAGGAGTGGATGATGGTGGTTTGAATGAAATGGACTTAGTGAGATGTGATGGGTCAATGTATTGGGATAAAGTGGATGATGAGGCTTCTTGGTTAATAGATACTTGTTGTTGTGGAAGGTCCCTTAGGCTTGTACAATATTGGAAAGGATCTGGATCATCGTCAATAGTGATTTTTGTGCCATTATACGAGAACTTAAGACATTGGTGGTATGTTGAAGGGACGGATCTCATTGCATGTATCCAAGGTCTACCTAAGAACAAGTTGTATGGAAGGGTGAGATCCAAGACTTGGAAGTTGGTGTTCATGATCACTAGGCCAATTCTGATAGGGAGTGTGACAACTCTTTTGGATGACCTTTCCTCATCATCATACGCCTTGATGACTATACTCTTAGAAGTGTCTACATACTCTTCTGAGAATCCTAATGCCTTAACCAATTTTAGGGTACACAGGTTCAAACCTGTGCCTCTATCTACCAAGACTCTTCTAAATCTGGTTTGATGGACTAGGACTTCAGGATGTAATGGGTCATTGAGATTAGACTTTTTAGTGGACTAGTCTTGTTGGGAAAATGTGGCATGATGCGAATTGGTCAAATATGCTACCATTTCTTCAAAGTGATTGACATCCAAGTCTGTGGGAACAGTAGTGTTTTGTAATGCTTTTTCAAGTATGGTTCGGTGTTCTGGTGACAAAGTCAATAGTTCCAAGATAGATATTTGTGCAGGAGTTTTGCTCAATTGATCGATAAGATTGTATCTATACTTGGGCCTCTGTGTAGGTGGTTCAGAAGAAAGACCTGAAATAACTATTTTAGTCCTACGTGTGTTCACATTACATTCTGGGTGCTTCTTGATGATGATGGTATCATCATGTTTGTGTGCAGCTTGAAGGCTATATGGTCTTTCCTTTCCCATAGTCATATTTGGAGTTGGTGTAATTGGTAGAGGGATTGTTCTTGGTTCCCGAACCGGAGGCGTTTACTTTTGTGTGGTCATGTAGACCTTATGATCACTTTTTTTAGTATTTTTCTGTCTGTTTACGTCTATGGATCCATTTACCAAAAAGTCTTGAATGATATTCTTTAATTGGTGACATTGTTGGAGGTTGTGCCCTTTCGTTCGATGATAGTCACATAAAGCATTATCATCTCGCCATGAAGGTTTGAACTATTCAGGATCATACTCTCTTGGTTCCAAAGGTTTGATAAGATTATGTTTGACCAAATCTTTGAAGACTACCTTGATTAGCTGCCCTAAAGGTGTAAATTCTCATGTGGGAAATCTCCTTTGGTGTCTTTGTTGCGAGTTCTAGACATAGTTAGCCATTTGATCTGGATTGTTCATCATGTTTTCTTGTTGGTTGTATCCTCTAAGTGTGATAACCAATCCAATATGTATGTGTTTAGCATCCACAATTTCGTCATTCATGACATTCTTGTTCCTAGACCAGAACTTGTTTATATCACTCGGCACGTTTGGATATTGGAGAATTGGGTTCTTGCCTGGTACTTTGATTTCACCTTTGTCAATAAGGCCCTTTTCAGGGATGATCCCCTTTTGTACCAAGTCAAGGAATGAAGTGCAATAGTGTACCTGTAAGTCACTTCTCAGTTTGGGGTTGATGTTTTCGAGGAAGATAGTGACCTTATGTTTTTCAGGTATTTCGACAGGACAGCGGCTAGCTAGACTTCTCCATCTCTGGAAGAAAGTGATGAACGTCTCACCATCTTCTTGTGTCGTGTGGCACAAGGTTGCTATGGTTACTTCATTTTCTATGTTAAATGCAAAATGTTTGACAAACTTTTCAGCTAATTCCCCCTAGGATCGTATACCGTATGGCAATTTGGAAAACGATTCCAATGCTATCCCTATGAGGATTTGTGGAAATAGGCGCATCAAGTAAGTGGGGTCATATGATATGTCCATGCATGCCATTGAGAATTCTCTAATATATTCTAAAGGATTCTTCCTCCCATTATACTTAAGTAAATTTGGTATAATGTATCCATGGGGGAAAGGTGTCATATAGAGTGCTTTTTCGAATGGACATGGACATAGGTCTTGTGCTGATATAGTTCGTTTGCCTGACATAGACATTTCGTCCATCTTTTGTTGAAGAGTTTGCATTTGGTTTTGAAGTATTTTGACTTGTATCAAGGACATGGTGTTTGTGTTATTTGGATCAATGTAGGTGTTCTGGTACACCATGTTTCATGACAGGTTGTGATTTGGAGAGAGGATATATCCTTTTATGATGTACTGATTTTGTATAGGGATACTCCCTATCTGAATGGTCTGAGTTGGTATAGGAATGTTTCTTGTCTGAATGGTCTAATTTGGTATAGGTATGTTCCCTATCTGAATGATTTGATTTGGTATTGGTATATTCCTGCCAACTTTGGATCTCTTACCATTAGTGTTTGTACCAAAGGGGTTGGAGGAAGTTCCCCTCACAGTAAATTGTAAACCTTGTGTGATGTTGAAAGGGATTGTGCTTACAATTTAAGATGTCTGAGTAGATACGCTACTTGGTATCACTGCAGTAATTTAAGGAATAG
Organism: Sequoiadendron giganteum; assembly: GCA_007115665.2. Classification (NCBI taxonomy): domain Eukaryota; kingdom Viridiplantae; phylum Streptophyta; class Pinopsida; order Cupressales; family Cupressaceae; genus Sequoiadendron; species Sequoiadendron giganteum. The sequence continues at coordinate 222,234,681 of CM021104.1, read as the reverse complement.
ACACAGTTGATGTCGTAGTTTGTGTTGGTTGAGTTGACTGTGTTTGCAAAGTACGAATATCAAATCTTGGTGGTAGTGTGGCACCTTGTACTAGCAACTTTGCTAGATAGTGTTGTCGATCGTTTACCAAACACTCATCCATGAAGGATGCAAACTCAAAATCTTGAACTGTTGCATCTATGTCTTCTATGTAAATTTGCCCATGTGTGTCTCTAGTGACATGTTTTTCAAGTAAAGGCTTGTCTGGGCATTTTCTTCCTGATGGTTGGTTTTCGAATGGATTGATGAATTCGTTGGGGTCTGTCATTTCTTTGTGTTTCTTTTTCGACCTTGTTTTGACAATGAAAATTTGCTCAAAATGGGTAATGCAGACTATGTCTAAAAACTGATATGACCTATGTCTATGTTTTTTGATTTTTTTGACACTAAATGATGTTGCTAAAATGGTTCTAACAAGATGTATACTAAGAAGACGTATGATATAATGGACAATATGAAAAATCTCGAGTAGATTATGACAATAAATGAGCCTAAGATGAGTATAACCTAGCACCTAATGTAGTAAATGCATGCAAAGATTTGTTTTTGACCAAGGAACCTGATTGCATGACAAGGATAGTTGATAAGGTGAATTTTCCAAACTAGACTGTTGAGCTAAAAAGATCCACTCAATGGGACTAAAGTGACTAGGTTCAATGATTGTGACAAATTGAAACATGAATGTTTCCAATGACAAGGAAAGTTATATCTATTTCTACAATATGAAATTTCCTAGGAAGTATCTATATGCATGTGACTTAGGATGACTATGACTATGACGTTTACTATGACCAAGACATATATGATATCTAATGATGCAAGGTTTTTGAGCAAAATTTACCAGTTTCTAATCCAAGGTTGATCTTAAGAACCTAAAGAAAATATTGACAAAGATGTTTCAGACACAGCTCGTGGTTTTTGATGTTTTCTATTGATAGGCAAATGTGGTTCACCAAAAAACTATGGTTCAGATTCTGATAGATGCGGTTTTTTTTTACAATGCATGCGGTGTTTCTGATAGTTGTAGTGTTTCCTATGACAAATGCAGTTTACCGATACACATGCGGCTCAAAAAATGACAGATGCGATTTTGCATGAACACATGCGACTCATGATGTGATAGTTGCGACTCATGATATGTAGACCATGAAAAGTGAATATTTTGACAGACAGATGCAGCTTTTCCCCTAACAGATGCAACTCACTTATACACATGTGGTGTTTAAACTAACAAATGCGACTTGGTTTTCTGATAGTTGGATTTTTCCCGAAAGTTGAAATTTTCCCATAAGTTATTGACTGAATTTTGGTTGTTTGATCAAGATTTTAATGAATACAACAAAGAACAAACACAACAATCAATGTATTTTCAGTTTTTGTGATGTAAGGACTGTTAAGACTCGAAAACATTTACAACCTAGGCTTTTAGGACAATACTTGTTGAATTCTTATTTGGATTTCTCTAGCTATGCATATTTATGGTGAATGACTAGTAGGTTGACCCCACTGGCTCCCCTCCACGACAGTCACTTACATGGGGCAGCCAAGCTACTATACCCATGCAACTCCCATGGAAAACATTTCATTTCCACACATAAACCGTAAGAATATAAGACGGATTCATAGGGCTGACCCTTCTGCACCAAGTAGGTAGGATTTTGGTAACTCTACAACAATTTTTTTAATAAGGGCATTACATTTGTGGGACACCATCCAACATCGGCGAGAGTCCATTTATGTCCATTTGAGTACTTTTTCCACCAAGACAGGCCCAGGTTTTAGAGACAACAACCATTTCTCTTACACCCAGGATCGCATGACTGCGCAAGGGGAGAGGATACTTCGGTGTACTGAATCGTAAGGGTTACAAGTGTGTGCAAAGCACTAGACAAAGAAGACAATTGTTCTTTTTAACCCAAATGACAATTGTTTATCTACCAAACAAGAAATTATTTTTAAACCCGCACACTAATTATCTATCTACCAAACAAAAGCTTGCTTAAATAAATAAATTGACACAAAGGCATTAGGTCCTGCATGCAAATTTATTGGTAGTTCATTGTTCTTCAACTTTCATCCTATAGAAAATTGTGTTTCGTTTTAATTGTCTTCAAAGCTTCATTCTACAAACACTATGTTATTCCCCCTAAACACAACTGAAACAAACATTCGCAAAAATCCAAACAACCCAAAATAGCGAAAACTAAAAATATGGATGTACGGAAATGATTAAAAAAAGGAAAAGTATTACCAGACAGATGCGGCTTTTGGAGCCACAAATGCAGTTTGACTCTCAATAGGCGGATGCAGTTTGTGATGGCAGATGCGTCATGTTTTTTATAGATGTGGTTCGTGGATACAGATGCGTCATTTTGTGGAACAGATGCGGTTCGTGGATACAAATGCATCATTTTGCGGAACAAATGCAGTGCATCATAGGAAAACCTGCAAAAAATAACAGAAAATGGAAAAACGAAAAGACAAAAATATGTGCCAATTTTGAAGCGTGTTCACGTTAGGTTCACCAAATGTAACATGATATATTTTGCTGCAAACTAGAATAAAAAAGTTAAATCTTAATCTAAACAATAATCTAAAATCTAACAACAAAGAGTGAGGAAATAAACTAAACAAAACTAAACAATTAATGGAAAGCTCTCACCGAATATGAATTCACCCGTTCGAATTATCTTGATTGCTCTTCTCCATTTTTCCTTTTCAGTATTCTTTCCCTCAGATTTATATGTTTGAATGCAAGTATAGCTTTGTCGAGTTTCTAAGAAAAATATTGAAGAATAGTCTCTCTTCTCAAAAATGAATGATTTCGGGAGAAGGAATAATGATAATGATAGGCCATTTTATAGAGTTTGGGTTTTCGAATGATCCGCTCAGATTGAAAGAGAGATCAATGGACAAGATTGATGAATTCCATGCGATGTGAGTTCTGTGTCAGATATAACGTTATTTAGAACACGAGTTAGAACATGAGTTCAGAAAATACTGCAGATAGAACAAGATCTTAATCTTTAGTTAAGAATCTTTGAAAATAGAAGAAATAGACTTGAAATGTCAAAGACAAAGTTAGAAGTTGAATAATAATGCATTTGAATGCAAACTTGAGTTAATTGATTAAATAAAGATATTTAATACATAAAACAGATCATGCATATGAGTTAGAACTAGTTAACTGACTAGTTGTGATGGAGAGTCTTCTCCTAGAGATAAACTGGTGTTGAATTCAAAGATAACTGGAGAACTAAAAATAGATCTCGAGTCAGACGGTGAGTGAATGACTTAGATAACTCAATGATAGAGGAATGTGACATAAATAATTAAATATAAATTAAATGTTAATTTAATTCAACATTCAAAAATTAAGAGGCTTTAATTAAATAAATAAAGATAATTTATTTAATTGACTTTTGTAAAGGTGGAATTGAATAATTAAATAAAGATATTTAATTATGGTTGAAATATGATAAAAGGGGTAAGAATTAATTAGTTAGGGACATAATTAAACAAATATGATTTATTTAATGAATCAAGTTGAATAAAGCTTAATAATGAATTAATTAAAAAGGGGTATTTAATTAATAGAAGAAATATGTGTTAGAAAGGTTAATTAAATAATAAAAATTATTTAATCATGACGATGGAATAAAAAAAATTATGTTGAAAGTGGTGTTCGTGGGCCTAGACCAATTTTTGGTGTCTACAGTTGCAATTTAGTTTTCATCCCTTACATCTAGAAAAGGAAAAAAATATATATTATTTGAATTTGAATAAAGTTGTTCATTTATGATTTATTTTGTTTTTTTCACTTAAAGTTGTTGGATGCATATTGCTATGGTGGAGTCTATTGATTAACGTTGATCAAATCTTTATGCTTAACAATAAATTGATCTACTTTGCATCAAGACAGGTTAAACAAAGCAGATTTAATTTGGAGAATTAGGCATTGAGATCAAACTTGAACTTCAAAAATGATTTTTAAATGCTTATTTTAATACCTTGAATCACCCATTTCCTGCTTTTATTTTATATTTTACGACAACTCACTTCTTTTTGGGGTTTAAAATTAACCATTGATTTGATCTTTTAAAATTTGTAAAAATTGAACCTAGAAACATATTACACTTTGATTTTGGGTAAAAAATGAACAAACAACTTCACATTTGATTTTGGTGCTTAAAACGAACTCATCATTGCTTTGATGCTTTAAATGAACTTGTGATTTCATTTTATTATAATTTTTTTTTCCAATTCATGTTATTGAAATTTGTATGCAGTTCTCTCATTATTCATGACAATCATGAGAATCAAAATCATCCTAGTGACATTGATTGCCTAGAAAATTAACTACACACTTCAAGTTTGGGTTTAAAATTAAATATTCATGCAAGTGTGAAGAAAAGGAATTTTGTGTGCTCCTACGTAAATGTGTTGGGTGGTCAAACTAAAAATCCAATTCTTCACTATTGTGCACCTTTAGAGAGCCTTCCTTGGTTGGAAAAAGTACTCACCCCAAGGGAATGACTCAAACTGGTAATGAGCTAAACGTTGGGCTTCTTCCAACTGGTATATAAACTTGAATGTTGAGGAAATATCATCATTAAAAAACTCCTACAAACAAGTAGGTGATACTCTTTATATGAGTCGGTCTTGCTTCTGATGTGGCTTTTGAATGGGTGCCTTGATTAAAATCCAAAATTGTGTAAAAGCCAAAATCCCTATCTATTTGTTGATTCCAGAACATTCATTCTAAATACATCCCACACTTTTATGACTCTTGGTAGAGATGAGAAGTATTCCATGGGAGTTTCATGGGTATTGATGCTTGGTTGACCTGAGAAGCGAGTGAAGTGTAAAGGGGTGCCTATGTGTTCAAGCATCTAATCATTTGCTCAAAGTAAGCGTAGCTTGATTTATCCAAGTGGTAACTCAACAAATATTGTCTCTTACATCCTAGGGTTGTGCATATCTTTGAAATCAAAACACTTTTCTTGGATCCAAAGCGTTTCAAAACAAACATTCACGAAATCCTCAAAATTTCAAACCCTTTAGGAGGAGAAAATAGATTTTACAAATCCAAGCGCTCATGCTTTCCCTAGGGATTTCATCCTTAGAGTCTTCTAAGTATTTGGATTTAATCACAATTTTCTCTTACTAAAGTAAACATAGAAAACTATGCTCTTGAAATCTTGATTTTCACATAACAGACCTTGTGGGATGAAAAAAATTAAGACATAGAAATTTATTTTGAAAATCTAAGCAAGAAAGTGTAGATGTGATAAAAAGAATTAATCTAACCAAGATTAAATCATTTGAACCCCATACATGGTCTTGTTATCTTTTGGTCTAAATTGCTCTTAGGGAAAAACATGTTGCTCACTATCTTGGTCTTGTAAACAAGTTTCTTCTTTGGTTCATTTAGGATAAAATCAAACACATCATTTGTCCCAAAAATTCATCATCACCATACGATAAACAACTTTTAGATCTTAAGAAACATCATTATCTAGACTTGGGTACATCATTAAACCAATGTTAAAATCTCCTTCTTTAGGTAGGAGTGTGAGAATGCATCCTTTCTCATAACTCTAGTTAAATTAGCACCTCTTTGAACAATTTCATCCTAAGATCACATCCAACATCTTAGGGTTTACAATTTCATCATCTAAATCAAAATAAATCAAAATCAAATCCTAAAGTCTAGCATTGATCCAAAATTCTCAAAAGGTCAAAGACACATATCATTCACCCCTTGCATCCTTCATCTCATTATTAGTCCTAAAAACTTTAAAGGTTCACTTTTACGAAAAGGTAAAAACACAAGAATAACATGGAATATAAACTCGATTCATACATCATGAGTAATCCAAGTCAACCAAACCATCAAATCCTTACAATGCCAATTGATTGTCAAAATTCACATTTATACAATCCATACATAGGATCATTACCTCCTACAAGCCTCAATGATGCAACAAATGTGAGTTTTCCCAAACCAAAATTTGGACCACCTTTCCTGATGGTAGATTTAAATCAAAGTTGAAACTCACAAATCGATCAACAAAACAATCAATGCATGAGTTCTCTTCCAAAAAACATTTTCCCACCAAATCCATACATGCAAAATGTGACTACAAGCTTATCAAATATGAACATATCAAATACACACTTGGTGAACTTTGGGATATATATGTTTTCAAATCATACCAATGGTGTTCAAATTCCAAAAAATATGCTAACAAATCCATGTGTTGATCCAAGTCAAGGTAACACCACGCAAAATCAAAGTCACCTAAATCATGGAAATATGTTTCCAAACGAAAACAATGTTCAATGTCAACATATATTTCCAAATCTAAACATCAGACCAAGTAAGAATATTGTACGAAATCAATTTTTCCATGATGCCATGCAAACACCAGAAGGATGCATTCCAAATATGCTTGAACAACAACCAAATCAACTATATCAAGGGTGTCAAGATCAAGAACTAATTTTGCGAGATAAAATTGCTATACTAAAAAATTCATTAATTCATATTAACAAGAGATATTGTCACCCCAAAACCAATATCCTCTTCCATTTTTTGAACCATCTTATCAAAACACTAAGTTATCTCCACAACCAAAAGAGGTTGGATATCAAGATCAACAAAATCAACAACAAACCCAACCTCCACATCTCAAAGATCAATCACCACATCTCTAAAATTAATCACCACAAGGTCAATTTAATGTAAAAATATCACAAGGTAACAAACAAAAATACACACCACTTGGGGAGCCAATCAAATTAGTCATGCAATGGTTGATACAAGAAAATCTCATTCAAATCCTTGTTTATGAGAATTATCAAGAGCCCCAAGTTAAAACACTAGGGTATAATGAGAAGCACCTTTGTGATTTTCATAAAATAAATGGACAAACAACATCAAATTTTATTCGACTTAAAAATATTGTTCAAGACCTTATTGATCACAAAATAATAACTATTGGGGATAATTATCAGGATTCAACAATTAGTGATAGCATTGGCAGTCTCCCCACCACAACTGTTGATAATAGTGATCAAGATAAATCCATCAATGAGCACTTTATAGATTTTTCTACCTCATACAATGATCAAATCAACATATATTAAGAGTTAGCTTTCAATCATGATCAAAATCCACCAACAATACCCGAGAATGATCCAATTCAAATAATATTAACATCATTTGATCCTATGGTGGAAAAAATTAACAGTCGCTCCGCCCAAACTGTTGAAAACTATGGTCAAGATCTATCCATAAATGAGAAACTTGAAGGTGTTTCTACCCCATCCATCAACATGCATCAAGAGTCGCTCTTTAGTCATGATCAAAACCCCTTAACAATGTTTGACAATGACCTATTTCAAGGAGGATAAAAATTTCTTCATCTTATTGGCATACTCTAAGATCTATCCACCAATGATCATGTTGACAATGTCCCTACATCATTTGATGAGTTAGAGGACATATCTCAAAAAAATTTCTAAAGCATGATGATCATCTTTCACCAAAGTCTAGCAATGGTCCTTTACAAGGCATATTTACATCCTTTGACCCCATGGATGCAAATAATGAAGGGATCCTCAACTCAATAATTGATCCAAATCCACTAAAATATCAAGAGGATATTGAGCCACTTCCCATACCTAATGACGATATCCGAGAACCCTCTATAAGCAATCCATCCTTTTAAATTGACCCATGTGAGGAACTTGATCCAAATCATGTTGAAATTTTGAACCCCAGTCCTATTCTTGCACAAACACAATAAAAAAACACATATTTAGGTTCATATGCAAAATAAAACAAGGATTCCCCATGAAATCCATTCACAATGCTAAAAATACAAAAAACAAGAACAAAACATGAAAAGCTAAAGCAATCCTAATTAAGCACACAAACTCTTGATCCCATGGGGGCATTGGTGTCAATTGGTGTGTCAAAATTTGCCCTTTCCCAACTCCTTTGTTGCAATGTTGATGATTTGATGCATGATCCACCTTGATGAAGATTCAATCAAGCGCCGTGTTGAAAAAGCTGCATAACCTAGCTAAGAATTTGATGGAATGGATGAAACTAGATATGCTTAAAGATGAAGTTGAGTATAGTAAGTTTACTCAAATTGTGAATGATAAAATGAGAGGAAGAGTCCCTTATTTATATATTTAAAAATTAGAAGAAAGTGCAATTTTGAGGAATATGGGATCATTCAACATCCAATGGTCAAGTGCCACTTGTCAAGATGTGAATGGTTGATGGTTGTTAAAGTTTTGATCAATGTGCTTGATAAATGATATGAGATTCAAATTTGAAATTTGAATGTGACATGTTGGAGGGAGAGAAGAATGGATTTAATGTCACTTGGCCCAAGGCCAAGGACATGTAAGAGGCATTAAATTCCTTGTTGGAAGTGCCCATGTCTTTTGGAGGGAGTTTTGAATTTGGAAGAATATTCCATTTTTATGCCATGTGAGGGAAAACAAGAGATTTAATAAATCAAAGTAATTGATTTATTGTGCAAGTTGTCTTCTCTAGAGGATGTGACATAGATTAAGATTCAATTAATCAAAGATTAATTAATTTAAAGGGAAATTAGGGGATGTGATATCTTTGACTTGAATTTATGAGTTAATTTAAATCAAGAATTGTGAAGAAAGATTTAATTAAATAAATGATTTGATTTATTTAACTAAAGGGGACAATGTTAGATTAAATTAAATAAGGTTTAACTTATTCAATTTAATAACATTACTTTAGGGATTTAACAAAATAAAATGAATTATTTAATTAAAGAGTGATATGAGGGTTAATTAAACAAAAAAATTTATTTAATTAATAGAGGAGAATTACTTAATCAGATAAATTTGATTTATTTAATTAAGAGAGGTAATATGATGAATTTAATCAAATAAATATTATTTAATTAAACTTATTAGTAAATGAGACGATTTAGGACAAAATGATGTAAGTAAGATCAGGATCAGGTGCATGTATATTTTCTATGTCTACAGAAAGCAATTCTGAAATCATTCAAGCTCAAGAATTCATATCTCCAAGATACTACAATGATATAATGGGAACTCTCTTATCTATACAATATGTCAAAAAATATGATCATATCCATATAGAACATACTCCTCCATCTACCCATGAGATTCTCTCTTTGGATGGACACGTAGATGATCTTCATTCAAAACAAGAGTCTCATATGCTTGACATCATTACCAGGGAAAAAAAGTCTCCTAATCTTAACATTTGTATGCATGATAAAGATATAGAGAAATCCAGAGACATATCAGAAATGCATCATGAAGAAGGCTTCTACAAAAGCTGTGAATTAAAAACATCCTATGAAGGCATGCCAAAAATGAATCATGAGGAATAATTTTACATGGACAGCGAATCATCAATACCTCTTGAATAAGCATCAAAATCTTATATTTCACAAGATCAAGTGAACAATATCAATCAAGAAGTTATGACATAGATGAAGGATCCTATCACTTATAAACTTGGATCATTTACATTTTTTAGGGAAATCTATCTTATCAATGAAGAATTTATCACCTTTGAAGATCCACAATAGAGAAGAGAAGGATTAGGACCTTGTTTCCTAAGTAAATCATATCCTATTTCCAGTGAAAAAAATTAACAGATGAATTATCAAGGTAAATTATTAGGCCTACATGAACAAGGTATCATAGAACCAGTGTAGATTATTGGCAATCCTAAGCAACAAGGTCTTGGTTATTCGACAATTAAGGAATATAGACATATCACTGATACCTCTATAAAATTTTGGGTAACTTCATCTTATGCAAGAAAAAACATAGGGAGCACAGAGAATAATTATGATGAAACCAATGGAAATACTAGAATCAACCAGGTCATGAATCTTCATCCACCCATCACCCCATCCACGAAGTGGGACCAACATCAAAAGAAAGATTTGAATCAAAGCATGAATAAAGTCATCAATGAAAAATAAGTAGAAAAGCATGAAGGAAAAATCAAATACACATGGATACCAAAGAATACAAAGAAATATTATCCCTATCAAACTCCATTAGTCAAAGAAACTACGGGGAAAAATTAAAAAGGGAAAATTATCAATCAAATATGTCCACAAAGGCATAAATAGGCTTTCCAAGAAATGTACAAAGTATATCAAGTAGTTTTTCCTAGTTCCATGCACACTTCTATATCCACCCATCATTGCTCATTGTCCCAAGATTGGAGAGTCAAAGGTTCAAAACTATCAACCAATCCATCTCCCATTCCTAAACACATAACACCATCCACACTGCCACACATGATATCTAATTCTCACATTGACCATATGTTTGCAACAACCGTTCATAATAAGGATTCAAAAGGCACTCAATTGCGATGTGCACACAAATACATAGTTAACCTCGATATCAACAAAGTAGAAGAGAATTCAGAAAAGTTGCATTCAAGTGCACATATCTTGGCAAAGAAGATTCTTCAAGAAGGATATCGATGGCACATTATGATAGAAGCATCTATATTAGTAACACGAGGTTGTTCAGTATGAGCTTAAATATTTTGCAAAAAATTAAATTAAAATTAAAAAAATTATGTAAATAGTAAAGATAAAAAATATTCCTCCAACGAAAACCACTTTGGTGGTGCTTTGCGAAGGTACCATGATCAAAACCCGATAAATAGGCATCACATGTAGAATTGGGAATCTATGTGTGCCAGGTTAGTTGGAAGCATCTCATCCCAACCATAATAAATCTTACATTTCATCCATCTCATCCATAATAAATCTAGCATCCACAAACCATTTATCCAATCCATCTTCATCTATCTACATCCATCTAATAAATTATCTTGATCTTTATGAAAGTTTGGTGCACACTTTAAACTTGTTTATTGTAAAAATCTTGACATGTGTCATTTTAATTGATCCTATCCAATCCAACATTATCTGAGCCATGAAGAATTATCCAAATGAGAATCCTTTGTTCAAACACCTTATCTTATCACAACATAATACTTGGAATCCTTTGTATTCTTATCATATCCATCCATCCATACACCTATCCAAGTATCCACCCATGACATTCCATACATTGCTAGACACTGAGGGAAAATATTTGCATCTTGCTTCAAGAATAAGTCTTGATCTATATCCTCCAACTTATTTGGTGATCCAAACATTGGCAAACGTAAAATAAAATTGGTGAAAGAATTTATGTGCCAAAATCAAAACCACTAGCCCATGGCATATTTTGACAAGACGATGTTCCTTATCAAGACTTTTCTTTCATCGAACATCGATCCAAGAAATCAATATCAGTTGCATCTAATTTGTACTTCAACATCACATCAAATCATCAACACAATTTTGTTCCAAAACAAGCTTCAAAATCCTAATAAATCCAATCTAAAAAATCCATCATCGTCTCATGATATCCTTCCTAATCCGTGTGTTTCTTAACACTATCCTCGCATTTTGTGTATCATCAACAATGTTATCATCATCAAGTCCATCAATCTGATCAATCAAATATAGCTTGGTTTTCAATAAAATCCCAAAATAGAGCACTGATATCATGACATATCCATATCTAGATCATGAAAATCATGTGAAAATCCAAAAATATCTAAATCATATAAAAATCCAAAAACAGGTCAAAAGGTCAAAAAAGTCAAATACATGAAATCCGAACTACATAGTCTCTGAGCTTCAATGTAGGCAAGGCTAATCCTTGAACGTCCCCCAAGACATAAAATCCAAAAATCCAAAAACATTAAAAAAATCGTTAAAAAAATCCAACATTCGTAAAATCAGAAAATCAGAAAATCCAAAAAATTGAAAAATTGGAAAATCAAAATATTCATAAAAAATATCAAAATCCCAAAAAACAACCTCAAAAAATTTCAAAACATCAAAAACATCCAAATATTTGAAAAAAAATTGCATTTGTCTCATTTCTATTTCACCCACAATAAATCTCATACAAAATAAATCAACCACCTTCATCCTTTGGCAAAACAAACAAAAACAACCACAACAATCAACAAAATAAAAATTTTAAACACAAAATGAAACTCTTGATCATTTTCTCAAACATGTCAATTGACCTTACATCAACAACCTTTTTGAACAACCTATCAACTTTCCACCATCCACTAGCATGTCCTAGGATGTATCCTTCCTACAATGGGCATGTTATCTATTGGAAAAATACTTTGGGTACTTATCCTAAACAAAAAAACTTGCCACCATCCACTAAGATGTCCTAGTATGCCTTCTTCCTACAATGGGAATTATCTTTTGGAAAAATCAGTTTGGATTCTTATCCTCAAAACACATTCCCTTCGCTAGAGGTATGAATAACATTGGCTTGTTTGTTCACTTGATCTTTTCTTTGATTTATCTTATTTATTTGAATCCAATGACCCCTAGATGATGTCTAATAAAAAAAATTTAGAGAGAAAGGAATGTGGCATGCATCAGTATCTTTTGTATGTTGTTCTTGTTGGATATTCTTGTAATATAACATTGGCGAATACTTGCTTTATTAGGTATGTAAGGAGGATGTTTTGGACACCTTGTTAAGTATTGTACGCTGTTATTTTTTGCCTCTGTGTTTTGGTCAAAGATGTTTGAAATATGTAAAGTATATCAGATAGTAAGGTTTTTGTATGCTAGGTGTGTAGAAGAGTAATCTTATTTATTTTTCAAGTGAAATTCCATCAAACTAGGTGCAAAGCCATCTTTGTTCTTTATACCTTGATGCATCGTACCTATGTGTGTTATCAAACATAATGAAATTTATACTCATTACTTCCCTAATCCCTGGATAAGCAATACATCATCATTCATCATCATATCTCATAAAGTCTCAACGACTCATAGAATTGTTGGACTTCTTCATTCTTCTTGGATTTAAGGGTCGATCCCTCTCATTCTTTTATCCTCTTTCATGCTAAAATGTCTATCATGCATCAAAAAACTATCTGCATCCTACAAATTTATATATATCATCATAATAGAAAACATTGTCTACCTCACATGCATTGCATAATCTATTTAGGATAATATAGATTTTTTATTCTAAGCATCTTACAAACATCTCATTTTCATCGTCATTATCATATAGATTTGTTAGTCTAACCTTCCATACATTCAGCTTGAACCTCTTTGTCACGAGATTAACACTCAAATTGAAATTTGTTCTCAATCTCTCAAGGGGGCTATGTGTCAACGTACTTCTTTTCGCCGGGGCATCCAAAAAAATTAAAAAAAAATTGAATTTCCATCTTGGCAACATCAATCTTTGAACTAACACAATAGGTAGATTTCTTCAAAGAGGGGAAAAATGTAGACATAAAAATAATCTTAATCAACATAATTCATCTAATCCCACTCTTAATTAACATCAAATTCATTTATTAATCAAATAAAGCCATTTATTTATTAATTCACTAATGTTCATCATACCTGATTAAAAAAATAAAATAATTTAATTAAGTCCTAAAGGTCCTCTCATCTGATTTAATAATTCAAAATGATTTAAATCAAATATCCAAACCCCTAAAATCTTTTCAAGTTAATTAATTTGAATTAATTAACCTCTAATCATAATTACTCATCCTTTAGGTTTTGACTCAGCTGCGTCAAACCTAAACTCTTGACTAACTCACCCACTTGCACATGAAATTCATTTTAACTAATTATTTAATTATCCCTATTTTCCCCCACAAGGCATATTCCCAATGAATATTCCTAATGAATATTCCCTCATTAACTCATTTCTTTTAATTTCTTGTCCAAATAAATTTCCCCCCAAAATGTCTCAACCATATGCATTTAAGGCCATCTTTCAAATTTTAAATCCACCTAATTTCATTTACTTACACATTCTCCAAAATTTTCTCATTCCTCCTCCACTAGCATGTTGATAAGTGACACCTTTCCATTGTCTCATGTTTAATCCCACATTCCTCCCATCTCTTAAATCTTCAACTCTTGAATATATAAATGAAAGGCATTCTTCCTTCAAAATCATCTACAATCTCAATAATTTTCATTATCATCACTTGCATCTTTGCATCAATATAATTTTAATCTTATCAAGGGTTGGGAAAGGGCTAATTTTCACATCAAATTAGCACCAGTCCACTATGGGATAGGTATAATCCATGTTTTTGTATGCTTTATTAAACTTTTCTTATTATTTTAATGTCTTCTTTAGGATATGAAACATGATTCAATATCTCAAAGGAGAGTTTCATTTTCTTAGTTTAAACTAACCTATGATAATGTGTGTTGAGGTTTAAGCCATTTTGTAGATTTAGGTGCTTACACCAACAAAAAATAAAATTGATTTTCGATACATACAACAAATTTATGTTGTATATATTTTGTGTATGTCTAAATTGTAATTGGTTTGACTTCAAAACTTAATTAAGAAAAAATATCCAATAAAACACTATGAAACCAAATGAACGTGTTAGATATCATAGTCACAAATCTAAATTCAAAAAAGAAAAGAACTTTCTCCTTCATATAAATAATTTATTTTGTATACAATGAACACCACTCTTTTAAAATAGTGTTTAAGTACTATTAAAAACAAGGTTTCAAAGGAGATGGAAACAAAATGCAATATAATTACAAAAATATATATATATATATATATTTAGAGTCTACACACAAAATTTCACAAATCACTAGTTTCCATCATCTTAAAATTCTTCATGGTTTAGTAGGTATAGGTGCCTGAAAGTGAAGATTTTGTTTAAAAAAAAATAGTGCAATGTCGAGTTTGGCAAAAACATTTAAACCAATATTGTGGGATCACCCTAACATATGAGAGGAGTATACCTAACCCACTACCCCCACTTAGTGCAAGACAAGGGTGAGTTGAATAGGATGAAAGTAAGTTCCAATTAGCAGAACTGGGTGTAATACCCCTCCATTTTTCTTCCTATTCGGACAACTTTCTATGCTTTGTTTTGGTTACAACTACCGTGATACTTTGAATACTTTATCATGTGTGTTATTTGAATGCTACTTATAGAGTGACAAACTATTATGTGATTTGGTTTATTTGATGTTTGATTTGATATATTTTAATTGGTGCTAAACTACTTGATATGGTAACATGATTATTGTGCATGAGATATTTGAAGTATTATGGAAGAGTTAGTTATGATGAGTGTATTGGTGAAGGGGATGGGATCGCATCACTTGCTTGTGAGCGCCCTATGATTCTATGATTTACTCTTCACGATGTATATTTTATGCTACTTATATATATATGATGTTGGTTACATTGTTTTTAGGTTTGTAGGTACATGGCATCGACTCCACCTGGTTTCACAAGTTTGAGCATGTCGATCCAATGGTTAAGCTGAATGGGAGATAGTAGCTAGGTAACTTGTGTCAAGTCTACACCCTATCCATAGTGTGTCATTAGTCTTGTTTCTTGAGTCATTGATCACCATGTTTTAATGTTATTTTATTCTGAGGGGTTCTTGATTATGGAAATAAATATTTTGAATTATTGCATTGTTTAATGTTGTTATTTATTTAAGTAAACTTTATATTGTGGATAGAAGTTTATATTTAAATTAATTAATTAAATTAAATTTCTTTAATCAATTAAATTAAATTTAATTAATTAATTTAATTTAATTTAATTATTTAATTAAATTTAATTTAATCCAATGGGTTGAATTTATTCATTAAATAATTAAAATTAATTAATTAAAATTTATGTTGTGAAAATTAAAAGAAAGAAAAGAATTTGATTTATTTTGTAATTTATTTTATTTGGTGGAAATTAATTTCAATTTGGAATTAAATTATAATTTAAAATTATTAAATTAAATGAAAATTATATTGGATTGTTAGAAGATATTTCAATTATGCTAGCATGTGAGAGTTAAATTAATGAAGATTTTGTTGAAAGTTTATTCACGGAGAGAATTTTGGATTTGAAAATAAAAGAGGAAAGCTTCTTCACGGGAGTGGGAGGATATTTTTGGGAAGAAAGATATTTTTGGAAGAGGAAATTGAAAATATACAAAGCATTGTAGAATTCTTAGTTGTAGGATTAGATTTGAATTATTCTTCTGTTCTTGTTGTGATTATTGGATACTATTTTGGTTGGAACTACTGGATTTGCTGGATAGAAGTTGTGGAATCTTTGGAGGAGGATCGACATCATGTAATGCCTCGCCAAGTGACCTTAAAGGAAGTTGCAATTAATGTCTTAAGCGAACCAAATTTTTTTTATAAAGTGCATTTAACATACACATTCACTTACTAATTAGCAACAACCTTTAAGGCTACAAGGTTAGGATTACTTAAACCCCCACATACATATTACATATAACCATAGCCTTATGAACTTTATGAAATAACCATCATACATCATAAGAATACCACATAACATAATAAGATAATCAACCAAGATACAATTTCATAATCATCACTTTCAACCAATGCAATTTTCTAAAAACAAAGCCATTTAGAACTAAACACTTTTCAAAACTTACATAACATTAAATAAGGTACAACATGACTCAATAATCAGGAATGACGACACACTAAGGCTAGGGTGTAGACCTGACACATGTTACCTAGCTACTATCTCCTGTTCAACTTAACCGTTGGATCGACATGCTCAAACTTGTGAAACTAGGTGGAGTTGATGTCATGTACCTGCAACCTGAAACCAAGTAAATAGCATAATATATCCAACATATAATTCACACCATTTAGCAATAATTGACAACATCCCCTAGGGTTACGAAACCAAGATTACTTAAATCCCCATTAAAATAAATTCATTTTTTTTATTATTATTTCTTTTGAAATCTGCGAACTTGCGATTGATACCATCTGCCATTTCTTAAGGATTTTTAGGGTTTTGATAATAGTTAATGGTTATATAAATATATATTTATATATATATTAAAATGGATTTGATATTTAATTTCAATGTAAATTAAATAATATTCAATATTAAATATGTTTAGTTAATAAAATAAATAATAGGAGTATTGTGTAAATTTGTATTTCATGAAATAATAGTATAAAACATTTTGGTTTTGTTTAAATGTTTAAATGTATAGGCTTTTGGAAACTATTGTTGAATTTTAATATGTTTTATTAAATAATGTATTATTTAATAAAATATATTAATATATATATATGATGTATATTTACATATTGTTTTCAATTAGGAGTATAATTAGTTTTATTTTAGTAGATGTCAATTATATATTTAATAAAATATACATTGTAAATGTATATATGTGAGTAGATAACTTAAAAAATAATTATCTGTCGTATATGTATTTTATATGTATGATTTTATATTTAAATGGTTTTAGTTCAAATGTGATTATTTGTGAAATTTTAAATAAACATTTAAATTGTATATAGTGTATATATGTATTTAAAGGCATGCATGTTAAGTGGTAGTGGTTAATATAATTGAAGAATTGTAGGAATATTTATATTTGAGTGTTTGTTTAATTAATGAGATTCAATTGGAAACAATATGAATGCATGGTTAAATAGTCAAACCAAAATATATTTTTATACACTAAGATATTGATGTTCCTAAATACGGAATTGAAAAGATATAGATTTTGGATAGAAAGGGAATATAGTAATTGCAATAGTTTATATTGTATTAAAGTTATGCTTATTTGTTATATTTAAATTTATAAATAGAAATTAAATTTAAATTATTTGATCAATTAAATTTAACCTTGAAAGGGTTAGATTTAGTTAATAAATAATTGAAAGTAAATTAATTAAATTTAAATTATTTGATTAATTAAATTTAATCTCCAGGATTGGATTTAGTTATTAAATAATTGAAAGTAAATTAATTAAATTTAAATTATTTAATTAATTAAATTTAATCTCAATAATTGGATTTAGTTATTAAATAATTTAAGATAATTAAGTAAGTATATTGGATTGTTTTAAATTAAATTAAATCAAATTAAATCAAATGAAATTTAAAGGAAATTGAAATTTTATTTTAAAGGCAAATTAGGGTTTTCTAAAATGGGAAATGAAATTATTATCTAAATTTAATTTTTGCATTGAATGTGAATTAGGGTTGCATTAGGTTATTTTTGGAGTTATGAGGAAATGATGTTTTAAAGGTTAGGGCAGAAAAGTTTTGGGGATTCTTCTCTTTCTTTTTTTCACAGGCATGAAATTTTTGGAAAAGTTTGCATCTGGAAAGGGTTCTAAGTTGGTGCCACACTTTGTCGGACCTTTCGAGATACTCGAAAAGATTGGTCCAGTTGCTTACTGTCTTGCTTTGCCACCCAGTCTTGCACGTATTCATGACATTTTCCATGTTTCAGTTCTTCGGCTATATCATCCAGATGTTACTCACGTCCTTGATTGGAATTCTTTACAGGTAGAGGACGGGCAGCTGGCTTTGGAACCCGTGGCCGTAACGGAGCGCAGAACGCTCGCTCTTTGAGGGCGAGATATTGATCAGGTTCGAGTTCAGTGGGATCCCAGGGATGATGCTTCATCCACTTGGGAGGATGTAGTTAGGATGAGGGAGTTATATCCCTACTTGTTTGCAAGCTTCCAAGAGTAAGCTTGATCTTTGGGGGGGAGAATGTAATACCCCTCCATTTTGCTTCTTGTTTCATATTGCTTTATGCTTTGCTTGGGTTGCAGCTACTTTGATACTTGACACATTTTGTTATGATGTTTTGATCGCTACTTTTGAATGACAACTATTCTTGTGTGATGTGATTATCTGATTTTATTTCATATGCTTTAATGGATTAATGATGTCATAGAATTTATCATGAGATTATATATGTGAGTATTGATTATGATGGCAATGTCATTCTTTGATGAGTGTATTGGTGAAGAGGACGGATTCGCATCACTCGCTTGCGAGCGCCCTACAAATCCGTGATTTCTTCTTCACTGTGTGAATTATATGTTGGATATATTATGTTGTTTACTTGGTTTTAGGTTGCAGGTACATGACATCAACTCCACCTGGTTTCACAGGTTTGAGTGTGTCGATCCAACGGTTAAGTTGAATGGGAGATAGTAGCTAGGTAACATGTGTCAGGTCTACACCCTAGCCTTAGTGTGTCATCAATCTTGACACATGTTACCTAGCTACTATCTCCCGTTCAACTTAACCGTTGGATTGACACACACAAACCTGTGAAACCAGGTGGAGTCGATGTCATGTACCTGCAACCTGAAACCAAGTAAACAACATAATATATCTAGCATATAATTCACACTGTGAAGAAGAAATCATGGATTTGCAGGGCGCTCATAAGCAAGTGATGTGAATCCGTCCTCTTCACCAATACACTCATCAAAGACTGACATTGCCATCATAATCAATACTCACATATATAATCTAATGATATTCTATGACATCATTAATCCATTAAAGCATATGAAATAAAATCAGATAATCAAATCACACAATAATAGTTGTCATTCAAAAGTAGCGATCAAAACATCATAACAAAATGTGTCAAGTATCAAAGTAGCTTCAACCCAAGCAAAGCATAAAGCAACATGAAACAAGAAGAAAAACAGAGGGGTATTACACATCAAATATTCATTTTGTCTGAAAATTACTGATTAAGGTTCTCTTCTTGTGTTATTTTATTGCTTATAATATTTATTAGGAACTATGTTGTTCAAGAAGTTTTTGTTAAATCCATTTAGGAAAAGGATTTGTTTTTAGAGAGAGAAAAAATTTAAAAGCTTTTGTTGTTGTCGTGAAGTTTTATTTGAGGGAAATTATGAAATCCCTATAAGGATTTAATTTATTTGAGGAAATTGATAGATTCAATATTAAATCAAACTTAGAGGAAAACAAAATTTAGTTTTTTTATAGAAAATTTAAACCCCTGTAGAAAAAATGAAATTTTCTTTAAATCCTTTGTATATTTTGCGGTGGAAAAACCATGAGAATTTGCTTGTTGAAAGCTTCTGGAAAGGAACCTGGATCTTTATTAATTACCTTGTTCTTTTATTAGAGTATTAATTTGAGAAAATTTAGTTGATATATTTAATTTTAAATCCTCTGCGAATTTGGGTGTTCTCTGGAATTTTTTATAATTTCACCTCAAAGTGTATATTTTGGAAAATTCCTCAATTTATATATTATGTTGAAAATTTTATCTATATATATATATAATGTATATAATATATATATATAAACATTTGTTTTTATTTAAAATGATGAAATTGTCATACAATGAATTTGATTATTTTGTATTCTGGGAATACGTGTTTTCAAAATTTTCGTATTCTGCATTGTTTTAAAAAAATATAAGAGTTAAATTTTTTTATGTTAATGTGGTTGGTGGGGAGGTCAAACCCCCAACACCCACCGTACCGTAGTATGGGGGAGAGCGATGCTCCCATGGCAGCACCCTCCACTAAAGTGGAGGGAGTGTTGCCATGCTAGTAGCGTTGCCCCCAACAACTGGGACTGATTGTACATTGTACAGACTAACATCCAATGTATTGGGTTGCCGATTGTATAATGTATAGTCTGATGCCCAATGCACCAAGCTGGCTATACTATGTACAATCTGACGGAATTTGTGGTTCGCTTATTTTTTTAATTTCTTTTTAAAATATATTTAGAATTAAATTCCATTTGTTCTATTTCCATTTTCGAAAATCAGGAAAATTCGTGTGGTTTCGTAAATTCTTAATTGGAATAATATTTAAATATATAAATTACGTATATATATATTTTATATATATATATATATATAATGTGTATATGTTAATATATATATTATTTTATTGAGTTTCTATGATTTGAATAAACAATAGTATTTATAGATATATATTTAATGAATATATACCATGAGTTTATATATAATTATCTATTAAAATATACTTCTATGTGTATATCTTATGAACATATATATTAAATATATATGTTGTTAATTTAAATATTTTTTATTTCAATATATGTTGTTTTAAAAGTATTTGAAAATGATGTTACTGTAGGGGAAATTTAATTTTCGTAATTAAATATTTTGTTAAGGCAATTGTTTTATTTACTCTTAAATTTATTAAAAATCGAAATGGATTCAATATATACAAAAATATATTATTTCCTTTTCATTTCTTGTTGTATTTATTTCCCTTATGTTCATGATTGGGGAAAAAGGGTGATTTGAGTTTTTAATTTGTAAGTCTTCCAGAGGTTGAGGGTTGTTGATTTGTGAAGTCAACCATTTTTATTTACCTTGGGTAGTGCTTTATGTGATTGGTTTCCTCCAAGTGTTTGGAGTGATTTTGTAATGCCTGCCACGCAACCCTAGAGGAAGTTTCAATTCACTAAACAAGCGTACTAAATTTTTTTTTTTTAAAGAAGTAAAAGAAGTGAATTAAACCCACATGTTCAACTAAATTGACAACCTCCCCTAGGGTTACATAACTGAGATTACATAAACCCCATTAACCAACAACATTAAAAAAATACATTGAAAATAAATACACAAGTAATAACATTTTACATCAAAGAAAAGTACAAGATAAAGATAAAGCATTCATTTATATAAATCAGTTACAAAGGTCTATTACAATCCTCATTCCCAGAATGAGTATAAATACATAAGTCTGAATATTACAAGATCCACCTCATACACAAGAGGGGTAAAATTAACATTATTACATATGAGATACTAAGTACAAGAATCCTAAAGTAAGCAAAGAGAGATGTCCATCAAGAAGTCTCGCCACCAAGTACTGAAGATCAAGGGGACCCAACGGTTATGGTGCATGTTCCACCCAACCATGTGGTACCCGAAGGACCAACCCCCATGCTAGGAGATAGTAACCAAGTAACATGGACGAGAAACCTACCACCTCAAACCAAAGGCAGACTCATACTGATAAAAACTGACTCAACCACACATATGCACAATAAAGTCAAAACTCTAATCATGGTTACATTGCTTCCAGACATAATATGATCAAGTGTGCTAAAAGAAACATACGCACAACATAACACACGGTGTTATCCTAGACAGAGTGTCATCACAAGGTTTGTCATGAGATATCCTCTGGGCATTCTTCATAGGCTCCGAAATCCTGGTGGCCTCAACCGAATCCCGGCACTCATACAAACTCAAGCGGAATCATCTATCTCTCATAGGGACGAGATAGTGATCTTGCCATTCCAGGCCTTCTCACCCACCCCAAGTCTAAACAAACCCTTGTGCCTGTGAGTGAGGTTAACTTATCTTGGTTAATGTGGACTACATCCTAATATGCTAAGTATATTTACTTTAGTTTTCAGTTGTTAAAATCACTTCTGAAGGTTTCCCGGTTTACCTCTTTGGGCTCCGGCCCCTAACAAAAGCCACTCTTCTAATTGGATAACACACTACGGAACTAACTCCAAGGGTTACTCAAGTGCTACAAAATTGCAACAATAAAACTCTCTCCAATCCTAGGAGGCAACACAAAGAATTCTACTCCAATACTAGGAGGACAAGATAAATGTAACACTACCCAAGGGAAATCAAAACAATATTATAACAAGGGAATGACCCACGTGTAACTGGAAGACTTTACAACCCAACTACACAATAATCAATCACAAAATATTCATTTAAGGATACATCAATGAACTCATGCATTGGAAAAGAAAAGTGCTAAGTTTGGTTATTCTAAAACCATGCTCCTAATCTAATGCTCTTCGCAACGAAGTAAAATAATTCATTCAAGTCTTTATATTCACCAATCAATATTTTATCTACAGTGTAATCTCTACAACTAATTCAAATCCTGAGCATTAATAAGTTCGACTATAGTTAAATGTCAAAGTTGTTGAAATGCTCTCGTGTTTTAGCATGGTATAAAAGAAATACACCCATCTACAATAAAGCCATCTCCTAATAGTATGCACGATTAACTCCATACTTTTGTTTTAATCAAAACGAAATCCATTCCACAAGAAAACTTTAATTAACAACATTTTATATAACCTATATACAATATTAATTAAATTCTACATATAACTATATGTATATTAAATATTATAAATATATATTCATATATATTATAATAAAAAAAATACATATATTAAATATATAAAATAGTTAAATATTATATATATATATATAAAAATAATAATAATAAACAAACTAAATTAAAATAAAATAAACTAAATTAAATAAAATAAAAATAAACAAAATAAAATAAAAATAAAACAAAATAAATAAAGTTTAGAAATTTTAAAAAAATTTAAAACAAAATAAAAATTTATACATATGCGGATGTGATAGTCCGCAGGGACTGTCACCCGCAGTCGGCGTACCCTGCGCCGACTGTACTAATGTACAGCGGTCGGCGGGTAGCGGGGAGGCCACAGTCCCATTGGACAGTACGTCCCCCGTATGGGTGGCGCACTACCCAGTGGCACTGCGCGTACCCACTGCGCCCAAAACACAAGGGGTGGGGGCCGAGCCCCCCACCAACAATTAAATTTTTATTTGCATAAAAATTCCGGTTGGAGAGAATAACGGATGGACAGAGAAATTTCGTACGCAGGTACGAAATGTCCAGGCCGTACGCGGCCCAACAAAAAAAACAATAAACCATCTTAAAATACAAGAATCTTATATGTATAATAATTTAGATTGCATATATCATTTCCAGAAATGGTATATGCAATGTATATTATTATATATGTAATTTTTTTCCAGAATTTTCAATACTAGGGTAATCGAAGAAAAAATGTATAAACAACCAGAAAATGATTTTCTTTTGCAACCATAGCAAACTTTCCAACAAAGATTAAATTCAGAAAACAATAAAACCATTCCCTTTCCTTTGTGTTTTCAAAATTTCAATGACACAAGAATAATGATTCAAAGATCTGGTTTTCTCTTCCACCATTTTTCTAATAGGGTTTGCATTTCCAAAATAAATGAATCTGAATATCAAAATAATGGAGTTTAACCTAGGGTTTCAAGAAAATTCCCCATTTGCAAATTTCTTCAAATTTAAACAAACTAGGATAAACTAGAAATATTAAAACAAGAAATAGAAAAGAAAACCTGGTTATTTGCAGCCACCAAGATTATTGATGCAGACTTTCCTTTGAGCTCTTCACAATTCTTTTTCCACAATGCCAAGAAATTTCCAGCCAAGCTTCAATCTACTAATTCCACCTTCTTTATAGAATTTCTCTCCCTTTTCAATTTAATTCTTCAACTAGAAATAATTTCTTAAACTTTCATCAAAATTTCTCCAACAATTTTCCTACCTATCCAAAAAATGAAGCAAGAAGAATCCCCAAATTTTCTGCCCTAAACTTATAAAATAACAATTCCAAAATAACCTAATGTAACCCTAATTCACTTTCAAATGCAAAAGTTGAATTTACAAGTTAATTTCATTTCCCTCTTTTTCAAAAGCCCTAACTTTTGACTTTTAATTAAAATTCTAATTTCTCAATATTCCCTTTTTGATTTAATTTAAACTTTACAATCAAATACTATTACATAATTATTATAAATTATCTAATAACTAAATTCAAACACAAGAGATTTAAATTTAATTAAATAAACAATTTAACTTTAATTAACTTACTCACAATTATTTATTAATTAAATTTAATCCTTTGAGATTTAAATCTAATTAAATAAATATTTTAACAAAACTAACCCACTTTCAATTATTTACTAATTTAATCCAACTCCATGAGATCTAAATTTGATAAATTAAATAATTCAACTTTAGAAGCCTACTTACAATTATTTAATAATTAAATTTAATCCCTTGAGATTTAAATTTAATTAAATAAATAATTTAAGTTTAATTTCCAAAATCTATTTAAATATAACCAAAGAGCATAATATAAAATACTATAAAATAACCATTTCTTCCAGCCAAAGCAATATTCAAAAGACCAATTGAAAGGGTTAACACATTTCGAAACATTACAAAAGCATCCAATAAGATCTAACATGACTCAAACATCAGAGCTGACGACACACTAAGGCTAGGGTGTAGACCTGACACATGTTACCAAGTTACTATCTCCCATTCAACTTAACCGTTGGATCGACATGCTCAAACCTGTGGAACCAGGTGGAGTCGATGTCATGTACCTGCAACCTGTAATCAAATAATCAACATAATATATGCAGTATATAATTCACACCGTGAAGAAGAAATCTCAGAATCGCAGGGCGCTCGCAAGCGAGTGATGCAATTCCGTCTTCTTCACCAATACACTCATCCAAAACTGACACTAACGTCATAACAATAGTTTCATAACTAACCACATGATAATTCTACTGTCAGCATTCATTCATCAAAGCATGTAAAATCAAATCAGATAATCACATCACATAGTAATAGTTTGTCGCTCAAGAGTAGCGATCAAAATATCATAATAAATATGTCCAGTATCACAGTAGCTGTAATCCAAGCAAAGCATAAACAACATGAAAAATAGAAGCAAAATGGAGGGGTATTACATCCTCCCCCCCAAGGACTAGGCTTACTCCTGGAAGCCTGCAAACAAGTAGGGATACAACTCCCTCATCCTAACTGCATCCTCCCAAGTGGATGAAGCATTATCCCTGGGATCCCACTGTACTCGAACCTGATCAATATCTCGCCCTCGAAGAGCGAGCGTTCTGCGCTCCATCACGGCCACGGGCTCTAAAGCCAGCTGCCCGTCCTCTACCTGTAAAGAATTCCAATCAAGGACGTGAGTCACATCAGGATGATAAGGTCAAAGAACTGAAACATGGAAAACGTCATGAATACGTGCAAGACTGGGTGGCAAAGCAAGACGGTAAGCAACTGGACCAATCTTTTCGAGTATCTCGAAAGGTCCGACAAAGCGAGGCGCCAACTTAGAACCCTTTCCATAACGGATTGGACTCTTTCGCGGACGCACCCGCAAGAATACTCTGTCGCCAACAGAGAACTGATGATCCACCCTATGCGCATCCGCATACTTCTTCTGTCTATCCTGTGCTGCTACTAGGTGCTCTCTAATCCGCTCCACCTGCTGCTCCATATCCTGTAACATCTCGGGTCCCAATAACACTCTGTCCTCTAATCGATCCCAACTCAAAGGTGTACGACAAGGACGGCCATACAATGCCTGGAACGGTGCCATGCCAATGGAACTCTGGTAACTGTTATTATAAGCAAACTCCACTAGATAGAGATAATCCTCCCATCGTGTCTGCTGGTCCATTACATACATGCGAAGCATATCTTCGAGGATTTGATTAACCCTCTCTGTCTGTCCATCTGTCTCTGGGTGATACGCTGAACTAAAGTTCAACTGTGTTCCCATAGCATGCTGCAATGACGTCCAAAGAGTTGAAGTAAACACTGGATCCCTGTCAGAAATAATCCGACGCGGAATACCGTGCAACCTCACAATATCCTCCATGAACACTCTAGCAACTGATGATGCATTATAGGTAGAACGCATAGGCGAGAAGTGTGCTACCTTCGTCAACCTATCGACCGTAACCATAATAGCATCATGTCGTCGCGAGGAGTTGGGTAAACCAACAATGAAATCCAATGAGATGATATCCCACTTCCATTCCGGTATAAGATGTGGCTGAAGAAGACCGGCTGGGTGATGATGCTCGGCCTTCACTCGCTGACACTCCAAACATCTAGCAACAAAATCAGCAATGTCACGCTTCATTCCTGGCCAAAAATACAACTGGCGCAAGTCTGCGTACATCTTCTTCACACCAGGATGGGCGGAATATGGTGCACGATGTGCCTCAGTCAAAACCAAAGTGCGAAGCCCACCTGCTGAAGGTACATAAATACGCTCAGAATGCCTGAGTAATCCATCTGACTCAAGTGAGTAACCTGTGAATCTACCCTCAAGAGGTCTGCCTGCCTCAATCTCTGCTCTCACGTCCTGATACCAACCGTCTGCTAGAAGAGTAGCAAGAATCTGACTCCGTAAGTCTACCATGAGAGTCATCTCAGATAACACATGCCTACGCCTACTGAGTGCATCAGCTACGACATTCTCTTTCCCCTGAATGTACTTCACCTCGAAGTCATACTCACAAAGGAATTCCATCCAACGCCTCTGCCTAGCATTAAGGTTTGGCTGAGTGAAAATGTACTGGAGACTCCTGTGATCACTATGAAGCTCAAATCTCTGTCCGAGTAAAAAGTGTCTCCATCTGGTCAATGCATGGACTACTGCCGCTAACTCAAGATCATGTGTGGGATAATTCAGTTCATGATCTTTAAGTTTTCGTGACTCATATGCTATCACTCTACCCTCCTGCATCAAGACTGCTCCTAAGCCCTCTAAGGATGCATCTGTACAAACCATGAAGTCTCCTGCGGGATCAGGTATTGCTAAAATTGGTGCACTAGTCAACTTATCCTTCAGAACCTGAAAAGCTGACTCACACTTCTCTGTCCAATCAAACCTCTTCCCTTTCCTCTGAAGAGAAGTGATAGGGTGCCCTACTCTGGAAAAGTTCTGAACAAACCTCCTGTAGTATCCTGCAAGTCCCATAAAACTACGAATCTCTGCCACATTCGTGGGTGCAGGCCAATCCAGAATAGCTTGGATCTTGGAAGGATCCACTGACACTCCCTCTCCTGAGATCACATGACCAAGATACATGATCTCAGTCTTGAAGAATTCACATTTCGACAAGTTGGCAAAGAGTTGGTTCTCTCGCAAACACTGAAGTACCTATCGCAAATGCTCTACATGTTCCTCTACTGTCCTGGAATATATCAGTATGTCATCAAGAAACACAAGGACAAACCTATCAAGGTAGGTGCGGAATACTCCATTCATCAAACTCATGAATACAGATGGCGCATTCGTCAACCCGAATGGTACCACAGTAAACTCGTAGTGACCATACCGCGTTCGAAACGCTGTCTTATGGATATCTGCGTCAAATATACGGAGCTGATGGTATCCTGATTTAAGATCAATCTTCGAAAAGATTGTGGCACCTTTGACTTGGTCAAACAAGTCATCAATCCTGGGAAGTGGATAACGATTCTTAATCGTTACCTTGTTCAGCTGTCGGTAATCAATGCACAACCGAAGTGAACCGTCCTTCTTCTTCACAAAAATGACAGGTGCTCCCCATGGAGAAACACTAGGACGAATGAATCCCTTCTCCAGCAATTCCTCTAACTGCAAGCGAAGCTCTTTCAGCTCCTGAGTGGTCATACGGTAAGGAGCTCGTGAAATAGGCTCCGATCCAGGTAATAAGTCAACCTTAAAATCAATATCTCTCTTCGGTGGCATTCCCGGAATGTCATCTGGAAAGACATCAGAGAACTCCTGAAGTACGGGATGACTATCCAGAGATACCTTCTCCTCTCCATCTCCTAAACTCAAGTCGTCAACTGAAACAACAAACAACTGACATCCCTGTCTAACACATCTCCTCAACTGCATAGCTGAGATCATCCTCAAGGATATCGGCCTCTGAACTCCTATAACCTCAATCTCACTCCCAGATGCATCAACGCATCGAATCGACTTCTGTCGACAATCAATCACTGCTCGGTGAGTCTCAAGCCAATCCATACCTATGACAACATCATAGGATCCCAAAGGTATAACTCGAAGATCTAAAGTGGTATGAAGTGGTCCACTCTCCAATCTACAATTCGGCACTATGGAATGCGATGCAACCTTCGCACCTGACGCTAACTCAACCTGCCACCTATCGCCTTGCCTTACGGCTCCCAGTCTGCAACGTGACACTATAAATGAAGAAATAAAAGAGTCGGATGCTCCTGAATCAAAAAGGATAGTAACCGGGTTACCAAATATCATACCCTGAGTCTCAACAACAGTACCCTGATGCTCTGCCTGGCGGTTATCAACCGCTGCGAATACACGGTGCCCTCTGCCTGCATCACCCACTGTCGGCTCTGACGCTGCTGGTCTCTGAGTGAATCCCGATGTGCTCTTATTGGGGCACATCCTAGCAATATGGCCCTGCTGACCACAAGAGAAACAACCTGTTCCTCTACTCTGACCTCTGTCTCCTGCTGGTGCACTCGACTGCTGAGCATTACCTCTATAAGTAGACTGAAAACTCTGAGCGGGTTGCTCAGAATTGAAACGCTTCATGCGCCTCCAGTTCCTGTTACTCTGTCCTTGCTGAAAACCCTTCCGCTTCCCTTGGGAAGACTGCTGATGACTACCCTGTGCTGATGCCTGCTGAGTCTTAGGAGGCGCTGCTCCCTGTGACTGACCACCTCGAACACTAGACCCAGCTCCTGCATTACTGCCAATAACAACTCCTGCCTGACCTCCCAGTGCCATAGCCAGGTTCTCCTCCACAAGCCGTGCCTTCTCCACAGCTACCTCCATAGACTTGGGTTCAAAAACCCGCACTCCTCCACTGATACGGGCGTTTAAGCCCCTGACGAAATGCTGTACAAGCATCCCCTCATCATCACCAATCCCAGCGAACTGCTTAAGTTCATAAAACCGCCTCTCGTACTGGTCTACAGTCAAGGCCAACTGTCGTAAAGCATGGAACTCATCGCCTCTACGCTGACGCCAGTGTTCTGAGAGAAAACGGGCTCTGAACCGCTCTAAGAAGATCTCCCATGATACAGTACTCATATCGATGTGGAGCTTCTGCTCCTCTATCTTCCACCAAGTGGCTGCAAAACCACGGAGGTGAATAATAGCGCACCGCGCTTTGGTATTACTGTCATAAGGCTGCATGGAAAAGCATCTATCCAATCCTATCAACCAAATCTCAGCCTCTAGTCCTGTACCTACTCCATCAAACAGTGGGGGTTGTGACCGAATAAGGTCTCTCATATGAGAAGATGCTACCCTCTCTGACTGCGCTGGAGCTACTCTTGCCCCAGGGTTAACCTCTGCATCTACCCGCTTCGGACCTAGAAGTGTCAAAGCGTCTTCCAAAGCTTTTCGGGCAGCTTCGACCCCTGGAGGGTCATGATGTCCACTGCCTCCTGGACCATTCTGTGAGGCCTGATGTTCCTCCTGATCTGGTATGAGTGTAACATGCGGCGGAGAGTCAGGTTGACTCCCTGCAGGTACCTCTACTCGACCACGTCCACGTCCTCTCCCTCGTCCGCGTTTAGGAGGCATACTCCTACACAGACACAAAAGGGATATTAGACAAGGTACACTTGAAACCTACACAACTAAGCTTAATGGGTACAACATAATCCCAGAGTACCCAGTGTTTAAACCTAGGCTCTGATACCATGTGTAATGCCCCGCCACGCAACCCTAGAGGAAGTTTCAATTCACTAAACAAGCGTACTAATTTTTTTTTTTAAAAGAAGTAAAAGAAGTGAATTAAACCCACATGTTCAACTAAATTGACAACCTCCCCTAGGGTTACATAACTGAGATTACATAAACCCCATTAACCAACAACATTAAAAAAATACATTGAAAATAAATACACAAGTAATAACATTTTACATCAAAGAAAAGTACAAGATAAAGATAAAGCATTCATTTATATAAATCAGTTACAAAGGTCTATTACAATCCTCATTCCCAGAATGAGTATAAATACATAAGTCTGAATATTACAAGATCCACCTCATACACAAGAGGGGTAAAATTAACATTATTACATATGAGATACTAAGTACAAGAATCCTAAAGTAAGCAAAGAGAGATGTCCATCAAGAAGTCTCGCCACCAAGTACTGAAGATCAAGGGGACCCAACGGTTATGGTGCATGTTCCACCCAACCATGTGGTACCCGAAGGACCAACCCCCATGCTAGGAGATAGTAACCAAGTAACATGGACGAGAAAACTACCACCTCAAACCAAAGGCAGACTCATACTGATAAAAACTGACTCAACCACACATATGCACAATAAAGTCAAAACTCTAATCATGGTTACATTGCTTCCAGACATAATATGATCAAGTGTGCTAAAAGAAACATACGCACAACATAACACACGGTGTTATCCTAGACAGAGTGTCATCACAAGGTTTGTCATGAGATATCCTCTGGGCATTCTTCATAGGCTCCGGAAATCCTGGTGGCCTCAACCGAATCCCGGCACTCATACAAACTCAAGCAGAATCATCTATCTCTCATAGGGACGAGATAGTGATCTTGCCATTCCAGGCCTTCTCACCCACCCCAAGTCTAAACAAACCCTTGTGCCTGTGAGTGAGGTTAACTTATCTTGGTTAATGTGGACTACATCCTAATATGCTAAGTATATTTACTTTAGTTTTCAGTTGTTAAAATCACTTCTGAAGGTTTCCCGGTTTACCTCTTTGGGCTCCGGCCCCTAACAAAAGCCACTCTTCTAATTGGATAACACACTACGGAACTAACTCCAAGGGTTACTCAAGTGCTACAAAATTGCAACAATAAAACTCTCTCCAATCCTAGGAGGCAACACAAAGAATTCTACTCCAATACTAGGAGGACAAGATAAATGTAACACTACCCAAGGGAAATCAAAACAATATTATAACAAGGGAATGACCCACGTGTAACTGGAAGACTTTACAACCCAACTACACAATAATCAATCACAAAATATTCATTTAAGGATACATCAATGAACTCATGCATTGGAAAAGAAAAGTGCTAAGTTTGGTTATTCTAAAACCATGCTCCTAATCTAATGCTCTTCGCAACGAAGTAAAATAATTCATTCAAGTCTTTATATTCACCAATCAATATTTTATCTACAGTGTAATCTCTACAACTAATTCAAATCCTGAGCATTAATAAGTTCGACTATAGTTAAATGTCAAAGTTGCTGAAATGCTCTCGTGTTTTAGCATGGTATAAAAGAAATACACCCATCTACAATAAAGCCATCTCCTAATAGTATGCACGATTAACTCCATACTTTTGTTTTAATCAAAACGAAATCCATTCCACAAGAAAACTTTAATTAACAACATTTTATATAACCTATATACAATATTAATTAAATTCTACATATAACTATATGTATATTAAATATTATAAATATATATTCATATATATTATAATAAAAAAAATACATATATTAAATATATAAAATAATTAAATATTATATATATATATATATAAAAATAATAATAAACAAACTAAATTAAAATAAAATAAACGAAATTAAATAAAATAAAAATAAACAAAATAAAATAAAAATAAAACAAAATAAATAAAGTTTAGAAATTTTAAAAAAAATTTAAAACAAAATAAAAAAATTTATACATATGCGGATGTGACAGTCCGCAGGGACTGTCACCCGCAGTCGGCGTACCCTGCGCCGACTGTACTAATGTACAGTGGCCGGGGGGTAGCGGGGAGGCCACAGTCCCATTGGACAGTGCGTCCCCCGTACGGGTGGCGCACTGCCTAGTGGCACTGCGCGTACCCACTGCGCCCAAAACACAAGGGGTGGGGGCCGAGCCCCCCACCAACAATTAAATTTTTATTTGCATAAAAATTCCGGTTGGAGAGAATAACGGATGGACAGAGAAATTTCGTACGCAGGTACGAAATGTCCAGGCCGTACGCGGCCCAACAAAAAAAAACAATAAACCATCTTAAAATACAAGAATCTTATATGTATAATAATTTAGATTGCATATATCATTTCCAGAAATGGTATATGCAATGTATATTATTATATATGTAATTTTTTTCCAGAATTTTCAATACTAGGGTAATCGAAGAAAAAATGTATAAACAACCAGAAAATGATTTTCTTTTGCAACCATAGCAAACTTTCCAACAAAGATTAAATTCAGAAAACAATAAAACCATTCCCTTTCCTTTGTGTTTTCAAAATTTCAATGACACAAGAATAATGATTCAAAAATCTGGTTTTCTCTTCCACCATTTTTCTAATAGGGTTTGCATTTCCAAAATAAATGAATCTGAATATCAAAATAATGGAGTTTAACCTAGGGTTTCAAGAAAATTCCCCATTTGCAAATTTCTTCAAATTTAAACAAACTAGGATAAACTAGAAATATTAAAACAAGAAATAGAAAAGAAAACCTGGTTATTTGCAGCCACCAAGATTATTGATGCAGACTTTCCTTTGAGCTCTTCACAATTCTTTTTTTTCCACAATGCCAAGAAATTTCCAGTCAGCTTCAATCTACTAATTCCACCTTCTTTATAGAATTTCTCTCCCTTTTCAATTTAATTCTTCAACCAGAAATAATTTCTTAAACTTTCATCAAAAATTTCTCCAACAATTTTCCTGCCTGTCCAAAAATGAAGCAAGAAAGAATCCCCAAATTTTCTGCCCTAAACTTATAAAATAACAATTCCAAAATAACCTAATGTAACCCTAATTCACTTTCAAATGCAAAAGTTGAATTTACAAGTTAATTTCATTTCCCTCTTTTCCAAAAGCCCTAACTTTTGACTTTTAATTAAAATTCTAATTTCTCAATATTCCCTTTTTGATTTAATTTAAACTTTACAATCAAATACTATTACATAATTATTATAAATTATCTAATAACTAAATTCAAACACAAGAGATTTAAATTTAATTAAATAAACAATTTAACTTTAATTAACTTACTCACAATTATTTATTAATTAAATTTAATCCTTTGAGATTTAAATCTAATTAAATAAATATTTTAACAAAACTAACCCACTTTCAATTATTTACTAATTTAATCCAACTCCATGAGATCTAAATTTAATAAATTAAATAATTCAACTTTAGAAGCCTACTTACAATTATTTAATAATTAAATTTAATCCCTTGAGATTTAAATTTAATTAAATAAATAATTTAAGTTTAATTTCCAAAATCTATTTAAATATAACCAAAGAGCATAATATAAAATACTATAAAATAACCATTTCTTCCAGCCAAAGCAATATTCAAAAGACCAATTGAAAGGGTTAACACATTTCGAAACATTACAAAAGCATCCAATAAGATCTAACATGACTCAAACATCAGAGCTGACGACACACTAAGGCTAGGGTGTAGACCTGACACATGTTACCAAGTTACTATCTCCCATTCAACTTAACCGTTGGATCGACACGCTCAAACCTGTGGAACCAGGTGGAGTCGATGTCATGTACCTGCAACCTGTAATCAAATAATCAACATAATATATGCAGTATATAATTCACACCGTGAAGAAGAAATCTCGGAATCGCAGGGCGCTCGCAAGCGAGTGATGCAATTCCGTATTCTTCACCAATACACTCATCCAAAACTGACACTAACGTCATAACAATAGTTTCATAACTAACCACATGATAATTCTACTATCAGCATTCATTCATCAAAGCATGTAAAATCAAATCAGATAATCACATCACATAGTAATAGTTTGTCGCTCAAGAGTAGCGATCAAAATATCATAATAAATATGTCCAGTATCACAGTAGCTGTAATCCAAGCAAAGCATAAACAACATGAAAAATAGAAGCAAAACGGAGGGGTATTATCGATTTTATTTGTTTGTTTCCTCCTAGAGTTGGAGTGGTTGTATTGTCTAGTTTGTATGCACTTGAGTTACCCTTGGAGTTTAGTTTTGTTTAGTATGTTTTCAATTAGAAGAGTGGCTTTTGTTAGGCACCAGAGCCCAAAGAGGTAAACTGGGTAATCTTCAGAGGTGATTTAATCAAGCGATAACTAAAATAATGTACTTAGATGATTAGGAAGTATTACACACTAATCAAGATAATTTAGTCTCACTCATAGACACAAGGGATCATTTAGACTTCGGATGAGTGGGAAGGCCTAGAATGGAAAGATCAACTATCTTGTCCTTACAAGAGGTAGTAAATTCCACATGAGTGAGTATGAGGGCCAGGATTCGGTTGTGGTCACCAGGATTACCGGAGCCTATGAAGAATGCCCAAAGGAGATCATATGACAAACTGTGTGATGACACTCTGTCTAGGACAACAATGGTATGGGTTATGTGTGTATATATTTCTTATCATACTTGATCAAATTATATGTCTTGAAGCAATGTGACCAAGTTAGAGTTGGACTTATATTGAATATGCATTTAGTTGAGTTAGTATGTGTCAGTATGAGTCTAACTTTGCTAAGAGGTTGTAGTTTTTGTCCATCTTACGTTGTTACTATCTCCTAGCATGGGAGGTGGGCCTTCGGGTACCACTTGGTTAGGGGGAACATGCACCATACACTGTTGGGTCCCCCTTTTATCTTTAGTACTTAGTGGCGAGACATCTAGTTGGATATCTCCTCGATCCTTTTTTAATTCTAGAATTGTATTATTTAAAAAATTTATAATTTATTTTACCCCTCTTATTTTTACGAGGTGGAATTATGTAATTGTAACACATTTGTACTATTGCCTCATTCTGGGAATGAGATATGTAACCTTTTGTTTTAAGTTAATGAATTTATATCTCGGTTGATTATCTCATTATGATATATTGTATCTCTATGTTGTTTAAATTATTATTCATAAGGTAATTAAATGTAATGGTTTATGTTGATGTAATTTTGGGTTTATGTAATCTCGGTTGTGTAGCCTAAGGGGATGTTGTCAATTATACATGAACATTTATGTTTAATTCACTTTCATAAAAAAAAAAATTAGTACACTTTTATTGTTAATTGAAACTTCCTCTGGGGTTGCGTGGCAGAGCATTACACTAGGTGCTTCAACTCAAGGAAGACCACACTCCTTTTGATGTTTAACTAGATTACTCAAAACCTTACATTCATTAGTAGAATGACAATGAACTCTTGTAGTGAAATTTATTTCATGTTCGTAGAGGGAGGGATATCAAATGATCTTGGAGGAGTGTCGACAAGATGCCTTTTTTTTCATTAGTAGAAGATTTTGCTTTATTTAGTGACACATATATCTCTTTCTTAGTCTTAGTTGTCATACTTACAGAAGACTCTTTAGATTGCAATATTTTGTCCTCTCCATTACACGAGTGTGTAAAATATATCTAATTTTAATCATAAGTGTTTTGTGTTATGATATTAATGTTAAGTGAGGACTTTTGTGTTTCTTTCAAAGTATAACAATTAGGACCACTTGTGTCTATCAATTCAAGATTCACTAAAGTTAAAGTTGACTTAGAGGAACCTTTTGTGATAGTTTTGATATTGAGTGAAGGCTTGTTTGCTTCTTTTGGGGGACAATAAATAAGAGCACTAGTATTTTCTTGCATGTGAGGCTCTATAGGGACATACATACCTTGTTATCTAGCACCACGTCCGTTTCCACTATAACCAAGTTGTTTCATAAGCTCACAATCTCTTCCATAAACTTTTCTCATTTCTTTTGGATTTGATTGTTGTTGATAATCCACTTTATCAAAGTTTGTTGTATAATTTTTTGTTGTGTGTTCTAAAGCGGTTGAGGTGGATTATTTTTAATTTTGTGTTGACATTACCACTTTTTCTTCTCCATCTTCAGATTCTTTGTGTATGATATTGTATTCTCCCATGAATATTGGTTTGAATTCTAAGGAACCACAATCATCTTCTAATAGCTTCATGACTTCTTCAATGTGTTTTTATTTGTCTTTCTATTGTCTGAGTTTGACTTGTGTGGTTGGTGTTAAAGTTGGCAAATGATTTTCCTTGCCTTTCTCAATTTTTAAATAATTGTTTGAGTCATGGTCTACTTTGAGTTTGTACACTTTGTTGTTGTAAATATATATTTTACGATGAAGAGTAGAAGGCACCCCATTGGTTGCATTAATCCATGGTCTTCCTAAAAGAAGATTATATGAAATATCATGTGGAATAACATGGATTGGTGTTTCTAATGTGGCCTTTCCAACTTTAATAGGTAAAGTGATTACACCAAGGTGATTTTTCCTACATTGTCAAATCTATAGATAGACAAGGAATCAAGTTGAATTTTTTATTTATCCATGCAAAGCCTTTCCAAAAGGTTTATGCTACACATGTACTACTCCTCCATTTTTCTTTTTGGATTGGACAGTGTTTCCTTGTTTTACCTTGATTTGTGTTTCTTGATATTCAAATACTATGTCTTGTGTGTGTGTTATGCGATCGTTGTTTATAGAGCGACAAACTATTTTGTGTAATGTGGTGTATTTTATCTGATGCTTTATTTTACATGCTTTAGTTTGTGTAATGATGTTATTTGATATTACATGTTATTGCATATGAGATTATTGAGTAGGATGGAAATGTCAGTTATGATGAGTGTATTGGTGAAGGGGATGAGATGGTATCACTCGCTTGTGAGCACCCTGTGATTATGCGATTTCCTCTTCATGGTATGTATTTTATGTTGTTTATATTATATAATGTCGGTTACTATGTTTTCAGGTTTGTAGGTACATGACATCGAGTCCACCTAGTTTCACAGGTTTGAGCGTGTCGATCCAACGATTAAGTTGAACGGGAGATAGTAGCTAGGTAACTTGTGTCAAGTCTACACCCTAGCCATAGTGTGTCATCAGTCATTTGTGTTGAGTCATTGATTGCCTTCCTTCAATCTTATTTAATTTTGAAGGGATTCTTGATTTGGAAATAAATATTTAGAATTATTGCATTAAATTATGTTGATATTTATTTAATTAAAATTATACATTGTTGATAGAAGTTATTCTTTAAATTAATTAACTAAATTAAATTTATTTAATTAATTAAATTTATTTATTTAATTAAATTAAATTAAATTTATTTAATTAATTAAATTTAATCCATGGGGTTTAATTCAATTATCAAATGAAAGAAAATAATTTAATTCATTTTGGAATTTTATTTCAATTAAGTGGGAATTAAATTAGAATTTGGAATTAAATTTGTATTTAGAAATATTAAATCAAATAGAAATTAAATATTGGTTGTTAGAAGATATTTTAATTTTGCTAGCATGTTAGAGTTAAATTAAATGAAAGAATTTGTTTAAAATGGATTCGCAAAGAGAATTTTAGAGAGAGGAAAGCTTCTTCACGGGTGTGAGGATATTTTTGAGAGGAATATATTTTTGAAAATACACAGAGGTTTGGTTTTGGGGGAAATTCTTGGCTGTAGAATTGAATTAGAATTGTTCTAGTAAATTTTGCAGTGATTGTTGGTTACTTTCTTGTTTGGAATCACTAGAATTGCTGGATAGAAGCTGTGGAAGCTTTGGAGGAGGCTCTGCATCAAATTTTCTATTACCTGAAGCTTTTTGACTCAGGTTTTCTTCTATGATATTGTTTTTTTCTTTATTTACGTTTAAAATTGTAGTGAGTAAAGAATGGCTTGTTGAATATATTTAGGAAAAAAAAAAATTTATTAGAAGAAAAAAATATATATAAATTTAAAAGCTTTTGTTATTCTCGTGAAGTTTTCTTTAGGGAAATTATGAAATCTCTGTTAGATTTAGTTTATTTGAGGAAATTTTTAGTTTCATTATTAAATCAAACTTATGGGTAGAACAACACTTAGATTTGTGCTAGAAAATTTAATTCACTCTAGAAATATGAATTTATTTTTAAAACCTTTGTAGAAATTGCGGTGGAAAAACATAGAGGATTTGCTTATTGAAGGCTTCTAGAAAGGAACCTATATCTTTCTTAGTTACCTTATTCTTTTATTAGTATATGAATTTGAGAAAAGTTAGTTGAGATATTTAATATTAAATCCTCTGTAAAAAATTTGAGTTCTCTAGAAATTTTATTATTTCTCCTGTAGATGAATATTTTTTAAAAATATTTTTCCCAACTTGTTAATATCATTGTGATCTTTTTATATATATTATATACATATATACAAATGTATACATATATATAGTATATAAATATGTTTAATTTATTTCTATTTAAAATGTTGTGGAATCGTCGTCCGTACGACGAATTTAATTCAAAAATATTGAAATTTCATTTGGAATGAAAATCGTGGATGGAGGGGTCATTGTTATTTTTTTTTTGTAGTTCACAATGTATTTGGGTGGGGGTTTGAGTTTTTCCCCACTGCACCCATTAAGGGGAGGGTGTGGCTGCCTCATGGGCAGCGCCCTCCACTTAGTTGAGGGAGCACTGCTTCATGAGGCTCCCAACTATACAGGCCATGTAAGGGAATGGGGGGAAGGTTTGGCTACAGCCGACCCCTCCCCAAAGCTTATAGAGTTGTTTTCTTTAGTGTTTTTTTTTACATCAGTGTATTTGATAGTTCCATCCAGATTTCAAACTCTTTTAATATTTTAAGTATTAAATATATATAATATTTTTATGTATATATATATTGGGAACTATTAATTAATTTTTTGTTATATTATGATTAATAGTTGGGTATTTTTAAAATTGATATATATATATAGTTAAATATACTAGTATATATTTAATGTATTTGTGGCATGTGTTTATACATTTAAGTGTATATTTAATATTGTATTTTATTTTAATTTGATGCATGCAATTTTGTATTGAATGGAAATTTTCAAAGAAATGATTTGTATGCATGGATAAATTGATAGAGGAAAAAGATATATTTTGTATTTTTAAATGAAAAACAAATTACATGTTTTAAAAGGGAAAATTGAAAGAGATATAGGAATTGGTTAGAAAATTAAAATGATCTACTTTAGAAGATTTATGATGTTTTTAAAAGTAATAATTTAAGGTTTTGCTCTAATACAATGTGTAATCCCAACCTTGAAGCCTTAAAGGTTGTTGTTAATTAGTAAGTGAATGTGTATCTTAATTACACTTTATTAAAAAAAAATTGGTTTGCTTAAGTCGTTAATTACAACTTCCTTTAGGGTTACTTGGTGGGGCATTACAACACACATTAAGGGTTGAGCCATTGTCAACAAGGGTTCTTTTTATTCCTGTTTTATTGTATTTCACTAATATCATGAAAGCATCATTTTATTTTTGCACTTCCAAAGGGGGAGTTTGCTTTTATGGAAAACAATGTCAGCATTTATTCCTTGAATCATGGTTGCTATTTCATTTCATTATGCATTAGAAGGATATTTTTGTAAGAAACTTTGAATAATATTGTTGTAATGAGGGAAGGATTGAATAAGGTCCCATAAGGCTATATTCTTCAGTTGTTCACTATGATCATACTGCTTTCCACTTTGTGGAGGCAAACGAGGAGGAACTACTAAAATAGGATTACAAAATGGGAGGGATTTTGAAGTTGTTTGTCTTTTTTGTAGATTGTTTCTAGTGTTATATATATGAGAAATGGTATTGTGACTTGGTTGTTGAAAAAAATTATTCCTAGGCGGATAAAAGATAAGTTTAGGTTATTTTTG
Source organism: Sequoiadendron giganteum (assembly GCA_007115665.2). Classification (NCBI taxonomy): domain Eukaryota; kingdom Viridiplantae; phylum Streptophyta; class Pinopsida; order Cupressales; family Cupressaceae; genus Sequoiadendron; species Sequoiadendron giganteum. The sequence continues at coordinate 222,194,325 of CM021104.1, read as the reverse complement.
AGGTTGAGTTTTGTGTCAAGGTGGATAAAGGATGAGCTCAGGTTGAATAATATTAACTTCCCTTAGTGAGATTCTAATTTTACTTCATCATCATTATCTAAGGGCACTATGTCATTATTGTCAATGTTATGATTTTCTTGCACCATGATATCCTCCCTAGGAGGAGAGTTTTTAGGAGAAATACAAACTAGATGTTCATGAAATTTAGAGGTTGGCTATTCTGAATTGACTTCATCTCAAGTAGGGGAATGATCAATGGTTGGATTTTAATTTTTATGAATAGTGGGGATATTAGGAGAAGGCTCTACTTAATTTTCCTTTTTCTCTAAGGTATCATTCTCTTGTGTCATACTATCTAATCTATTAGGAGAGCTTGTAATATGTTCATCACATTCCATGGTTAGATTTTGTAAATTAGATTTGTCACAAGTAGGGGAGGCATCAAGAGAAGGGAAATTAAGATTTTCATGCTTAAAAAATAGATATTTCCAAATGGTAGGAGCATTAGGGAAGGTAGGAACACAATTCTCATGAATTTTAATAGGTGCATATTCTAACACCAACCTATCCTCTTTGCATCGATGAGGGATATTAGGAGAACGAAAATTTTGATTGTCATGGCTATCCATGATATCATCCTCTTTTTCTAAAACATTCTCACAAGCAAGGGATGAATGGAGAATAGGTAAGGTAATTTTTTGAAATTTTTCTATGATCTCATCTTCTTTTTTTCTAATATCTTCCAAAGGGCGAGGAGGAGAGGGACAATCAAGACTCTCAATACTTGTATCTTCTTTTAACAAAATACCTTTGTTACTAATAGGAGAGGTAGTGGGAGAAGAAAAAGTATGATTATTATGATTTTCTACACTTACATCATCTTTTGTCATGAAATGAAGAATGGGGAATGGGGATGCTTTATAACCTAGGTCATAGAGAACCACTATTCTCCAATTGTCATTCAAGAATGTCGTAGGATCCCAAATTAGATTGACTATCAACAAAAAGGTGAGTCAATTCTAAACAAAAGAGACAAGTAGAAGGCGTTTCTCTAGGCTTCAAAGCATTCACCACCAAGTATTTCTATCTTGGAAAAGACAACTTAACATTCAACTCACAATACCTAGTAATTCAAGCCAAATAATGAATGCAAATGATGAAATTAAGTAACAAAAATTTAAGATGTATGTATCAGGGAAGTCTAGAAATGTGATAAGGATTCTGGAAATGAAAAAATGTTGTCAAAATATGCTAGGGAGGACTAACATTTCCCTACTAATTTCTTAGTCCAACTGCTATTTTTCAGGGGAAATCCAAAATCTTTGGATGTAAGAACAAGATCTAGAAGAAACTTTGGGAAATACCCTGGGGAGGATTAAGATGCCCTTGTTGCCAACTTAGTCCCATTTTGAGTTTCTTAAATTTTCAAAGGTGATCCCGATGTCCAATGTCCACACTTCCTTCTTCTCAAATCTCGGGTCTTGAAACTTCCAAATCTGGCATTTAGGTGACTTTCTAAGAAGACGACAACTTTTCAATGCAAATTTTCAACTTTGTACTTCAAATGATCTTCAACCTAAATATACAAATACAAACATAGAAGAGAGGAAAAACTTGTTGATTTTTAGTAAAAGGGGGTTTTCCTTGGTCAAACCCCTTGTTCGCAATTAAAAATTTGAATGAAATGGAATAATGGAGGGAAATGATGAATGAAAAAAATGCTATATTGCAGCTCGCCAAACCATTGTTATGAAATCTAAAAACTTGTGCCAAGTGTCTAGATTTAATGTAGATCTTGAATCAAAGGAATGCTTGATAGATCTTTATTTTAATTGTGTGTGTGAATCAAAAAACTACATCACAAATGTTACCTAAAAAACACACATGATGCAAGAATATATTTGACATGATGCTTTAATCTTGATGAAATTATCTTGTGAAATCAAACTTTCTATTTGGAATGCCCGTTTAACTTGCTAGATGGGAAAGTGAGTGAAATACCCTTATATTTATACTTATCCATGCTTAACATCCTAAAATTACACCACAATAAGAAAACATATGAATTCATTAATGAAAGGAGGATAAATCTTGCCAAGATTTGAAATTAAATCCCAAAAATAACTTGATTGGGACTAAGACTCCATAGGTGGTGTCGTAGTAAGGAAGCTTGAAACTTGGGGCACAAACTCTAAAAGGAGGCCCATTTAAGGTGCATTTAAAATTAGGTTTCGAAGAACATTCGAGGACAAAACCGCCCTAGGTGGTTTCTTAGTCTTGATCCAAAATTTAGGGAAAAATATCTAGAATCATTAAATTATCATCTATCCTTTGATGTTTGTTAGGATTAGCCATAAAATGATATAATTTATTAGGCTCGTGGATAAAAAGAGGACCAATTAAGACATAAATAGGAATAAATAAAGCAAGGTGTGCCCAAAACATGTGTGAAAATGCAAGGGAATTCATTTTCTTACACTACATGACATTCATACAAATTTGATAGATACTAAGAGGGTATCAAACATCCTTATCAAAAATTTTACTTTCGTTTCCTAGATTATGCCAATGAGTAGGAAAAATAGAAACATACAAGCGATTTGATATTCTAGAAACACTAAATTATTGAAAATAACATATGATAACATGATAAAGTAATCTATCCAAATTACATAATGTTTCTAGATTGTAAAAAAAAATCCTACAAACCTAAAAAAATTGATATCGTAATGATTTTTGAAATGCTTTAAAAATGACTTCACTACATGGATGAATTGGCCTACATGCATAGAATAGATGTTTGTATAACTTTCCAAAATTATACTATATGTTACTAGAAAGCTTAGGAAGCACAAAATGGAGTTTTTTAATGATTTAGAAGGCATTTTAAAATTTGGAATGGGACTGATTCACCTAGAGGGGCGAATGAGTCCCAATTAGTGTTTTTTTTCAAAGTTTTGAGAAATTTTCAATTGGTTTTGATGGTTTTTGTGTTGTATGAATTAAATAATAAATAAAAAATAATATTTTATATGATTTTCAATGATATGATATGCAAAAATACAAACTATATGTACTTTCACTAATGTAAAATATAGAAACCCTAGATGCGAATTAACTAATGCAAATTCAACGCAAGCTAGATTTAGGATGATAATGGACTCCAAATCAGCAAATAAGGTATTCTAAATGCAATTTCACCAAAATGATAAGTTGAGAAATGGATTCTTTATGGATTTGGACATAGAACATCACTTTTCTCAAACTAACATTCAAGAATTCCTTAAAGATATCAATGCAAAGGAGAAATATATCTTGCAATAAGGTTGTCCTAGGGGCTGATTAGGATTGAATGAGGGTTTCACCACCAAGTTTGGACTTGGAAAATACACTAAAATTCATGATGAAATGAAAAACCCTAATATGATGCAAACTTCAATTAAATGACTTCAAAATGCATATAAAATAGAATAATAAGCTGTGAAATGAAATATGTGCACCTGAGAATTTGAAGGACTAAAGGAGCTCTAAAATACTTGAAATTCTAAATTTTGACCTAGTGGGACTCATTTGCCATTATGGGTGAATCAGTACCAGTTCTAGATTTTTGTACAAGAGCATGTTTTTGGGAAAAGGGTATCTGAATCTGAAAAGATCTCTAAAAAAAAATTGTAGTGGGAATCATTCACCACTTGTGGCGTATAAGTCCCATTTCACTTTTTCAAGAATTCAAAGCCTAACTCTACTCTTCTAAGTTTGCTCAATCTTCTTTTCCAAATTTCTAGATCTGAAACTTTGATTTTAGGGTTGTAAATGACCTTTTAGTGAAGATTATGACCTTGCAAATTGGGAGACAACACTGAAAATATTGTAACCTAATCTTCAATGATCTTCAATTCTTCAAGGAACCTAGATTTTCAATCACATAAAGAGAAAGGAAAACTATTGATTTTTAGGGAAATAGGGGTTTGCCTTGGTCAATACCCTTTTAGGTAATTCAACCAAATGATGGAATAAAGAGACAAGGAAATAAAGCATGAAATATAGGATATGAAACATGAAAAATGATACCTTGAATGATGTCTTGTAAATTTTTTCTTATAAATATGCAACTCAGTATGAAATGGTCATGAAGGATGAAGATCTTGATCTTGAAAATAGGTGTAAAATAGTGCTTGATCTTGGATCTTTAATGCTCCATCACAACACTAGTTCAATAACATTCTTGATGCTTGATATGATTGATATGCTGAATTTTTTTGAATTTTTGCAATAATTGATGAATAATTTTTCCCTTAAATGGCTTAGAAATGATCTTGAATTATCTCTTGATGCTCTTGTGAAGTCTTGGAAGCCTTAAGTTTTTCTTTATTTAATTCATATCATGAATTATTGATGAAATAGTTATTTTGAATGTTTTTAAATATAGGAAATCCACTCAAACGATCGTTAATTTGATCCCAAAGGCTGACATAGAATAAATTTGAACTTAAAACCCAAATTTTCTACTCAAATAACTTAAAAATAGGCCAAATCAATCTCATTCACCAATATGGGTGAATGGCTCCCACCTTGATGGGACTCATTTCTCCATAGAGGAGAATGGGTCCCAAAGGGCCTATTTTTCTTCCTAGAATGGTTAAGAGTGTGTAAATTAAGCTTATATGCTGATATTGTTAGGTTTTTTATTAAAATATACTGTGGGATCATGCATAATTTTGGGTCATAGGGGCTTATTAATGATTATATTAAGGTCATAAATGTAAGAGGGTTCAAAATCCAATGTGTTCTAATGTAAATAAATACACCTTACAACACTAAATTAACGTAAAATTGGACCTATTTAGCTTAGAAGGGCCCTAAATCCCATGTGAATATGTAAAACACATTACAAAACTAGATTATGTCCATTTAGTTTACAAGTCTCCTAAACTTAATATGAATGTGTAAATAAATACACTTTACAACACTAAATTAAGGTAGAGTTAAGTTAATTCAACTTAAAAATGGCCCAAGACCTAATGTGGATGTGTAAAACACCTCATAGCACTAGATCAAGGTGAGATTAAGTCTAATTTATCATTATTTATTCCTACATGAAGTGTGAACATGTAAGCGATGATATTTTTTGACACTATAGGAATATATGGGTGATCCCACAAAGCTGGTTTACAATTTCTGAGAGGAACTGATTTTTGCTGAAATCACATATTTTTAGAAAATATAATAATTTAAGCCTTTAAAAGTTCCATTTTAAGGATTCCAATTGAAGAGGGTTTGATCGAACCACCTTAGATAAAACCACTTTGGATAGAACCTCGCTAGTTGTAAACCATACCTATAAATGAGTCTCCTTTACACCTATCAAAATGCTGATAAAAAATCACTTTTGATTTACCTTTTGGGGGATCAAATGAATTCATTTAAAATTTATTTCAAAGAATTATGGTATTCATTGAAATGAGATATCCCATGAATATAATTTTAATATGTTTTGGTTTTATTATGTATGTGTTTTTTTAGTTTTATTAAACATAGGTTTTTAACCGAAAATCAAGCTCTCTATTTTGCACATGTGGAAAAATAGAAAATTATAAAAAAAAAATTTAAAAATATTTTTGTGCTGGGTATTGATGTCCTTGACCAATTAAAAAAAATAAAATTGAATTTCAATACATACAAAAAAAATTATGTTGTATACAGTCCACCTATGTCTTAATTGCAATTGGTTTGACTTTGAAACTCTATTAAGGAAAAAACATTCAATAAAAAAATATGAGACTAAATGAAAGTGCTAGATATCATAGTTAAAAATCTAAATTCAAAAAAAAAAGAATTTTATCCTTCATACAAAAAAAATTATGTTGTATACGGTGAGTGTCACTTTTTAAAAATGTTGTTTTCTGAAAAAAACTAGTTTTCGTGCGAGATGGAAAAAGAAGTGCAATATTATTCCAAAAAATTTGAAAAAAATATTTTTAGAATCTAAATAAAAAATGTGATGAGACTCTAGTTTGAATCATCTTCAAATTCCTCATGGTTTAGCCGCTATAGGCGCCCGAATGTGAAGATTTAGTTAAAAATAATAATTTAAGTGTCCAGTTTGGCCAAAAATTGTAAACCACTATTCTGGGATCACCCATATTGTACTAAGGTATATAAGAAGGAGAAGTAGATTAAGTTTTTAGTTGTGAAGGTGATAATTATAACCCTAAAATTGGAAGATAAAGATATTGGACTCTAATACTTAGGTTTCCTTTTTATGAGAAGGAGAATTTATTTTGAAGAGGGAGGACCATATTTATTTTACTTGAGACAAAAGGTAGTGAGAAGGAGCTATGAGTTGGAGAGAAAATATCTTTATTCAAGAGAGGAAGATGGAGAAAATTTTTTTTATGAAGCTAGAACTATCCTATGTAAATGCAGATAATTCATCAAGTTAGGTAAATTTTATTTCTCTAGTTTCCATGTGATAACATTCAAAAATTGTAAATTTAGAACTAAAATATTTATGATAGATTCATGTGCATTTTCTATGACGTTTATTTTTCTTTATTATACATGGTTCTTTGTATATGATGTTGATGGTGATGTGGATATGGGAATAGTGAGTGGTATTCTCTCCCACTTCGATAAGAGTACAAATTGATTAGGGATTGAGTAGGTTGCAATTCCCTCTAGGGAGACTTTAATATTAACCTTATATCACATTTGTAGGTTATTATTTATTTTGATAAGTGTGAAAATTAATTATTTTATGTGCTTTGGGAAAAAATATTATGGTCGAGAAGATTGTAGAAGGGATGAATGTGATAAATAACTTATTCTTGGGATTTTCCCATAGGTTGATAACCCTGCCACTTTAGTGGGGTTCTTATACAACCAATTTTGTAGACCTCCTTGGTAAATTAATATTTTAATAGTGCAATGAATGTTTAATATAAATCTTATGTAGTTTTCCCTTAATGTTAAGCTTGCACTATTATGTATTAATTTTTCATATGTTATTTGGTCACTATGCATTTTATCCAAGCTTGGGGTGGAATGGTATGCATTCCTAGGGCTAGGAGGTGATATCAAATGGGATATAGCAGAGGGTTATTTTGTATTAATATGTTGGTCCTAAAAATATTAGAAGGAATATATACTTTAAATATTTTTGACCCAAATGTAATTTATGTTGAAAGTACAATACAATTTTGTGAGAAAGCTATATTTTTTATGTAAATTTTGTTGTAATAAGTTTGTTATTGAGTTTTAAAAATGAACTTAATAGACTATATGTATCTAGGATATCTTTAGAGAAAATTACTATACATACATACATACATACATACATATATGATCTATATATCTATATATAAAAATATATACATAAATATATACATGCATATATCTATATATACATTTATATACATATAGATATACATACATATATATGCATATATATAGGGAAATAGTTATTATACATGTGTAAGAATTAAATAAATAAGAAGAGATAATTTTGTGGGATTTTTAAATAATCTGAATTGTAACCTTGTAATGAAATACATAAAAGCTTGGAAATTAAAATATAATTTGATATATATTATTAATACTAATGTTCACCTTATATCTAAAGAATGGAGTAGTATTTTTTTTGTTAGTATAGAAGAGAGAAATTAAAATACTATTCTCTTTATAGAGTAGAAAAGTATATCTTTATCTTGATTGTGGTTTGACATAAAGGTGAGTGGTGCTTAAAATTCTATTAATGTATCAAGAAACTTTAGGAAAATTAGATAATTTGCTAATAAATATAGATAAACCATTTTTATTTCCTATATGATCAATCAACTTAAAATTATAAATTTTATAATTTTACAAATATCAATATTCTCTTTACTGCATAGATTTTTTCTCATAATACTAAAATTTAAATGTAGTTCCAAGAATGAAGTTATCTTATTATAATATTAATTTCATGTGTGGACATATTTCCAATAAATAAAGTAGTAAACATGTGTGATTAAGAAGAAAAATACCTTTGATAACTTTGACTACAATTTTTTTTCTAAACCCTTCTACTTAACAAAGCTTAGCCAAAAACAAAATCATCCAAGCCAACAATATTTCTCAGCTTAATACTATCCATATTCATATCTACTTTCACATTGAAGGTAGACATACAAGCAAAAAGTAAGAATTTTTTTGGAAAGGCTAGTCTGGAACTTTAACTCAATTGTAACCTAGACTTAAGAGGAAACATATGAGATTGAACAAGGATTTCCTTTTTCATGAATAATAAATTTAGTATTCGGGCATGGTGTATAGTGGATTATTACCACTATAGATGCAAACTTATTTGTAGAAAGGTAGTGTGTAGTAATATTAGTGTCATAAAAAAATTAAAGACATATGTGTGGCATGTGGATTTAAATAATAGGTTAACAAAATATCATATACTCGGTTGAGTTTAGTTGATTCCTATATCCCATGATAGATATCACCTATGAGTGAAAATTTCTTACCTCAAAGGATACATTGTTTTCTCGATCCTTTCTCTTGCGATTATTTCCTTCTTTTAATGCTTAACTATTACTTTTAGGCATACCAAGAAGATGCATATAAGGCCTTCAGCATGCCTCCAATCAGTTAGAGTAATCATTAAAACTAGCTAATTATTAATTAATATTTATTTTATTAATTTCATTTTACACACTTAAGCTAGACCTAGGTGTATTATTTTATTTTATTAAATTGATCTAATATTAGATTGTTGTGTATCATCATATGTGATATTGAAACTTTTCATGATCTAATCCATTTCTTATTTAGATTTTTCGCTTATAAGAACTCCCCTTCATTATATTGTTGAGTTGAGTGAAAGCTCAACATTATTCAGGGTTAAAGATATGCAGGATCTGGAGGCAGAGACGGAGTCTGTCCTTAGGACTCTGAATTAATGGCTGGGGTTTTCTTTGTACATTCTCTTCTGGACCTTCTTTCTTTTCTTGTGGTTTTGGGTCCTTGTAAAACCCGTTTTACCCTTTTATCAAAAACATTATGTAATAGTTTATTTTTGAGGAAAAAGAAAATTATTGTTTCGAACTCTCATGTGTGGAAGGTTTTCTCATTTGGTTTTTGATACTACCATATGTGTGTTTTAAGAATTCCAATATGGTATTAGAACATTGATTCAACAAACTCATTTTTAAATTTTGTGAGTTTTTATCAACTAGGGTTATAGAAGTTAAATCTAGAATCTACATAATTATTTTGTAGGTTTTGGTATTTGACATTTTTGTGGTGCATTTTGTAGCTAAATGGACCTCAACATTACATTTAGGTGGCCAAACTGAGAAATGTAAATATAAATTTAATTATAATCTATTGCATGACATTATGAGGAGATAAAATTACTACACGAATCCAACGAGGTTGTATAGGTCATACTAGATCACAATTATAAAAAAAAATTAGGGAACTTTTCACAAAATTTTATTTTATTTTTATTTCTACAATAAAATAAAATAAAAAGTTTAAGAAACAAAAAAGGGGCAGACTTATTTTCTAGGCCATTTAGTGTACCTATTTATGTATCCCCATGCAGGCTCATACAATTTGGTGGCCTTTATGCCACCAAGTGGACTTCCTACCAATGACAACTATCTATAGTGGGTGCCCTCAAAACCTACACAATGGCCACTTTAGCACAAGTGGTGACAAATTTCTTGCACCTCTCAACCTTACATCTCCCATCAAATTTTCTAGCAATGGTTTTCTACAATTTCCATAACATCCACTTTTCAAGAAATTTTATTGTCGTGATACTGTTAATTGTTTCTAAAGAAGAATATTTTTTTCATATACTAGTATCGTGAATATCTTTTTGAAAATTCCAAGTGTTGATTTTTTATAATGGAAACCATCCTAGATGTTAATTTAATGCTAATGTTAGCATGTAATTAGTTGTATAAGAACTGGTGGACCCCCTACTATACATAGTTGTGGAAGAAAGGAGAAGGTTTTCTCTTTTGGTCATAACTTGGGTGCATTGTAACTAAAATTGGAAAACAAGATATCATCAAAAAATGGTTCCATGTACTTTCTATTAGTGTGGGCCTCATCACTATGTTTTGTTGCTAGTGCATTATATAACCTTTCTAAGTTATAATTTATTCCCTCTTGATCTGAAAAATTCACCAATTTCTCTAAATTTTATAATTATTACATTGTTATAAATATCTTTCAAAGCTCTTTACATCTATCCATTCACATTTTTTAGATTTTTCTATATGTAAATATTATTTAGTTTTTTTTCTTCACATTCTATTGAATTACTTGGAAATTTTTTCTTCTACAAAGTTTATGCTTGCATGTGATTACTTATTTGGGCTATTCCACATGCATTTCTAGAATTTTGTCCTATTTGGGCATTATATCCATGTTTTAAAAAAAAATTCTCTTATGTAAATGCATTGAGATAAAGTGCCATTATTGTACAATCTTTTCGGGGATTTCACACATCTTGTTTTACCTTTTTTACTCTCACTATATTATTTTTTTTTTAGGGCTTGTGCATTTCCTTTTTTTTCCTATCACACCTTTATCAAGTGTGTTTCCCTCCCATGAGACCATCAAATCCTCATGATTCTTGCCTCATACATGTGTTCCTTTTTAAACACATCATTTTCTAATTGTAAGTACTTTCATGGGAGTATTAAGATGTTATTTAGTTTCCTCCATGTACTTCTTTATGACAAATAATTTTCGCAGACCTATTATGGCTCTCCCTTCTTAGCATTATTGTGTGTTTATTCTATTGGTGCTAATGCTTCCTTGGTTTATTTTTGAGTGAGCTAAATATTTATTTTTCTTATTTTGTACTAGGTAGATGCAATAGCTTGTTACTCATTCATTTAGGTGAGATGGAGCACTTATCATCTATACACTCTTGTATTTTATATTTTGGAGGTAATATTATATTTTTAGTTGATCATAATCTCTTCAAATTATTTGGATTTATATCTTTAACTACCAAATTTTTTTCTTTGTTTTCCATTTGGTCATTGATCAAGTAGTGTAATACGGGACATTCATGTTGATTCTTGTCTTCTTTAACCTACTAGCTATTAGTTTTAGAGGAAGTTCCTAATTTAGGCACTATAGTGTTCATCATTTGATGATTGTTTATATAGCTTCTTCATTATTCAAAAATGTTACTCATGTTCCTATACTCTTTAGGACATTTTCTTTGAGGGTTTTGGAGAGGAGTTTTTAGCCACAAGGTTTTTCTCCATTTCTCTAGTTATGAGAGATTAGATTGTTTCTACATGTGTACCTCATCAAGCCATGTGTTTTGAGACCAATTCATGCATCTTTATTTTTTATGTATCAGATCTTATAGTTTTTAAGCTACTAAGTTTCACTTTTGAGGGTGTTAGAGTAATCATTTATCAACTAATAATTAATTATCTATGATTGATTATTAGAATAATTTCATTTTATGCACTTAAGCTAAAATTTCTAAATATAGGAGTGATTTTTTATTTTATTAGATTGAGTTATTATTATATTCTTATGTCTCACTAGATATAATTTTGATGCATTTAATGATCTAATCCCTTTATGATTTACGTTTTTCTCTTATAAGCACTAACCTTGATTATATTATTGAGTTCAATCAAAGATCAATGTTCTAAGAGTTTTCCTTTATGAGGAAGTAAAAAATATTTGTTTACAACTCTCATGCATGGAAGGTCTTCAAATTTTTAACCTTTCATCCACGTGTTTTCATAACTCTAACAAAATATAAAGGCATCCTCATAGTTTTGTGTACCCTAACTTTTGGTAGTCTCTTGAGACTTCAAAACCTATGTTAGCTCAAACAAATTTTTTGGGGTTTTTAAGAATATGGTGAAATTGATTTAAGATTCTCATTATAATAATAAGTTTTAATTATGTTTTAAGTTGTAGGATATGCCATGAAGTAAGTGACACAAGGATATTTTGTCCATAAAAGTATATTTTTCCTTTAAGTTTCCATATTTACCTTATCTAACTTATGATATCTTGAAATAAACATCATACATTATAATTTAAAAAAAAAAACCTTTTTGAGTTGGTTGAATGGGTAAGAAAAACTAATAATAAGCTAATTTCTTAAAATAATTTTATTTCCCTATGTGTAGAACATATTGTCAAAATCTAGAAAGATGTTATTATAGGTTAGAAACTGTTATAAATTCATTTAGACCTATGTTAAAAGGAAAACAAAATCTTACAATCTTGAAATAAAATATATATAATCATGACATATAAGAAAAAAGGTAATTATATGTATATATACATATTTATATATATATATATAAGTAATTATATATATAATTACTTATATATCTAAAAAAATACATAGATTCATAATTAATTATGTATATAAGAATTTATGTATTTATTTATATAGGATAAATATATAATATACATTATATGTTCACAATACATATAAACATTAGGGACACCATTATTTCTTGTAGTGATATGGAAATCAAGGTGTGAATATCTTAAATCTTGATTTTCAAAAAAAATAGGATAAGGTAAAAGAGAAATTATATAATTGTATTAACATGAATTTGCACCCCTAGTGAAAATCCCCTTTTTTCCCTTTAACACCTTAGAAAATCAAAAGCTGAGGTTTAATTCCACTTAAGTCAACTACTTGCATTCCACTTGGTGCCTAGTTTGTGTGTCGGGGGGGGAATTTTTATTGGTGACACCTGTGTGACATGCACATGTCCACGTGGCACACTTATGTCCCTCATAGATTCCTACGGCTAGAAACTGCAAAGGCAATACATTTTTGATTACGAGTCAAAGAGTAACGTCCCTCTTCAGCTAGCTGACTCGAATAAGGCAATTTTTCAACCTTCTCTTCATAATACTCACTCTTCCATCCTTAGATTTTTTCAAAAATTAGAAGCTCAGAGAGAGTTTGGCAAGATATTCACCATTTCAGGAATTTCCCAAGCTTTGTAGTAGCATCCTTCACTCCATTGTAGCAACTCAATACTCCATCACTCCGACAAGGTGAGTATAGGACATAAACCATGGCAATAGAGGCTTGAGTCCCTCTCATTCGCTTGTCCACAAGCCTTGAGCACTTTGGAAGAATGAGATAAAGCTCCTCCCTTATATCCTTTTTATTTTGATTGGATAAGCATGTACGACTTGTAGTCTTTTGTGTATACATAGCTTGTAGTTTCTTCCCTTTATCATTTCTCTATACTATTCCAAACTTGGCTATCCATGGAGGTGGTAACACAAAGACGGGTGTCTGACTAAGGTAGGCCCCTATATAGCCCCAATAATTTATCCCTTCCTTGTGTGTACGTGGAGAGTGTGTGGAGCACGCTGATGAGGAGAAAATTCTCCAAGATCATCTTCATCACCTTAGTGGTAATACATCTCCTTTATCATATATTTATTTGATTTTCTCTCCTCTTAATCTCATTCTATCACTTTAAGTATTCCTAGACTAGGCTAGTAGTCTTCCTTTTTCAGTAAGAATCTTGTCTCCTCAGTTCTCTGGTTGTAGGGATGCCAGGGCACCTATGAGATGCCAGCATGCCACATTGTCATCCTGGAACTCTGCTTCCCTCCTAAGATAAACAACCACCTGAGATACGAATCTAACTATAAAGGCTAAATTATCTAGTCTCCTTCTAACATTGAGATTGCAAAGTGATCGAATGGTTCATAATCCTGATCATTCTCACCCTCGGCATCCTAAATTCCCCTTAAACTAAGGTGGGCTAGGGAAACCTTTCTGCTTTTGGCATTTTGTGATCTGGGGCCTTGTAGTGGGTGGGCCCCCTCTCTCACATTTTTGGTGAACTCAACGTGAATCGACATCCATCCATTTGTCGACATCTTGAAATTTTTCTCATATATCCTTTGGTCATTGTATGTTGGTGTGGTGAATTTTATGAGCTTCACGACCCAGTCTATGAATCTGGGCATATTTTTAGAAGAAGTTTGCAAAACCTTCCAATAGAGAAGATGAAGGTCTCCTCTAACTTCACTACCAACCTTTTCTCTAGATCTACGGTTGGTCTATCTACACAGGAGCACATGGCATGAGGCGAATCTAGATTTCAAAATGAAACCGATCATTACCCTAGTCCTCTTGCATCATCGACCTCTTCATCCATGGATGAGCATGAGGCCATCTGTGTCCCTTTCGAGTATGTCATTATTATTGGTAAGGGGTTAGGTGCACTAGAAAATCACCTAGAAGGCAACCCGAAGTTGGCTAGGGTTGTTAAGGTGATCGGTGAAATAAGGTACATGGTTGAAAATAACAAGACACGTGAAGAACTCTTAGCTATTCTCACCAGCTTGGCTGAAGCATGTTCCCCCTCACGCTTTGGTCACTTAATGTGAGGTGGCTTGTTCGAGGACCTTGAGAGGTAGCTAGAGATGTCAATGACTCCTATATCCATGTATATGATTGACAAAGTCCCCTCAATCAATATACCCTTTACTTTTAAAAACTTAGACACTATCAAAGTAAACAACAACCCTTTGGGTTTCAAATTCACTCCTTCTATTGCCTCCGATGGTGGAGGATGTGGCAAAATGATGGGTAGAGGCTTTGGTAGTGGGAGGTTTAGAAGTGGAGGTGGAATTGGCAGAGGTGGTGCCAATGGAAGTGTTGGTGGTGGCTTTGGCTCTAGCGGTCGCTCCGATGGAAGTCACAGTGGTTGTGCTGGCATCAGTAGTGGCTCTAGTGGTGGTCGTAGTGGTGGCACCGATGAAGGACACATCGATGGTGGTAGCATTGGTGGCGGTTCCAGTGGTGGCTCTGGCAATGGTTCTGATGGTCCTTTGTCTTCTACTGACCCTATCCTAAATACTCTTCTTCAGAACATGGGGAGGATACAGAATCAGGAGGCAAACCTATCCCAAGCCTCAGATCAACCTATCTGTCAGCCTTTCTCCTAACACATCCCATTGTCGGTTACAATTCTAAACACTCCATTCTTGTTGGGGATGGGGATTCCCAAATTCAATAAAATATGTTGGTAAATGGGACCCACAAAAACATGTTTCCACCATTAACACCCTGTGCAAAAATTTCTTCCATCATGATGCCTTGATGGCCAAACCGTTTCCTCGATCCCTCAAAGATACAACATTGGATTGGTACTATTTTGTAACTGATAAATCCATCTTCACATTCGATCTAATTGTGAACCAGTTCTTGCAACAGTTCCAAGCCAATATCTAACCGAAGATGACCTTCTGAGACCTTGTTCATTGTAAACAAGGGGATAGTGAAAATTTTATAGAATTTATACCGTAATATCAAGCCCTCTTCTCACATATCTGCTATCCATTACCTGAATCATATGAGTAGAAGGTCTTCATAGGGAACTTACAAAGACATTGGTGAGAGAATTTCATCCTAATGAAGTATCCTTCTTTCACACATCTCTGTGTAGCCCTACAAGAATACAAAAAACAATGGTTAAGTTTGTGGGTTCCTCCTTGTGCTCCCATTCTAAGGAAATATCTATCATGTTGATCTCGAGAAAAGGAAAATTCATCACAAATGTAGTAGCCGTTGTAGACAACAACGGCCTCAAACATGATCGATGGTTTACGAAGCTATCAAAATCTTATTCTTCCATCTTGTAGAAGTTGGTGAAGGATAAGATCCTTACCTTGCCCACCCATAAACTAGTTAGGGAACCATACCCTAGTTGGTATGAAGATAAAATCTATTCTAAATAACATCAAGTTAATAGACATGATACTAAACATTGCATGCGCCTATGTCATGAGATATAGGACTGCATCATGGATGGTACTATCCATCTTGATGGGAGAAAACACAATATGAACAAATCGATGGTGAAAGATAACAGAGATTTGTAGATATACATGGATCCATTTCTGTCACATTCTACTAACATGGTTACCAATCCCACTGATTCTACTTCTCACCTAGAAGCGTATGTTAACATAGTTACTGTTATTCCCTTTCCTTGTCTTGCGACTGGCTCGCCGGATGTCACATTTACCTTGCAAGACCTTCTGGCAAACATAAAGCTTTCTCTGCTTTATATTCCCACTCACCTCAATGGTAACATTGTGACAAGGATCTTGGTTGACCCCGTGAGTAGAGTGAATCTCATCACAAAGGATATATTACTCATGAATTCCCTACAAAGGGAAGAATATGAAAAAACCAAATCCTTCATCCGTACACATGATGGACTTTCTCTTAAACCCTATGGATCGATAATGTTGTTTGTCCCAGACCTAGGAGTGTATACATAGTCTTTGATGTCAGCCCTGAGTCAAACCTATTCAGAGTGAAGCTAGGCATACCTTGGCTAGCTTCCATGAATGGGATCGCCTCCATGATTCATAAATGCCTTAAGTTTTCCCACAAAGGTGTCGTGCATGAAGTGCATGACACTAGATATCATCATGTGGTATCCCATGGAGGATACTCATTAGATCATTTTTGGCCCACTCCAGTCCGTCCACTCCCACAGAGAACGAACCTTCTTTACAAGAACTATGTGAAGTATAAAATTGGGGACAAGGGATAGCCAAATTTGACTCTTTCTCTAATTGAGTCAGCAGCAAGTTCATGCATCCACTCCTCTCACTTGGGAAGAATACTGGATGAACAAGCTTGGACTCTACCAATTGAGTCTGATGATGACTCCTTGGTGAAAGCCCAAGATCAAGATATCATATCTCCCTAATGGTCTCTAGGGTCCTAGTATTATTTGTATAGAATAATGAAGAGATTTCACCCCTCAACCTATTCTTGTTCCCCTGAATAGAAAAGGGCCCATCCCTAAGGTGGTAGAGGTAACTCCTCCTGCCATTTTTTAACCCGTTCCTCCTACTTCCATTGAGGAGACTTCCCTCGTGCTGGAGATAGCCATCGAGGAAAATCCCATGACTAAGCATGATCCGTTTGTTCCTTCACAAGTTCTGGCTCCCGGTGTGAAGAGTCATAGAAACCGCCTTGCACATGAGCGTAAGCACTCATGAATGGCTCTCCTAGTTGAGAAAGCCTCATTACAAAAGAAGGAGGAGGAGAAGACTCCATCTCTTATTGTGTTTTCCTCTCTCCCCTCTTTTTTCTCTATTCAACCTCATTTGAAATTTATTTTGGCTCCCACTGTGACCACACCTACACTTACAAAGGTGCATGTTTTCATTTCTCCTTCTACGGAGGTGCCCTTGTTGACTTCCATTCTACATGTCTTGCATTTCCCAAAGCCTGTGGATATTGTGAACATTACGGTCATATCCACTACGGCCCTATCATCTTCTCCCTCGATCCTTACTTTGTCTATGGGGAGCTCACCTCCTCTAGTGAATAAGAAGGTAGAGTGTGGTCTCTCCAGCGATGGAGGATGAAAGAAGAGCCCATATTCCTTGAAAGGTGTCCCCACACTGACTTGTTATGTCCTAGTGATGGAACCAAATCCAGCCTCCCCCAAGTTCATCACTGCTCCTAGGTTCCTTGGTACACCTAATAGTGAACATCGGGTGCAAACTCCTCTGGCACTCCTATCAAGTGAATGTTCAACTCGTTGGATGATGTTTCAGCCCTATCAACAATCTTTGCGAGGTCATTGACCCTGGATCTACAAGAGCTGAGTGACATAGACCTTATATGTCCCCCCACCTTAGCCCTTGATGTGGGAGGATTGGAAGCTCCTCCCCTTAACATTACACGGTTGCAACCTCCCCTTCCTTTTTACAATGATCTAGAGTGGGAGTTTGTCGACGTCTTGGTCGAAAATTGTTAGGGGGAGACCCTCTTCTTGATATTTAGATTAGATATGTGTGTGTTGTGACATGTGCTTCCCTATGATCATGTTACATGTGACTGGATGACCCTCCTCACCCTTGTTGGTGTGTGGATATAGACATGGTGTTGGTTTTGTAATTTTTCCTCTGTTGTGTCATTATTCTTCTATGTTTATGATTCACTTTCAGTAAATTGAGGATGATGGAAAGCATCGAGAGAATTTAGGCCTCCCTCCATGTTGACCCAATTTTTATTTTACTTTGTCTTCATACAGTCTTCCTGATCTAGTTAGGGATTGATGATCTTTCTCCTCTTACAATGATTACCTACATATATATAAATAATGGAAGATCTGACCCCATGTAACCAGATCCCCCTATACCCTTTATGCGGGATTTTTTTTCTTTATCTTTGTTCCTTATATTTCTCTCTTCTTTGGTTGATTTTCCCCTTTCATGTGTGGAAATTCATCATCTACATCATTTGTTCTTTAGAAAATGCATTTGTAGCAAATGGAACTTTTCTCAAAGACCCTTCATGGACTTCTTTTGTTAAAATTGTATTCTGAGCTTGAAACCCTTGTGAAACATGTTTCCTTCATCAAGGGTTGATAAAGAAAGGACATGGAATCCTCATGTGAAGCAAGAAAGGTCTTTTTCTTCCCCTTGCATGAGAACATCTCCTTCCTTTAGAATTCCTTGATGAAGTGAACATCTTTCAAAAGGATTACTTGCGAACGAATGGATTCGAGAAGGAAGACATTGAATTTGGAACAATGTGTCCCTTGAGTGGACCCCTCCTCTTCAAGTTGGGTTCTCAAGGGAACCCTCTCACAAATTTTCAAATGATATCTTGGTATGTAGACTTGGGCAATCTAATTGGATTGATTTCATATTTTTGTGTTTAGTCCGAGGGCAACCCGACTAGACTCCACTTCACATCTTTACATCTATTCGAGGGGCAGGGCGACTAGATCGCCTTGACATATTCACATCTACAGGTCTACGGGTCTATAAGGTTCTTTTTTGGTTTCCCTCATGTGAGAGTTCTTGGGGGATCCTCCCTTGCAGGTCTGTGAGGCTATAAGGTGCTTTCTATGGTTTCCTTCATGTGAGAGTTCCTGAAGGATACCACCCTTGTAGGACCGTGATCCTGTAAGTTTCTTCTTCACTTCAACTTTTTAGTTCTATGAAACTATGAATTCCTCTGCTACACTTCTGGGTTCTCCAGACCATGCTCTACTTCCTCATCGGTTTAGGTATACATCTCTTAATTTGCTACTTCCTTACTACTCTAATTTAATGAAGCATTCATTAGTACTTGTGCTCACTAAAGTGGGGGAAAAATGTATTAACATGAATTTGCACCCCTAGTGCAAATCCCCTTTGTTCCCTTTAACACCTTAGAGAATCAAAAGTGGAGGTTTAATTCCACTTAAGCTCTATGCTTGCATTCAACATGGCATCTTTTTCTGTGTCGGTGGGGGCATTTCTATTGGAAACGCTTGCACGGTGCATCGACGTCTGCATGGAACACTTATGTGTCTGGTAGATTCTTGTGCCTCAAGACAGCAGAGGCATTAGATTTTCGATATGGAGTCAAAGAGTAACATCCCTCTTTAATTGGTTGACCCGAATATGGCCGTTTTTCACCCTTCTCTTCATAATATTTACTCTTCCATCCTAAGATTTTTTCAAAAAGTAGAAGTTGAGAGAGAGTTTGGGAATATATTCACCATTTTCAAGCATTCCAACAAAGGATTGAGTCCCTCTTGTTCGCTCCTCTACAAGCCTTGAGCACTTTGGATGGAGGCGATTAAGCTCCTCCCTTCTCTCCTTTTTCTTTTGATTAGGTAAGCATGTACTTCTTGTATTGTTTTATGCTTACGTATCTTGTAGTTTCTTTGCTTTATCATTTCTCTGTACTATTCCAAACTTGGTTGTTTATGGAGGTGGAAACACCAAGACGAGGGTCTAAGTGAGGCAAGACCCTATACAACCCCAAAAATTTCTCCCTTCCTTGTGTGCAGGTGGAGAGTGCGTGGAGCAAGCTAGCAAGGAGAGAATTCTACGAGATCATCTTCGTCACCTTCATGGTAATACATTTCCTTTATCATATACGCATTTTATTTTCTTTCCTCTTAATCCTATTGTATCACTTTAAGTATTCCTAGAGTAGGCTAGTAGTCTTCCTTTTTGAGTAAGAATCTTGTCTCCTCGATTCTATGGCCGTACGCATGCCAATGCACCTATGAGATGCCAGTGCACCACACTGTCATCATGGAACTACACTTTTGTCTTTAGATAAAGAGTTGTTTGAGATAAGAATCTGATTTTCAAGGCTGAATCATCTGGTCTCCTTCTAACATTCATATTGTAGAGTGATCGAAGGGTTAATAATCCTCAACATTCGCACCCTCGTCACCCTAACTTCCCCTTAAAATGACGTGGGTTAGGGTAGCCTTTCTACTCTTGGTGTTTTGTGACCTGGGGCCTTGTAGTGGGTGGTCACCCTCTCTCACAATGATGTATATGGATTACCTAAAAATTTAAATCATTGTGATCCTTATCGACATAATAATTTAGTAACATCAAATTTTTCTTAGGATTAGAAAAATAAAATAGTAAGCCAAGGGTAGACAATTGAGCGATCTTGGAAAAAATTATAGTTTATTGAGATCTTATAATCAACTGTTGGATCCCTAGAACCAAAATTTGTTGATATAATTCTTCTTACATCCACAATAACCCTAACAATTAAAATAATACTAAGAGAACAATTCTTAAATGGTAAATATATTTGCCAGTCTATTAAGGTTATTCAAATTTAATTTTTTAATCTTTTTAAGAATAGTTTTTGTCTTCAAGAATTCACTGTATTATTCCATGTAGTTAGTGTTATGACAATAAATGTTTAAAATATTCCCTCAAGGTTTATTTTCAATCACAAGATGTCTAAACCCCTAAAGAGTATCCTCCAAAATACAGTGTCTGAGCTAGAATTTATCCCATTTGAACTCATTCTCCCCTTCTCTAGTCTTCTTGTTGTGACATCATATGTTACCTCATCAACTGTGCACATTAGGTAGTGCATCTTCAAGATATGAGTAGAGATCATTGATACTTTGTTATGTTTTGTTAAAAATAGAAAAAAAAATTGTCGTTTCTAGTGTGGGAATGGCACCTACTTCATGTTAAAAATCTTAGTGAAGATAAACTACATAAAAAATTGTGGGAATATTTCTAAACAACATAATGATGTTTTGGTTTATATTTTACACATTTAAAGTCATGGAGGCATCATAGATCTTGAGATCATCATTTTTTAATACTATACCATCCTAAAATTATTTGAATACTTAAACATATCCCTTGCTTCTTTTTCTCAATAAACTACTTTCCTAAGAAAACATTCTTTGGATCTCCCATGTCCACAAGGTTACATGGCTCTATTGAGTATTCCTTAAAAATAAATGGTTTTATTATTCAATTAAATGTTCATATAAAATAATTACTTAAGAGAAAGCATTTCTTTTAATATAGTATTGGTCATTGGATTTATTCTGGCATCATTATCCTTGATTGTATGATGATGTTTACCTTTATCTAGAATATAGGGCTTGAATAGTCTAGTGTTAAAGAGTGGCCAATGGTGTAAATGAAGAAATATTTCTCATAAAAAGAATGAATTCACAAAATAATGCTTTGATCCCAAAATGAGGAATAGTAGACTAGTGTCTCCCAAATTTGACTTTTACTTTTCAAGTTTGATTTGTCTATGCTTTATTTCACATATGTTTTTATTTCTTCAAGGACATAATCAACACAAACTTATGAAGTTGATCAATATAATCCTTTTTATTTCAATTTAATAGAAAAGAATAGAGAACCCACTATATCACCAAAAATAATATAAACACACATACAAAATTTCATTTAAATATCATATCTTAAGTAAATCAATTTAAAAAATTCTCTCAATTAAATATATATATATATATATTACTGATTATTTACAAATTCCCTTTCCAACATTTGAACTTAAAATCTTGAAAACTGAAACCTCAATACTTTAAGCATCAAAATGATCCTTCAAAACAGTAAATATACCTTTAAAGAAAGCTCTCATTTATAAAGGTGGCATGCATTATCAAAGCTCCACAAATAATACCAGATTTAACTGTAAGAATGCGTCTCAATGATAAAGACCAGATATAAATCTTATTAAATTTAACAAACTACAACAGATAGAAATACTTACTCAACTCCTCCTACAGTAGACACGACGAAAGACACACAAAACGGACTCTTTATTCATACTAATAGACATCGTTGGATAGCAATAGTTGTTAAACCTGTATTTCGCAATTAATGTGGAGGCTTTTCCACCCAAAACCAGTGCAGTCGGTTGTATTGACAACAAGTTCAGTATGTACTTCACCCTTGCATCTACCAGCATTATAAAGTAAGACAGGCCGTCCTCCATATACAAATTCATATCCTCCGTGGTGGGGTATGCTAAAACACCCACAATCATTGAAACGGAGACCCTTGTTATCACACCCAGGCCCTGACCACACAGTAAAAGAACTACCTACACAAGGCTTTAAAATCAACAGCCATACAAGCAATACTCCCATAAATGTCGAAACTTTAATTTTCTCCATAACGTTACTATTGAATGTAGTTCTACAGATAAAATGTTTCCATGTACTGCTGAAGGAATTGTGCTTTGCATTTATAGAGGAAGAGTAGGTTTCAATAGCGTGACTTTTGTTGTTTGTAACGTCAGGATAAAGATTGGATGAGTTTTTGCTTAGCTGCAGAAAACGTCTCTAGTATGGGTTGCTCTGCGTTTCCAATGCCTGCAACTGTTTTTTGCAGGGCGTCGTTTCCAGCTGTTTTTTGTGGTGATTGGATGTGATTTTTCTTGTTCCTTGGTGGCCTGTAAACGGGATTATTAACTTTTGCTTACGGCCGGCATCATTTCCTCTTAGCTATTCCTCCTTGTTTATCTCATTTAACTCTGAAATTTGTTTATTTTTATAACTATTTTCGTTGTAGGGAGCCTGAATTGTTCTATTTTATATTGATGGTTGGTACTCTATTTCCATTTGCAGTCACGAGTAAGAACGAACTTCTCTATTACGTATAGTTGTTTCGGTCTGTTTTGTTTTAAACAAGAGCTACGTATTTTTCTGAATTTTAATAATATTATTTGTTTATTATATAATATTCTATTGTAAGAATGGTCATTGTAATAATAATGATTAAATTATTAATTATTGTTGAAAATGATTATAAATATTTGAATAAATTTGATCTATTTTATTTGATTAAGAATTATTTTATTTTATTTTTTATTTATTTTACTTATCTTATATACTAAATATATATTAGATACATATATTTTAAATTTTGTTTAATAATTATTTTATTTTATGTTAGAATTATTTAAGAATTATGTTGTTTAACTTAAAATTATTTTATGGTTTTAGTTTTTGTTAAATATATGTTGGAGGCTATTTGTTTTTAAAAAAAGAGGGAATTTTTTTATCAAAGCATCTTGAAATCAACATACAAAGAAGCCAAGGCCCATATGTCAAGCAAACCAAGGGAAAAATGTCTAACAATCACCTAAGACATCCCCAACAAAAAGGAGAGACAGGTCCTCTAGAGCACAACAACAACAAAATTAAAAACCAATAATATCTTGATAATCTATCTATCTAAACTATGGGATTCATCCCAAGATAAATGCTCCTGATCTTCAACTCCATTCACCCATTTGCTTTGAAGCCCATTTTGTCAAGCAATCTGCCAGCCTATTCCACTCTCAAA
Source organism: Sequoiadendron giganteum (assembly GCA_007115665.2). Taxonomy (NCBI): domain Eukaryota; kingdom Viridiplantae; phylum Streptophyta; class Pinopsida; order Cupressales; family Cupressaceae; genus Sequoiadendron; species Sequoiadendron giganteum. The sequence goes on along the minus strand of CM021104.1, from coordinate 222,170,661 downwards.
GGATATGAACAAATGAGGCTAAATCAAAGGAAGTTCTTAGGCAAAGAATTTTTCGAGCAACCAAAGAAATTTTCCATTTGACAACAATGAAAGTCTTCTCATTCCACATATTAACTAGAATCTTAGAATATAACTTAAAAATAATATTACGCCAACCAAGAGCACAAGCCTTCTACAAAGCTATGAGGATAGAATGACCTTCCAAAATATTATTAGTGTACTAACCCTCATATATGGAAAATATTAAAATAAATTTAACCAAGTTACCCCTTCCAATTCCCCTTACACTGACATGCCCAAGATTTCCCCATTAAGAACCATCGGTATTAAACATTAAAACACCCATAGGAGGAAAATTCCATCTACCATCTTTCTATTTTTTTTAACCAAATTACTTCTTCTTCCTAATGAAGATTACAAAATATTATCCCCTATGCCCAACCTCTTCAACAACCCTTCCACTCTAAGTTCCATAGGAGAAGAAGTGTGACATTTAGCATTCACGATTTCTTAAATCATACCGGTAATCACATACCAAATTTGTTGAACTATCTTCCTTTCTCTTTAAAGAATTTTTTGATTCCTTTCCAACCATAGCTACCAAATGATGCACAAATGGCTAATACTCCAAGCCACCTAAAGACAAAAAGTCTTGGTTGAAGGTCATCCCAAACTTCTCTAGAATTCAACTAGAGATGAAGCATGAACACAAGCCTACTTTTGAATTCCCCTCTAGCTATACCAAATAATCTTGAAAAAGCAACATTATAAAAATAATTTAGGGGAATAATCCTCACTGTTACCACATAAGGCATTTATAGATGCCCCTTTAAAACCCCTTTTCCTAAGATTATCCTAGGTAAGGCTCCTATTCCAAGTCACCGACCACATGAGGAAGTTACATTTAGGCCAAGAAAACTTATTCCACACCTTCCTCCACCAAGAAACTTTATTGGCCTCATATTTTTGAGAATGCGACTCTTAATAGCCAAACACCATTGAATACACTCCATTAGGATTGTGACTCCAAGCCAATAATTCTCTCCATACTAGAGAAATACACGCTCTACTCTATAAGATTCTTTATAACTCTCCTCTATCCTCACTAGATCCCCCAACAACCACTCTCTAAGCTCCTTCCATTTATACACATCAAGCTGGCCCAAGTACTAGATAATTTTGAAGTCCTCAAATCAAGACCACACAACCTCAATGAAGATATGACAAAGGGCCCGAAAATGAGGGTAGATGGTCATCATATATGGGAAGCCATCCCAAAAATCATACCAAAATAGAGCTTTAGAACCTCTATTACATATCAAAAGCTTTTTTTTCTTAATCGAATTGGCACCTTTTTTAAGAGTATGTCAAATCATAGAACCTTTACATCTAATACTCATTATAAATACTTGAAAGTAAGAATTTAGTGCAAGATTGATCTTCATTAGTGCACCACCTCCAATAAATATTAGCAGCCAAAGCCAATCCAGTGAGGCTAGCTTGTGACATCCCATGACCACCATCATGTTTCAACATATAAATGGTCTCCCATTTTACAAAACTCCAATTTGATCTAGACAAGTATCTAGAGCATAATAATTGTCTTGCTCATGCATTCAGCTCCTTTATGATGCTTCCAAGAGCAACCTAGAGAAAACGTCTATAAATAGTAAGAGCTTGGATAGCAAATTTTAAAATAAATCTCTTGGAACAAAGAAGAGTCGCCTGAAGGTCCAATTATTGACTCTCTTTTAAAATTTATCCAAATTAATTTACCAAATTCCCTGGGGAAAGGATCCTCTAAAGATAGGAATACCAAGATACATCATAGGGAGATTACTGGTCTAGAGTCTAATAATTATATAAATATGATGTTAGATAATAGTCATAATGTCAAAGAAGCAAATAAAATAAATTCATTCATTAATCCTTTTCCTTGAGGCTGCAAGATAAATATCGAGCATACCCCTGATGTTAGTCACCTCTCTTATTTTGGTAACTCCCATAAATTTAGTATTGTCAACAAAATTCAAATGAGACTGAGAAGGTATCCAATTTCCCCAACACCATCGAATAAAATCTTACCTCACATGATGTTTAATAATTCTTCCCAATCCTTATGCCATTATGCTAAAAAAATATTGTGATAGTGGATCCCCTCAACATAGGCTGTAAGAAGCACCAAAGAAATATGAGGGCTAATTATTGAAAGGCACTAAATAGGACTTAGAAGTAACAAAAATCACCACCTAATTTACCTAGTCAACTCTACACTAAAAATTTAAGATAATTTTTTATAGAAATTACTATTTAACTAAGCCACAATCTTTAGCCATGTCTACTTTGATAAACACCACCTTTTCCTTTGAGCTATCTATAGAATGCATAGTGTCCACATCAGTGACAACCCCTTTCATAATTTTCCTACTTGCCACAAATCCATTTTTTTCTTTAGAGATGAGCATATTCATCCACAACTTGATTCTCTCCATAATCAATTTAGAGATAATCTTGTAAACCACATTATAAAGAACCATTAGTCTAAACATGTTTAATAAGCTAGCTCCTTCTCTTTTAGGAATACAAGTAAGAAAATTACAAATCATTTCTATCAACATCTTATTTTTATTTAGAGGCTCCTATAAAACTTCCAGTAAATCCAATTTTATAATATCTTAAAACTCTTGAAATAATTTAACCGTAAAAATATTCAGACTAGGGGCTTTCCCTTTTCATCTAAAACCTAACTCCCTCCAATTTATCAAGATAAATACCTCTAATGATCATCTCATTAATTTTTCATGGTTATAACTAAAGGAATAATCTACAAAATATGATTTCCTCCTCAATTGCAAGGGGCATATCTTCCATGTACAAGGTTGAGTAATGTTGCAAAGCTTACTTTAAGTTATATCTAAGGGAAGATAACTAGGCTCCTTAAGAGGAAATAAGAGAAGTGACCATATTCCCATGCCACCTGGCCTTAATAGAACTAAAGAAGAAAGTTGTAATTTTATCACCCTCTTCAAGCCATTTAGTCTAAGCCTTTTTTTCAAAAATATTCCTCACATAATTTTCATTCTTCTAAGTCCTTCAAATTTGCAGCTTCTTCCTTAATAAATATCAATGTGTACATAATATGTAATCTAGTAAGTTATAATATTCAATCAATATTTGGCTACCACATTAGCCATAAAGATATTACCAAATGAATGTCTATTACACTTCTTGATATCCAACTTTACAAATTGTAAAATTTTAGTAAAGGAGTACATACTTGTGTCATAGGTAGGTTTTCCTTTACTCCACCAATCTATCATGACCTACTGGAGAGAAGGATCACACAACCACATAAGCTAGAATTTAAATGATGGATTTTTAGTGGTTCTAACTAAGCAGGTTTAGATTTTTATAGGACAATAGTTTGAATCCCTGGAATCCAATATTTCAAAGCTCATAGACCAATTGATTTCAACCCAAAAATAGGACACTAAAAATCTATCGAGTCTCTCCAAGATAGAATCCTTACCACACCTTTTGTTACTCTCGGTAAACAAACCATTACTAAGCTTTATATCAACCAGATTCAAGGATTTAATGTTATCTTTGCGAAGAATAGAAGAAGGTTCAATATTTACCAACCCCCCTTTCATTCTCTCTAGACTTGTAATATCATTAAATTCCCTAGCCATGATCCAAGGATTCAAGGGATAAATATACAGAATATACCACAAATGGGTCAAAAGACTAATTTTTCCAAGGAAGTCAATAATACCATAAAAATTATAAAGAAAGATTTCTCTCCATATTTTAGGCTTGTAGTTATCATTGAGATAGAAAATCTACTATATATCCACCACCAAGGAGTTACCTTCATTGTGTTTCATAGGCAATCAATAGCCCCAACATTACCCTAGGCACCAATACACTGATAACTTCACATCTACAACTTGGGAGGAGTCTTATAAATTATTTCCATAGATGAATTTAGATCAGCTCTAACCGATTCACAATTTTGTTTTTATCTAGGAGTGTTGTTCAAGCACCTTGCATTCCAAGTTAGAATTATCATTGTTGTGGGTAAATTGCAAATTGAGAATCAAAGGTCTTAACTGATCTTGATTCCACTAATATCTCACCCATCAATTTAATCTTGTCCTGATCTTTCTTCTATACCACCTTGGGAGGTTTCTTTGGCACACCCTTCTTGAAGCTATTTTCTTGAAGTCCGAATAATGCATAGGCCTTACTACCTTACATTGGATAAAAATTAACCCTCTCATGTTGAGATTTCACCATAATCAGAGTTGGCCCATGATCCATTACATTATTTTCAACCACCATCAAAGCACTTAAAACCCCGAGAGGTATATTTGTATCTAGTTGTAAAGCCAAAGGATCTCCTTGGATAGAGACTTGATTAAAATCCACCTTGGATAAATCATGACCTAGCCCCACCTTACCATAAACATAATATAAAACCATTGGACTCACTCTTCTTGATCAAATTAGTCCAACACATTATATTTATTGAATGTACACCCTCATCCTACCTAGCTTTATAGGTTATTTTCTATCCTCTTCCCTTGTTCATAAATTCCACTAGAAGAAAACCATTCTTATCCTCTTCTCCCAATGAAATAGTAACCTTCCCTTTGTAAACCTTAGATGGTTGACAAGCAAAAAAATCAAAATCAGGTCTTCTAGTGTTAATTCTAGGAAAATTTCCTTATAAATGACCATATTCATAGAACAACCTACAATTAAATGATAGGGATTCATAACCGAGCTACTAGATCCAAGAGGAGGAACCTAGAAACTTTTTGAGAGAATTTAGAAAAGGATTACTTAAATCAATTTTCAATACATATGAGAGAAAAATCAATTACCTTTTTATCCAACGTTTGTTGAGGCGGACCCATCGAATTTTCTAGTAGAAAGGCAATCATATGCAATATGTTGTTCCTCCAAAAAATTTGAGTGGAAATTATGGGAGCCTTACCTAGATAGGGGCACATGTTGGGAGTTCCTTCGTAGTGTTAAAACTAACATGTCATGTTTATAAAAAAAACCCAACATGGTTATTGAAATAGGGCCCTCCTTCAAAATCCTTGTCATGATCAGCCAAATAATTGAAAACCACCATAAAATAGTTATTGGCTACCACCATAATCTCCATTTCCCCTTCTAGTTTCCAAGTCCACTAAGCCCAAGATTCCACAAAAAGGAAGTGAAACACAAATCCTAATGAATTTACAAATTAGAGCATAGTTTGTAACATAATTGATATCCTCCTTGATAGAGTCTAGCTAGACTACCAAGACTAGATAATCTTCACTACTTTCAAGGAAACTATTCACTTTTGGTATACGAGGATCACCATTATGGGACAAACCATATCCATTTAAATATCTTGAGAACTTTATAGATTTTTTATGTATGGAAAGAGAGGGATCACCTCGACAAACAACTCTATAAAAGACACATTATGGTGAAAACTTGAGCCTCGGCCTAAGGCCACACCCCAAGAAAAAAAAAGTAGCCAAAAATGAAAAGATAATACACAGGACCCTACAAAACCTTGTTGAACCCACAAAACACCAACATAGATCCAAATCCACCCTTAAACATTTCACACCCACTCGAGCACCAATTAACAACCACCACACATAGGCTTCACCTCTAGTAGAACACATGCACTACAAGCAGGCATAATTGGGGCCTACACATCTTCACACATGCCCTAGCCAACACTCCATATCCTATCACCATCCCTTTTTAGTTTTTGCTTTATTTATTCAATCAGTACATCTACAGGCTATGTTTTACTTTGTATTTAAATTTTATAATTTATTTTAGGCAATCAAAATAAAATAATTCAGAAATATCTATAATACTTATCTTTAGAAAAATTAATATAAAATATTTTGAGATAATCCACATTATTTTGAGAAAGTAAAACTTATACATTTACATAATTAAATTATATAATTAAAATCTAGGTAAACTATTATTTATATATTTTAAAATGTATGATAAATCCAAAATTTTAATTATTAATACTTTGATAAGTTACATTTCCATAGACGGATTCGCTTAAACCAATAAATAACCATTTCACATATTCATATTAATGGGGTTATCATTTATGAAATAAATCAAAAAACATTAAATTTACAGAAGAGAAGACAATGCTTAATATTTGTTTGATATATAGATACTAAACAACACAATTACTCTTAAAGTGGAAATATAAATGATAAAGCATCGATAAATATTATAAACCACCTATCCTTTTAATCTACAACTTTTTACTTTAAGCTCCTAGTAGAGATTAATCTATGTTGCAACTTACACATTGTTAGGATTTTCCTCCAAGATTATAATAGAAAAAACCTTGTGCTTCCACAAAAACACTTGCACACAATGAGCCTAATTCACATTATCATAGATATTGATTAAATAGTTGATTAAAATGTACAATATGACCTTGCATATATAGGAAAGGAAGAGGTAATCCACCTATCAAGTCAATTGACAAGTACCCTATGATGTGACACAAACAAGTAGAAAAGTGTCCTATAGGTATCAACCTTTGGATCACTTGGAATGTGCAAACCGAAAACCCATTTGACCAGGTCATCAACCTTGGTCAAAAGTGTTGAATGACTATAAAATTTACCTATGAGGTGAGATGGAAATTACTCTAACCTCGAAAGGTATGCACATGAGGTTTACCAAACAACTAGGTAACCTCTAGAGGCCTAAATGGTTTCACATTTAGCTGGACAAGATGTTCTCTAACCTCATCAACCTAAGTACACTTAAGCTATATTGAATATATAGATTATTCAATCTAACACCCCCTTAAGTTATACTTGTAGATATCCTAAGAGTGAAATAGGTACAGTACAAGTCCTGGTGAGGTTCCCATGTACAATACAATCTCTCATAAATAGAGAAAAGGAGAAAACGTAATGGTAACAAAACTACTCTCCAAAAAAGAGAAAAATAAGGATATGACATCCTGAAAACATGTCACATGAATATAGGAACATGATGGAGAACTCATGAAGCATGTAAAAGTTTAAAAATATATCAAATATGATTTGTTTTTTGTTGGAATTAAAGTAACTCCATGAAATGTAGATCAAGATAAGAGATATGAAACACTACATGAGTCAACCTATGGAATACTACTCAACCATGAATATGAGCTTGAACAAGGGATTCCTTTATCATGAATAATAAATTTAGTATTTTGGCCTTGTGTATAGCGAATTCTTACCACTATAGATGCAAACTTATGTACATAGCAAGGTAGTGTGTGTACTAATATTAGTGCCATAAAAAAAATTAAAGACATATGTGTGCCATCCATATTTAAACAATAGGTTAAAAAATATCACATACTTGGTTGGGTTTAGTTAATTCCCATTTCCCACAGTAGATATCACCTATGAGTGACAATTTCTTACATGAAAGCATACATATTTTTCTCCATCCTTTCTCTTGCCATTATGTCCTTCTTTTAATGCTTAAATCTTACTTTGAGGCATACCAAGAAGATGCATATAAGACCTTCAACATTCCAACATCAGTTAGAGTAATCATTTAAAATAGCTAATTATTAATTAATATTTATTTTATTATTAGGATAATTTCACTTTACACATTTAAGCTAGACCTAGTAGTATTATTTTCTTTAATTAAATTGATCTATTATTAGATTTTTATGTCTCATCATATGTGATGTTAAAAATTTTTATGATCTAATCCATTTATTATTTAGGTTTTCCACTTATAAGAACTCCCCTTCATTATATTATTGAGTTCAGTGAAAGCTCAACATTATGTAAGATTTTTCGTTTGAGGAAATAAAAAATTATGGTTTGAAACTTTCATGTGTGGAAGCTTTTCTCATTTGATGTTTGATAAGTTACCTTATGTGTTATTTCACAATTCCAACATGGTATTGTAACATGAATTCAACAAACTTATTCTTAAATTTTATGGGTTTTTTTATCAACTAGGGTTATAGAAGATAAATCTGGAACTACATAAGTCTTTTATAGGTTTTGGTCTTTGACATTTTTGTGGTACATTTTGGAGCTAAATAGACCTCACCATTACATTTAGGAGGCCAAACTAATGAAGTCTAACTATAAATTTTATCATAATAAATTACATGTGATTATAAGGAGAGAAAATGACTACACCAATCTAATGAGGTTGTATAGGCCATACTAGAAAACTACTACAAAAAGCAAAGTGGGGCACTTTTCATAAAAACAAAAAAAAAATAATAATTCTAAAATAAAATTAAACCAAAAAGTTTAATAAAGAAAAAGGGGGCAGATTTATTTTCTAGGCCATTCAATGTGTACTTATTCATGTAGCCCCATGCAAGCTTGTACATGTTTGTGGCCTCTATGCCACCAAGTCGCCTTTCTACCAATGACAACTCTAGGTAAATCTTATTTAGTTATTTTTCTTCACATGCAATTGAACTAAATGGACTTTTTAGCTCCTAGAATGTTTATGTTTGCATGTGATTACTTATTTTGCTTATTCTACATATATTTCTATCATTTTATCCTATTTAGGCAAGATATACATGTTTTGTAAGAACTTTCTCTTATGTAAATACACTGATGTAAAATGAAATTATTCTACAGGTTTTTTGGGGATTTGACACATCTTGTTTTATCTTTTGTACTCTCACTATATTACATTTTTTATAAGTGGTTGTGTAGTTCCATTTTTCTTCCATCAAACCCTTATCAAGTGAGTTTTCCTTCCACGATAGCATCAAATCCTAGTGATTCTTTCCTTATTCATGTGTTCCTTGGTTTACACATGATTTTCCAATTGGATGTAATTTCATGATAATATTAAGATGTTCTTTACTCTTCTCCATGCACTTCTCTATTGCACACTAATTTTAGTGAGCCTATCAGGGCTCTCCTGTGTTAGCATTATGGTGGGTTTCTTATATTGGTGTTAATGCTTCTTTGGTTTAATTTTTGAGTGATCTATATATTTATTTATTTTTCTTATGTACTAGGTAGATGTAATGGCTCATTACTAATGCATTTTTTTGAGATGGAGCACTTATCATGTATACACTCTTGCATTGTTGTATTTTGGGAGGTAACATTGCATTTTTAGAAGATCATTTCTTCAAATTATTGGTATTTGTAACTACACCTTTTTGATGTTTTCCTTTTATTTACATTTGGTCATTGTTCAAGTAGTGTAATTTTGGGTATTCATGTACATTCTTGCCTTCTTTAACCAAATAGCCATTAGTTTTATAGGAGGTTCTTCATTTAAGCAGTATAACATTTATCATTTGATAATTGTTTACAACTTCTTCATTCTTCAACAATGTTATTCATGTTCCTATTTATTTTGGGATATTTTTTCTGAGGCTTCTTAGTACTTCATCTTATATTTCTCTCTTCTTGAGAGGAGATTAGATTGTTTCTACATGGGTACCTCATAAAGACATGTGTTTTGAGACCAATTCATGCATCTTTATTTTTTATGTATTTGCTCTTATAGTTTTTTAGCTACTAACTAATTTTCACTCATGAGGGTGTTAGAATAATCATTTATCATCTAATAATTAATTATCTTTAATTCATTATTAGGATAATTTCATTTTATGCACTTAAGCTAAAATTCCTAAATATAGGAGTGTTTTTTAATTTTATTAGATTGAGCTATTATTAGATTTTTATGTCTCATTAGATGTAATTTTGATACATTCCATAATCTAATTCCTTTATGGTTTAGGGTTTTCTCTTATAAGCACTACCTTGATTACATTATTGAGTTCAATGAAAGATCAACGTTCTAAAAATTTTCCTTTATGAGGAAGTAATAAATATGTTTTTGCAGCTCTCGTGCATGGTTTTGGGTACCCTAACTTTTGGTAGTCTCTTGAGACTTCCAAAATTATGTTAGCTCAAACAACTTTTTTTGGGGTATTTTAGAATATGGTGAAATTTATTGAAGATTGTCTTTATATTAATAGTTTTTAATTATGTTTTAAGTTCTAGGATATGATATGGAGTAACTGAGAGAAAGATATGTTGTCCATAACTTAATATTTTTTTCCTTTTAGTTTCCATATTCACCTTATCTAACTTATGATATCTTGAAATAAATATCATACATTATAATTTACAAAAATAGATTCCTTTTTGAGTTGGTTGAATGGATAAAAAATAATAATAATAAGCTAATGTCTTTAAATAATTTTATCTCCCTATGTGTAGAACATATGGTCAAAGTGTAGAAAAATATTCTTTTAGGTTAACAATTGTTAGAAATTCATTGAGACCTACGTTAAAAGGAAAAAAAAATATTGCAAGCTTGAAATAAAATATATATAATTATGATATATAAATAAAAAGGTATATGCATGCATATATACTTATAATTATATATATACATATATAAGTAATTATATATATATATATAATTACTTATATATGTAAATAAATATAGATTCATAATTACTTATGTATATAAGAATTTATGTATTTATTTATATACGAATAAATGTAAAATATAAATTATATATTTTCAATGCATATAAATATTGCATACACCATTATTTATTGTAGTAAGAGGGAAATCAAGGTGTAAATATCTTAAATCTTTGATATTCTAAAATAAATAGGATAAGTTAAAAGAGAAAATATATAATGTATATGGATTACCTCACAATTTAAATAATTGTGATCCTTATCAACATAATAATTTAGTTACATCAAATTTTTCTTAGGATTAGAGAAATAAAATAGTAAGCCAATGATAAATAATTGAGGGATCTTGGGAAAAATTATAGTTTACTTGAGATCTTCTAACCAACTATTGGATCCTTAGAACAAAAATTTGTTGAAGTAATTCTTCTTATGTCCACAATAACCCTAACAATAAAAATGATACTAAGAGAAACATTTTCAAATGATAAATTTATTTGTCAATCTATTAAGGATATTAAAATTTTATTTTTTAATCATTTTAAGCATAGATCTCATCTTAAGGACTTCACCCTATGATTTCATGCGTTCAACCTTGGGGGAATAAATTTTCAAAATATTCCCTCATGACATCTCATCAATCACAAGATGTCTAAACCCCTAAAGTGTAGCCTCCAAAATAGAGTGTGTGAGCTAGAATTCCTCCAATTTGAACTCATTCTCCCCATCTCTAGTCTACTTGTTGTGACATCACACAGGTTACCTCATCAACTGTGCACATTAGGTAGTGGATCTTCAAGATATGAGTAGAGATCAATGATACTCTATTACATTTTGTTAACAAAAAAACATTTGTGTTGTGTCTAGTGTGGGAATGGCACTTGCCTCATGTTAAAAATCTTAGTAAAGATAAATTGCATAAAAAATTGTGGAAATATTTCTAAACAACAAATAATGTTTTGGTTTATATTTTACACATTTAAAGTTATGGAGGCATCATAGATCTTGAGATAATCGTTTCTAATACTATAGCATCCTAAAATTATTTGAATACTTTAACATATCCCTTGCTTCTTTTCCTCAATAAACCACTTTCCTAAGAAAACATTCTTTGGATCTTCCATGTTTGTAAGGTTACATGGCTCTATTGAGTATTCCTTAAAAATACATGGTTTTCTTATTCAATTAAATGTTCATATCAAATAATTACTCAAGAGAAAGCATTTCTTTTAATATAGTATTGGTCATTGCATTAATTATAGCATCATTATCCTTGATTGTACGAATATTTCTCATAAAAAAAATGAATCTACAAAATAACGCTTTGTTCCCAATAAAAGGAATAATAGACTAGTCTTCCAAAGTTGCATTTGATTTTTCAAGTTTAATTTGTCTATGTTTTATTTCACTTATGTTTATATTTCTTCAAGGACATAGTCAACACAAACTTATGAAGTTGATCAATATAATCCTTTTTGTTAAATTTAATAGAAAAGAAACAGGATCCAGTATATCATCAAAACTAACATAAAGATACATACAAAATTTGATCTAAATATCATATCTTAAGTAGATCAATTTAAAGACTTCTCACAATTAAATTATTATTATTATTTTTATTACTGATTATTTACAAATTCCCTTTCCAACATTTGAACTTAAAATCTTGAAACATGAAACCTCAATACTTAAACATTAAAATGATCCTTCAAAACAGTAAATATACCTTTAAAGAAAGCCCTCATTTATAAAGGTGGCATGCATTATCAAAGCTCCACAAATCTTACCAGATTTAACTGTAAGAATGCGTCTCAATGATAAAGACCAGATATAAATCTTATTAAATTTAAAAAACTACAACAGATAAAAATACTTCATCAACTCCTCCTACAGTAGACACAACGAAAGACACACAAAACAGACTCTTTATTCATACTGATAGCCATCGTTGGATCAATAGTTGTTAAGCCTGTATTTCGCAATTAATGTAGAGGCTTTTCCACCCAAAACCAGTGCAGTCGGTTGTATTCACAACAAGTTGAGTATGTACTTCACCCTTGCACCCACCAGAATTAAAAAGTAAGACAGGCCGTCCTCCGTATACAAATTCATATCCTCCGTGGTGGGGTATGCTAAAACACCCACAATCATTGAAACGGAGGCCCTTGTTATCACACCCAGGCCCTTCCCACACAGTAAAAGAACTACCAACACAAGGCTTTAAAATCAAGAGCCATACAAACAATACTCCCATAAATGTCAGAACATTAATTTTCTCCATAACGTTACAATTGAAAGTAGTTGTACATACAAAATGTTTACTTGTACTGCTGAAGGAATTGTGCTTTGCATTTATAGAGGAAGAGTAGGTTTCAATAGCGTGACTTTTGTTGTTTGTAACGTCAAGATAAAAGATTTGATGAGTTTTTGCTTAGCTGCAGGAAACGTCTGTAGTATGGGTTGTTCTGCGTTTCCAAGGCCTGCAACTGTTTTTTGCAGGGCGTCGTTTCTAGCTGTATTTTGTGGTGAGCTATTTTCCATAAACAGAATTATTAACTTTCGCTTACGGCCGGCATCATTTCCTTAGCTATTCCTCTTTGTTCATCTCATTTATTTTCAAATTTGTCTCTTTTTTATAACTATTTTCGTTGTAGGGAGCCTGAATTGTTCTATTTTATATTGATGGTTGGTACCCTATTTCCATTTGCAGTCACGAGTAAGAACAAACTTCTTATTACGTATAGTTGTTTCTGTTTGTTTTGTTTTAAACGAGAGCTACGTATTTTCCTGCAATTTTAATAATTTATGCCGAAGGCGTATCCAATTTGAAGTAGACAAAGCTAAAAATTAGCATCAATTGCTCTTATTGTCTGCCTTACCATGTCAGCGATTCAAAGTGTTTCAGCCTTTGATTCACACAGCTGCAAAAATCTGCTACGGATATGCATTCAATTCAATGTGTTGAATAAACATTAAATTCATTCAAAGCGGTGCATAATATCTTGTACTCGAGATATTCTCCATCATCAAAATCTTATCACTGCGTTAAATTATGTGGAATGTTTGTTGATCAGCTGCGTAGGTTTCCCTTCCGGCTGGCACAGCTACTTTGCAAACCTGTTTGTTCAGTTTTCACATGTCACATCTAATAAACTGGTAAAATATCATGTTTTGTAAACATGACTGAGCAGCAGTAAAGAGAAAAAATGTCAACTGAACAGTAGTAAAGAGGAAAAATATCAATTCTCCGGTTGTTCTTAAGAATGAATGTTGTGCAACAAAATTATCCAAAAAAGTTTGTTACAGACAACGCATTGAATAGAAGAACAAATTATCAAGAATTTGCAGCATACAACGCATTCCAGTAAAACAACATACAACACATTTGAGCAAAACATCAAGTATGCTTACTATTTCCATTTTGTTGCTTCGTATTTAAATACATTGTTTTTACTATTTTACTTGTAATTCTTTGTGTGTGCTATGATATTTTACTGTATTGTCTTTTTTTGGTTTTATTTGAAATTTCAGTGTATTTGTTAATGAGTAGCAGAACACTGCCAAAGTTCAGCTTCGCGGCTGGATATACATCACTTATATCTACCTTGCCATCAAATATTTGAAATCCAATCCAACTTTGGCCGCTTACCATCATATAATTCACGCTTCTTGTTCTCTCTCTATATTAAATTCTTCTCCTGTAGTAAAATAAGTACGCCGAAGAAGTGTGGAAGGTCAATTAGGATAAATTTTGGTATATTTTTTTGCATTTATTTACTAATTATTAATATTGGTAATTTTTAGGCCATTCAACAAATGATGTTGTTTATGCAACATAGGTCTCTGTTAATGACTAATCTTCTCGGGCTGTCTACTCTTCCGGTTATATTAGTTTTGATTTGTTTGTTTTCTGTTTGGACAGTTTTGCCTAACAGGTTGTCTAACAGGTTTGGGTGGGCAGTTTTGTCTAACAGTTTATAACTGTTTTCTGGCTGTTATATTTATGACCTGTTTCTTTATTGCTGGGTGGCTTGTATGGCTGTAGTATGCTGTGTAACAGGAGTTGCTTTATTCAAGTGAAATAAATAATCATTTACAGTTTGCCACTTTCAATTGCATTTTCAATCCTGGGCTAACAGTGGTATCAGAGCACAGGGATTTTGAAGATTGGAGCGCTCTGCAGAGATAGTAAATTGATTCAGGTGAAATCAATCAATTTATTTTTACAAGGGTTTCATATCTCTAAAATTGAGCAAGAAATTTGAGCAATATTTTTAAATCTGCAGTGTGTATTTTTCATTTTGATTCACAATGCAGTCTATTGTTTCAATGATTGGGGAAACTTTAACTAGAAAAGATACTTGGTTGGAATGGCATAGAAAAGTAGAAAATACACTAATTTTTAATGATTTATGGTGTAAAATTTGTGATGGAAATACTCAACCTACAGAACCAACTGATGCTAAAGAAAAAGAAATTTGGCAATATAAAAATTCAAAAGCTTTGGCTTTAATAAGAGCTTCTGTTAATGGAGATGTCTATCGACATATACAAGGATGCACATATGCTTGGGAAGCTCTTCATAAATTAAAAGATTTGTTTGATTCTCATTCTGAATTAGAGTTTATTCAGTTACAGTTAAAATTATTTAATCTTGAGTTGCAGAATGCTGATGTTATGAGTCTAGCTTCAAAAATCAGAGCCATAAAACACGATGTTGATGCTGCTGGAGGGAAAGTTGATATATATCTCACAGCCTTTATTAAGGCACTTCTTCCAACACATTCCACTTATCTAGAGTCCCTTCAAGCAAGCAATCAATTGAAAACCATTACCTTTGATCAATTGGTTGAAAAGTTAGCAGAACGTGAAAAAGCTTTTGGAAGGAAAATAGATAATACTAGTGAGAATGTTTGTTTTGATTATCAAAAAGAAAAATCCCTAAACAAAAATTCTTCAAGAGGTGGTTATAGTGATAGAGGCAAAGGTAGAGGCCAATGGAGACAAAATGATAATCAAAATGATAGGCAACATTTATATTGTAAAAGATGTGGTAGAAAAGGTAGTCATGAAGCACATGAATGCAAGCTCTCATGGGATAAGATAGAAGGTTTTAAAGAAAATTCTTTTAAACAAAAAGATAAAACCAAAATATACAATGATTATAAAATTTCAGGAGTAGCCCAAAGAAAAATTCACAATGATGATAATATTTCAGGAGCAGCCCAATTTGCTTGTGACAGTGATAGTGATCAATTTGTGCTTAATGTTTCAGACTTTGCATCTAATTCCTCATGGCATGATTCTTGGGTCTTAGATACTGGAGCAACACAACATATGACATTTCGGCGTGATTACTTTGAAGAATTTCATGAAGATGACTGTGGTCCAATTTACTTTGCAGATAAATCAAGCCTCAAGCCTATTGGAAAAGGAACTATTAGACTTAAGTTGCCTGATCTCTCAGATTTTGTGCTTCATGATGTGTTGTTTCTTCCTCAGTTGCAACGTAATTTGTTATCACTAGTATTGATTCGACAACAAGGCTACTCTGTTTTGTTAAAAGATGGACAAGTTGTTGTTAGAAAAATATCTAATAATCAAGTTGCATTTACTGGTTATGAAGATGGAAGATTATTAAAACTCAATGGTACTTCTGCTCTTTCTAGAAGTTTTGCATATCTTACTGAAGAAGCTAGTCTATCTCCTAGTCTTTTGTGGCATGCAAGATGTGGACATATTAGTTATGATAGAATTCATATCATGCAAAAGAATGGTGTTGATGGTTTGCCTGTTCTGCCTAAAAAAATTGAAAAATGTGAAGCATGTATTCTTGCCAAACAACATAGAAATCCATTTCCACGCTCAACTTGGAGAGCACATAGAAAATTGCAACTCATTCATTCTGATTTATGTGGGCCTTTACCAGTAACTTCTATTGGAGGATCTAAGTATTTCATGTTGTTCATTGATGATTATAGTCGCATGACTTGGATTTATTTCTTGCAGCAAAAATCAGAAGCTTTTGAAATTTTTAAAAGGTTTCGTGTTATGATTGAAAATCAAATCCAATCTCAAATTGGTACTCTTCGAATAGACAATGGTGGAGAATTTACTTCTCTAGTTTTTGAGGATTATCTTCGTCAAAATGGGATACAACATCATCTAACTATTCCAGGTACTCCTGAACAAAATGGTGTGGTTGAAAGAATGAATAGAACCATCATGAACATGGTTCGAGCATTGCTATATTTCAAAGGAATCAAGTTACATTTTTGGGCTGAAGCAGCAAGAACTGCAGTCTATCTTCGTAATAGATCTCCATCATCTGCACTTCAACATGCCATTCCATATGAAGTTTGGTTTGGGTATCCTCCATCCGTTCGACATCTTCGGATTTTTGGGTCTACTTGCTATGCTCTAATTCCTAAGGATAAAAGAACTAAGTTGCATAATCATAGTTATAAGTGCATTTTTCTTGGCTATTCTGACTCATCCAAAGCCTATAGGTTGTATGATGAAGCTAACCAAAAATTCTTCATTACACGTGATGTTGTATTTTGTGAATCTTCCAAAAGTGATGCAGATGTTGAATGTCAGTTAAAACAACTTGATAAATGTGCACAATTTTCTCCTTGGATAGAAAATCTTTGTGAGGAGAAGCCAAATCCCTTAGACACGCCTTTAATAGATTCACATGTAGTTCAAGATACTCCATCTATAAATGTGCAAGAAGAAACCTCCTCTTATCATGATTTTCTCTCTAATGATGAGCCTGAAATTGTAGATGCATTAGACACTAATGAAGCATCTAATCAAGAAATGGAAACCTCTTTTGTAAAACCAAAATCTTCACATAGGTGGGCCAAACAAGTACAACAAACTTTGAAAGATTTAAGGCCTGACGAAATAGGTAAAACAGGTACACGAAGCTCTTATAGAGCTAGGATGCAGGCTCAATCCAATATTGTAGATAACTTAGAATCCATTGATGAACTCAATTTCATGATAAATTCAGAACCAACTTCCTATAATGAAGCTAAGAATATTGTAGTATGGAGAAAAGCAATGCAAAATGAGTATGATGCACTTTTGAAAAATGGTACATGGGAGTTGGTTGATCCTCCTCTTGGTTGTAAACCTATTGGTTGCAAGTGGGTTTATAGAAATAAATATAAAGCAGATGGTTCACTTGACAAACATAAAGCCCGACTTGTTGCCAAAGGATATGCTCAAAAAGAGGGCATAGATTATGATGAAACCTTTGCACCTACAGCTAAATGGACTACCATTCGTGCTCTGTTGGCTCTTGCAGCTCAAAATGGGTGGACAGTTCATCAAATGGATGTTAAAACTGCATTCTTAAATGGTGATCTCAAAGAAACAGTGTATATGACTCAACCTGAAGGCTATTTCATCAATGGTAAAGAACATCAGGTATGCAAACTTGTCAAATCTTTGTATGGTTTAAAGCAAGCTCCCCGAGCCTGGTATGACAAACTTACCGAGCATCTCCTGCAGTTGAATTTCAAGCATTTTGAATTTGATGATGCGACACTTTTTGTTACAATGGTTGCCAACATGGTTGTCTATCTTGTTGTTTATGTGGATGATTTGTTTATCACTGGTACTAAAGAGGATAATATTCAAGATATCAAAAACCAATTGAAGCAAAGATTTGATATGACTGATTTGGGCCATCTTCATTACTATTTGGGTATTGAGGTGATTCAACAACCCTATTCTATCTTCATCACCCAACAAAAATATATTGGTGACCTTTTAAATAAGTTTGGCATGGCTGAATGCAAACCCCTCAATACTCCTATGGAGCAAAATCTTAAACTCACATCAGCTGATTCTTCAGCATTGGTTGATGCAACTACCTATAGGAAACTTGTTGGCAGTTTGATTTATGCTACCACTACTCGTCCAGATATTTCATTTGTTGTTGGAGTTCTTTCCAGATTCATGCAACAACCTAGGGAACCTCATTGGTTGGCAGCCAAACGGATTCTTCAATATCTCCAAGGTACTCAAAACTATGGGCTCCACTACTACAAGACTAAGCAATTTTCTTTGCTTGGATATTCTGATTCAGATTATGCAGGTGACTTGGAAGATGGTAAATCTACATCTGGTTTTTTAATGCATCTTGGATCTGCTGTCATTTCATGGAAATCTAAAAAGCAACCAGCCCCAGCCCTCTCTTCTTCTGAAGCTGAATATATGGCAGCTTCTGAAGCAACTCGAGAAATTTTATGGCTTCACAACATTCTTGAAGACTTGCAGGCACCACAAATTTCTTCAACACCACTCTTTCTTGACAATCAATCTGCTATTAAAATGGCAAAAAATCTAGTCTTTCATGATCGTACCAAACACATTAATATGAAGTTTCATTTGATTCGGCATCATGTGAAAGCTGGTCTTGTATAGCTCAAATATTGTCCTACTGCAGATCAACCTGCCGATATTCTTACCAAGGCCTTGGGCAAAGAAAAGTTTGAGAAATTCCGAGGACTGCTTGGCTTAACCCCTTCAGATTACTAGGGGGATGTTAATGACTAATCTTCTCCGGCTGTCTACTCTTCCGGTTATATTAGTTTTGATTTGTTTGTTATCTGTTTGGATAGTTTTGCCCAACAGGTTGTCTAACAGGTTTGGGCAGTTTTGTCTAACAGTTTATAACTATTTTCTGGCTGTTATATTTATGACCTGTTTCTTTATTGCTGGGTGGCTTGTATGGCTGTAGTATGCTGTGTAACAGGAGTTCCTTTATTCAAGTGAAAAAAATAATCATTTACAGTTTGCCACTTTCAATTGCATTTTCAATCCTGGGCTAACAGGTCTCAATGGAGAAAATAAATAATTCAAATCAACTATGCATCTACTTAGAAGGATTCAAACATGATTGAAATCTTTGAATTACAAGAGATAGAAAATAAAGAGTGGAGGAAAATAAAGCTAGAGATAAACTATGGATCAACTATGTTTAGAGATAAAGGGTGGACGAAAATAGAGCTAGAGATGGAAATAGAGCGGAAGAGGAAGAGAGAGACAAATAGATAGAGAGATATAGGGAGAGGTAGAGGGAGAGATAGAGAGATATAGATGGTGAGATAGTGTGATAGAGAATAGAGATATAAGGAGATATAGAGAGAGGAGAGGAAGAGCGACAAAGAGAGACAAATAAAGATAATTAGAGATAGATAAAAAGAGATGTAGAGGGAGAGAGTAGGGAGATATAGAGATATATGGGAAGAGAAAGAGAGAGATAAAGATATATGTGAAGTGATATATGGAGAGGTAGAGAAGGAGAAATATAGGGGTAGAGAGATGAAAGAGATAAATATATAGAGAGGAAGTTAGAGGGAGATATAGAAAGATAAAGGTAGAGATGTGAAGTCATATATAGAGAGAGGGAGAGATATAGGGGTGCATAAAGATGGAATGATAACAAGATATAAATAAGAGAGATGGAAGAAGACATATAGAGAGATAGAGGTAAAGGAAAAGAGATATTGATATAGAGGTCTAAGAAGAACACCCACCAGTAATAAATGAAGAATGAAGACAAAAAAGACACCAACAAATCTAGTAAAGACAATGGTGGTTTTGAGATTAGCTCAAAATCTGTGACATCCACAACCTCCATCACAACATACCAGAACATAAAATGTTTAAAATTAAACTGGCTAAAATAGAGCATACAATTTTGTGGCATCGTCCACAACTAGTCCTGTCAGGTGCAAATTTCAGGTGACTTTTAATATCCACTTTCGATGGCATTTAAACCAGGGTTACACCACAAAGGTTATTTATCAAAGACAAGGTCAAGATTAAATGTAAATAAAAAGAATACTAAAATATATGAGAGAAAATAGTGATAATAAAATTTAAAGCCTAATTGAGGAAAATAACAACAAAAAACATATTTTAGATTGAAGCGTGATAGACCACTAAAATTTTATCCAATTTAGGACTCGCAAACGAAATAAAGCACATAAAATCTTCAAGCTCAAAATGTTAACACAGATGAACTAAATATTTGAACTTAAAACGAAATAAACCCAAATTTTACAACATCGTGAATTTCAACAACATATCTAGAAGTAAAAACAACAATGTGACAGTGAAAAACTATAGAATCATATCTAAATCAGTACTGGGTATAAAATGAAGCCGAATAAAGTTTTAAACAGTAAAGGTTGGAAACGATGGAAATACATCAAAAAATATATAAAGCATCAGATAACTTAAATCAAATTTTAGAATGTGCAGACATGCAAATTTGACATGATTGTCAATGTTCACCTTTTGATTAAATAAATCAAGTTTTATTTAATTAAATCATAAATCTCCTAGGGTCTATTAATTTAATCACAAATATTAAATTAAATGATCAATCCTCATTTCCTCTCATTTGATTTTAAAAGAAATACAAAAATCTATAAGTCAAAAGTCAAAATCACCCAATTCCTATTAGATTAATCAAATCCTGATTAGTTTAATCCTAACTAAATGAATCTTTTAGATTCATCCACTTGCACAATAAATCATTTAAATTGATTTATTAAACTACCTATTTTCCCTCACAAGGGCATATTCCCAAGGAATATACCCTCATTAACTCGCATGTTTGACTTTTTTGGATTAACACAATTCCCCCCAAAAACCCTCAACCACATGCATTTATGGCCATTTTCAAATTTGAATTGGCACATTGGCCAAGACTTGCACATTCCTCACCCTCTCACACATTGACAAGTGGCATCTTGTAATTGGCCCATGAATGATCCCACATTCATCAATTTGGCCTCTCCTCTCTTCAAGTTCAACTATAAGTTGAAGGCTTCTCTCCTTCAAACACACAACACATCTTTAGGCAAGGTTACTCTCCACATGAGAGAACTAATCTTGCTCATCACAACACAATTTGACAACACTTTTTCATGCAAGGTTACTCTCCACATAAGAGAACTAATCTTGCTCATCACAACAACACAATTTAACAACAACACATCTTGATGCAAGGTTACTCTCTTCATTTGAGAATCAATCTTGCTCTTCAACATCCACATTTGAAAGCATCTCCACTATAGGCAACTTGAGCTCATAGCATCTCATTGTCTATCTCACTAAGCTTATCAAGGATTGGGAAGGGGCTCTTTCACATATTCAAAGAGCACCAATCCACTATGGGATAGGAATGATTCATGTTTTTGCATTGTTCTTATTAGTTGCATTGTTTAACATGATTCTATATTTCATAGAGATGTTTGAGTTTGCTGATTTAAACTAACTTGTGCTAACAACATGAACTAATTTAAATCCATTTGCAGATTTTAGCATCCACAAAATGGCGCTAGAAGGAGGGCCTGAACCTTTGTTGAAGAAGGAAAGATTAAATTGTGTTCATTCTTCCCAGCTATAGAAAATCAAATGTTGTTTTAGAAGAAACCCATGCTTTGTCTACAACATTTTTTGTTTTGGAATATCATTAGATAAATGCTCTATTTGCAATGTCTTTGGTTTTCACTTCTCTTATATCACTATTTTCTTCATGTCAATCAAGATCTGTTATAAATTTATAAGTTTTGTTCATATACACTCCGAACTCCAAGAGCATTCTCTTTCTATGTTCGGGTAAACTGTAACTTTTAGGCACTTGGTTACTGGTACGCTCACAGTTGAAATCTGTCTGTGCATGCGTTCCATAAAGCCTTTTTTTCTTCTTCCTGTTCTTCCTCGTGTTATGGCACTGTCATTCAAATGTCTCCAAGTCAAAACATTAAAAGTCAGTAAAAATGTGGTAGGTCATTCACAGGTCTCCATGTATTTTTTTTTTAAACGTCCTAGTCCCACGCATTTCCCAATCTTGGGCCTGCACATTAATTTCACCCACTGATATTGGGTGGCGATGTCTGCATAGGAGCAGGTTTTGGGAAAAAAGGGTATCTAAATCTGCGAAGATCTCTAAAAAACACTTGTAGTGAGACTCATTCACCACTTGTGGTGAATCAATCCCATTATACTTTTACAAGAATTCAAAACTACCTGAATTTTCTCTTCTTAGTCTATTCAATGTACTTCTCCAGGTTTTCACATCTAAAACTCTGATGTAGGGGTTGTAGATGACCTTTTAGTGGATATTATGACCTTGCAAATGGGGAGATAACTCTAAAAATATTATAAGATAATCTTCAATGATCTTCAAGTCTTCAAATCACCTAGATAAAATATCACACAAAGAGAGAGGAAAAGTGTTGATTGTTAGGGAATAAGGGTTTTCCTTGGTCAAATCCCTTTTATGTAATTAAACCCAATGATGAAACAAGGAAAAAATACATGAAAAATGAGGCATAGGATATGAAACATGAACAATGATACCTTGAATGATGTTTTGTAAATGATGTCTTATAAATCTACAAATCAACATGAAATAGCCATGAAGGATGTAGATCTTTATCTTGACAATCGGTGAAAAAAAATTCTTGATCTTACATCTTCAATGCTACATTACAACACTAGCTCAATAACATGTTTGATGATTGATATGATTGACAAGATGATGGATCTTGAATTGCTGCAAGAATTGATGGAGAATTTTTCCCTTACATACCTTATAAATGATCTTGAATTCTCTCTTTATGCTCCTGTGAAGTCTTGGAATTGTCAAATCTTTCTTGATTGACTTGATATCATGAATTCTTGATGAAATAATGATTTGAAATCTTTTTCATATAGGAAATCCACTCGAATGATTGCTAGTTTGATCCCAAAGGTTGACATAGAAGAAATTTTAACTTAAAACCCAAATTTATTGTTCAAAACCTTAAATAAAGGCCAAATTGATCTCATTCACCATGATGGGTGAATGAATCCCACTTGGATGAGAATCATTCACCCATAGAGGAAAATGGTTCCCACATGGCCTATTTTGCTTGCCAAAATGTCAAGGAGTTTGTAAATTAAATTTATATGTTGAAATTGTTGGGTATTTTCTTGAAATATACCTTGGGATACATAATATGGGGTCATAGGGACTTATTAATGATGATATTAAGGTCATAAATGTAAAACGGTCCAAAATCCAATGTGAAAGTGTAAATAAATACACTTGACAACACTAAATTAAAGTAAAGCTGGGTCTATTTAGCATAGAAGGGCCCTAAATCCCACATGAATGTGTAAAATAAATTACAAAACTATATTAGGTCTATTTAGATTACAAGCCTCCTATATTTAATGCGAAGGTGTAAATAAATACATTTTACAATACTAAATTAAGGCATGGTTAAGTTAATTTATCTTTAAAAGGTCCTAAGACCTAATGTGGATTTGTAAAACACCTCACAACACTAGATCAAGGTGACATTAAGTCCAATTTATCATTAATTATTCCCACATCAAGTTTGAAAATGTAAGCAATGGCGTTTTTCAACACTATAGAAATACATTATATTAAGGAATATAAGAAGGGGAAGTAGATTAAGTTTTTAGTTGTGAAGGTGACAAGTATAACCTTCAAATTGAAAGATAAATATATTGAACTCTAATACTTAGGTTTCATTTTTATGAGAACGAGAATTGATTTTGAAGAGGGAGGACCATATTTATTTTACTAAAGATAAAGGGCAATGAGAAGGAGCTATGAGTTGTAGAGAAAAGTTTTTTATTCAAGAGAGGAAGATGGAGAAAGACATTTTTGTGAAGCTAGATCTATCGTATGTAAATGTAGATAATTCATCAAGGTAGCAAAATTTTCCTTGTCTAGTTTCCATGTGAAAATATTCAAAAATTATAAATTTAGAACTAAAATATTTATAATAGATCCATGTGAATTTCTATGAGTTTTATTTTTCCTTTATTCTACATGGTTCTTTGTCTAAGATGTTGATGGTGATGTGGATATGGGAACAATGAGTGGTATTCTCTCCCACTTGGATGAGAGTACCAATTGATTAGGTTTTGAGTGGGTTGCAAGTCCCTATAGGGAAACTTTAATATTACCCTTTTATCACATTTGTAGGTTATTATTTATTTTGAGAATTATGAAAATTAATTATTTTATTTGTTTTGAGAAAAAATATTATGGTTGAGAAGATTGTGGAAGGGATGAATTTGGTAAATTACTTGCTCTTGTTGGAATTTCCCTTAGGTTGATAAACCCACCACTTTAGTGGGTTTCTTGTACAACAAATTTTGTAGACCTCCATGGGAAATTTCTATTTTAATAGTGGAATGAATGTTTACTATAAATCTTACATAGTATTTCCATTTATGCCATGCTTGTGCTACTATGTATTAATTTTGTATATGTTATTTGGTCACTATGCATTTACCCTAGCTTGGGGTGGAATGGTATGCATTCCTAGGGCTAGGAGGTGATATCACATGGGATATAAGAGATGGATATTGTGTATTAATATCTAGGTCCTAAAAATATTAGAAGAAATATATAGATTAAATATTTTTGAACTAGATGTAATTTATCTTGAAAGTACAATACCATTTTGTGAGAAAACTGTATATTTTATGTAAAAAAAATTGCAATAAGTTTGTGATTGAGTTTAGAAAATGAACCTAATATACTATGATAAATTATTGTAATTGCAATGTATACTCAAAAACGTGGTGACTACTTAGGTATCGATATAAGTCATGGATGCAATGCTATATGTATCTAGGATAGCTTCAAAGGAAATTATTATACATACATACATACATACATATATATATAAGGAGATATTTATTATACATTTGTAAAAATTGAATAAACAAGAAGAGATACTTTTGTGGGTTTTTTAAATAATTTGAATTGGAACCTTGTAATGAAATACAAACAAGATTGGAAATGAAAATAGAATTAGATATCATTTTTATTAATGTTCACCTTATATATAAAGAATGGAGTAGTATTTTTTTTCAGTATAGAAAATAGATATTAAAATATTATTCTCTTTAAATGGAGTATAAAATATTTATTTTATCTTTATTGTGGTTTGACATAAAAGGTGGTTGGTGCTTAGAATTCTATTGATCAATGTATCAAGAAACTTTAGGAAAATTAGATAATTTACTAATATATATATACATCTTTTTTATTTGTTATATGATCATTCAACTTAAAATGATAAATTTTATAATGTTACAAATTTTAATATTCTCTTTACTGCAATTTTTTTTTCTCATAAGGCTAAAATTTAAATGTAGTGTCAAGAAGGAAGTTATATTATTATACTATTCCTTTCATGTGTAGACATAAAAAAAAATTAAATAGTAAACATATGCGATTCCATAGAAAAATACCTTTTATAGTTTTGACTACAGTTTTTTTTCCAAACCCTTCTACTTAACAAAGCTCGGCCAAAAACAAAATCATTCAAGTAGATATTACTGCTCAAGCTTAATACTATCAATATTCATATCTACTTTCATGTTGAAGGTAGACCTACAAGGAAAAACTAAGGTTTTTTTTTGAAAGGCTAGTCTAGAAATTTAATTCAATTGTAACGTAGACTCAAGAGGAAACATATGAGCTTGAACAAGGGATTCCTTTATCATGAATAATAAATTTAGTATTTTGGCCTTGTGTATAGCGAATTCTTACCACTATAGATGCAAACTTATGTACATAGCAAGGTAGTGTGTGTACTAATATTAGTGCCATAAAAAAAATTAAAGACATATGTGTGCCATCCATATTTAAACAATAGGTTAAAAAAATATCACATACTTGGTTGGGTTTAGTTAATTCCCATTTCCCACAGTAGATATCACCTATGAGTGACAATTTCTTACATGAAAGCATACATATTTTTCTCCATCCTTTCTCTTGCCATTATGTCCTTCTTTTAATGCTTAAATCTTACTTTGAGGCATACCAAGAAGATGCATATAAGACCTTCAACATTCCAACATCAGTTAGAGTAATCATTTAAAATAGCTAATTATTAATTAATATTTATTTTATTATTAGGATAATTTCACTTTACACATTTAAGCTAGACCTAGTAGTATTATTTTCTTTAATTAAATTGATCTATTATTAGATTTTTATGTCTCATCATATGTGATGTTGAAAATTTTTATGATCTAATCCATTTATTATTTAGGTTTTCCACTTATAAGAACTCCTCTTCATTATATTATTGAGTTCAGTGAAAGCTCAACATTATGTAAGATTTTTCGTTTGAGGAAATAAAAAATTATGGTTTGAAACTCTCATGTGTGGAAGCTTTTCTCATTTGATGTTTGATAAGTTACCTTATGTGTTATTTCACAATTCCAACATGGTATTGTAACATGAATTCAACAAACTTATTCTTAAATTTTATGGGTTTTTTATCCACTAGGGTTATAGAAGATAAATCTGGAACTACATAAGTCTTTTATACGTTTTGGTCTTTCACATTTTTGTGGTACATTTTGGAGCTAAATGGACCTCACCACTACATTTAGGAGGCCAAACTAATGAAGTCTAAATATAAATTTTATCATAATAAATTACATGTGATTATAAGGAGAGAAAATGACTACACCAATCTAATGAGGTTGTATAGGCCATACTAGAAAACTACTACAAAAAGCAAAGTGGGGCACTTTTCATAAAAACAAAAAAAAAAAATTAATTCTAAAATAAAATTAAACCAAAAAGTTTAATAAAGAAAAAGGGGGCAGATTTATTTTCTAGGCCATTCAATGTGTACTTATTCATGTAGCCCCATGCAAGCTTGTACATGTTTGTGGCCTCTATGCCACCAAGTCGCCTTTCTACCAATGACAACTCTAGGTAAATCTTATTTAGTTATTTTTCTTCACATGCAATTGAACTAATTGGACATTTTAGCTCCTAGAAAGTTTATGTTTGCATGTGATTACTTATTTTGCTTATTCTACATATATTTCTATCATTTTAACCTATTTAGGCATGATATACATGTTTTGTAAGAACTTTCTCTTATGTAAATACACTGATGTAAAGTGAAATTATTGTACAGGTTTTTTGGGGATTTGACACATCTTGTTTTATCTTTTGTACTCTCACTATATTACATTTTTTATAAGTGGTTTTTTAGTTCCATTTTTCTTCCATCAAACCTTTATCAAGTGAGTTTTCCTTTCATGATAGCATCAAATCCTAGTGATTCTTTCCTTATTCATGTGTTCCTTGGTTTACACATGATTTTACAATTGGATGTACTTTCATGGTAATATTAAGATGTTCTTTACTCTTCTCCATGCACTTCTCTGTTGCACACTAATTTTAGTGAGCCTATCAGGGCTCTCCTGTGTTAGCATTATGGTGGGTTTCTTATATTGGTGCTAATGCTTCTTTGGTTTAATTTTTGAGTGATCTATATATTTATTTATTTTTCTTATGTACTAGGTAGATGTAATGGCTCATTACTAATGCATTTTTTTTAGATGGAGCACTTATCATGTATACACTCTTGCATTGTTGTATTTTGGGAGGTAACATTGCATTTTTAGAAGATCATTTCTTCAAATTATTGGTATTTGTAACTACACCTTTTTGATGTTTTCCTTTGATTTACATTTGGTCATTGTTCAAGTAGTGTAATTTTGGGTATTCATGTACATTCTTGCCTTCTTTAACCAAATAGCCATTAGTTTTATAGGAGGTTCTTCATTTAAGTAGTATAACATTTATCATTTGATAATTGTTTACAACTTCTTCATTCTTCAACAATGTTATTCATGTTCCTATTTATTTTGGGATATTTTTTCTGAGGCTTCTTAGTACTTCATCTTATATTTCTCTCTTCTTGAGAGGAGATTAGATTGTTTCTACATGGGTACCTCATAAAGCCATGTGTTTTGAGACCAATTCATGCATCTTTATTTTTTATGTATTTTCTCTTATAGTTTTTTAGCTACTAACTAATTTTCACTCATGAGGGTGTTAGAATAATCATTTATCATCTAATAATTAATTATCTTTAATTCATTATTAGGATAATTTCATTTTATGCACTTAAGCTAAAATTCCTAAATATAGGAGTGTTTTTTTATTTTATTAGATTGAGCTATTATTAGATTTTTATGTCTCATTAGATGTAATTTTGATACATTCCATAATCTAATTCCTTTATAGTTTAGGGTTTTCTCTTATAAGCACTACCCTTGATTACATTATTGAGTTCAATGAAAGATCAACGTTCTAAAAATTTTCCTTTATGAGGAAGTAATAAATATGTTTTTGCAACTCTCGTGCATGGTTTTGGGTACCCTACCTTTTGGTAGTCTCTTGAGACTTCCAAAATTATGTTAGCTCAAACAATTTTTTTTGGGGTATTTTAGAATATGGTGAAATTTATTGAAGATTGTCTTTATATTAATAGTTTTCAATTATGTTTTAAGTTCTAGGATATGATATGGAGTAACTGAGAGAAAGATATGTTGTCCATAACTTAATATTTTTTTCCTTTTAGTTTCCATATTCACCTTATCTAACTTATGATATCTTGAAATAAATATCATACATTATAATTTACAAAAATAGATTCCTTTTTGAGTTGGTTGAATGGATAAAAAATAATAATAATAAGCTAATGTCTTTAAATAATTTTATCTCCCTATGTGTAGAACATATGGTCAAAGTGTAGAAAAATATTCTTTTAGGTTAACAATTGTTAGAAATTCATTGAGACCTACGTTAAAAGGAAAGAAAAATATTGCAAGCTTGAAATAAAATATATATAATTATGATATATAAATAAAAAGGTATATGCATGCATATATACTTATAATTATATATATACATATATAAGTAATTATATATATATATATATATATATATATATATAATTACTTATATATGTAAATAAATATAGATTCATAATTACTTATGTATATAAGAATTTATGTATTTATTTATATACGAATAAATGTAAAATATAAATTATATATTTTCAATGCATATAAATATTGCATACACCATTATTTATTGTAGTAAGAGGGAAATCAAGGTGTAAATATCTTAAATCTTTGATATTCTAAAATAAATAGGATAAGTTAAAAGAGAAAATATATAATGTATATGGATTACCTCACAATTTAAATAATTGTGATCCTTATCAACATAATAATTTAGTTACATCAAATTTTTCTTAGGATTAGAGAAATAAAATAGTAAGCCAATGATAAATAATTGAGGGATCTTGGGAAAAATTATAGTTTACTTGAGATCTTCTAACCAACTATTGGATCCTTAGAACAAAAATTTGTTGAAGTAATTCTTCTTATGTCCATAATAACCCTAACAATAAAAATGATACTAAGAGAAATATTTTCAAATGATAAATTTATTTGTCAATCTATTAAGGATATTAAAATTTTATTTTTTAATCATTTTAAGCATAGATCTCATCTTAAGGACTTCACCCTATGATTTCATGCGTTCAACCTTGGGGGAATAAATTTTCAAAATATTCCCTCATGACATCTCATCAATCACAAGATGTCTAAACCCCTAAAGTGTAGCCTCCAAAATAGAGTGTGTGAGCTAGAATTCCTCCAATTTGAACTCATTCTCCCCATCTCTAGTCTACTTGTTGTGACATCACACAGGTTACCTCATCAACTGTGCACATTAGGTAGTGGATCTTCAAGATATGAGTAGAGATCAATGATACTCTATTACATTTTGTTAACAAAAAAACATTTGTGTTGTGCCTAGTGTGGGAATGGCACTTGCCTCATGTTAAAAATCTTAGTAAAGATAAATTGCATAAAAAATTGTGGAAATATTTCTAAACAACAAATAATGTTTTGGTTTATATTTTACACATTTAAAGTTATGGAGGCATCATAGATCTTGAGATAATCGTTTTTAATACTATAGCATCCTAAAATTATTTGAATACTTTAACATATCCCTTGCTTCTT
This sequence comes from Sequoiadendron giganteum, assembly GCA_007115665.2. Classification (NCBI taxonomy): domain Eukaryota; kingdom Viridiplantae; phylum Streptophyta; class Pinopsida; order Cupressales; family Cupressaceae; genus Sequoiadendron; species Sequoiadendron giganteum. The sequence continues at coordinate 222,140,248 of CM021104.1, read as the reverse complement.
TTCCTCAATAAACCACTTTCCTAAGAAAACATTCTTTGGATCTTCCATGTTTGTAAGGTTACATGGCTCTATTGAGTATTCCTTAAAAATACATGGTTTTCTTATTCAATTAAATGTTCATATCAAATAATTACTCAAGAGAAAGCATTTCTTTTAATATAGTATTGGTCATTGCATTAATTATAGCATCATTATCCTTGATTGTATGAATATTTCTCATAAAAAAAATGAATCTACAAAATAACGCTTTGTTCCCAATAAAAGGAATAATAGACTAGTCTTCCAAAATTGCATTTGATTTTTCAAGTTTAATTTGTCTATGTTTTATTTCACTTATGTTTATATTTCTTCAAGGACATAGTCAACACAAACTTATGAAGTTGATCAATATAATCCTTTTTGTTAAATTTAATAGAAAAGAAACAGGATCCAGTATATCATCAAAACTAACATAAAGATACATACAAAATTTGATCTAAATATCATATCTTAAGTAGATCAATTTAAAGACTTCTCACAATTAAATTATTATTATTATTTTTATTACTGATTATTTACAAATTCCCTTTCCAACATTTGAACTTAAAATCTTGAAACATGAAACCTCAATACTTAAACATTAAAATGATCCTTCAAAACAGTAAATATACCTTTAAAGAAAGCCCTCATTTATAAAGGTGGCATGCATTATCAAAGCTCCACAAATCCTACCAGATTTAACTGTAAGAATGCGTCTCAATGATAAAGACCAGATATAAATCTTATTAAATTTAAAAAACTACAACAGATAAAAATACTTCATCAACTCCTCCTACAGTAGACACAACGAAAGACACACAAAACAGACTCTTTATTCATACTGATAGCCATCGTTGGATCAATAGTTGTTAAGCCTGTATTTCGCAATTAATGTAGAGGCTTTTCCACCCAAAACCAGTGCAGTCGGTTGTATTCACAACAAGTTGAGTATGTACTTCACCCTTGCACCCACCAGAATTAAAAAGTAAGACAGGCCGTCCTCCGTATACAAATTCATATCCTCCGTGGTGGGGTATGCTAAAACACCCACAATCATTGAAACGGAGGCCCTTGTTATCACACCCAGGCCCTTCCCACACAGTAAAAGAACTACCAACACAAGGCTTTAAAATCAAGAGCCATACAAACAATACTCCCATAAATGTCAGAACATTAATTTTCTCCATAACGTTACAATTGAAAGTAGTTGTACATACAAAATGTTTACTTGTACTGCTGAAGGAATTGTGCTTTGCATTTATAGAGGAAGAGTAGGTTTCAATAGCGTGACTTTTGTTGTTTGTAACGTCAAGATAAAAGATTTGATGAGTTTTTGCTTAGCTGCAGGAAACGTCTGTAGTATGGGTTGTTCTGCGTTTCCAAGGCCTGCAACTGTTTTTTGCAGGGCGTCGTTTCTAGCTGTATTTTGTGGTGAGCTATTTTCCATAAACAGAATTATTAACTTTCGCTTACGGCCGGCATCATTTCCTTAGCTATTCCTCTTTGTTCATCTCATTTATTTTCAAATTTGTCTCTTTTTTATAACTATTTTCGTTGTAGGGAGCCTGAATTGTTCTATTTTATATTGATGGTTGGTACCCTATTTCCATTTGCAGTCACGAGTAAGAACAAACTTCTTATTACGTATAGTTGTTTCTGTTTGTTTTGTTTTAAACGAGAGCTACGTATTTTCCTCAAAAATAAATGTAGATTTATTTATGCTAGAAAGGGAGCTTTTGAGAAACTCGATTGGCTCGATAACAAGGGAGCTAACTTTTTCAATATTCACTTGTATTAATGATTTAAAGCATTGTTTATTTTCTTACAAGCTTTGCGTGACGACTGTAGTTTTCATTTTGTTACAAATATTGTATGTCATTAATTTTTTTTTGAAGAAAATCACATTTCTAAGTTTCCACTTTGTATTGTTTTATAGGTTGACAGCAAGGTTGAAGTTGAAGGTTGAAACATCAAGGTTGAAATCAAGGTGGACATTTGAAGACAAGTACCTAAATTGAACGAAGGAACAAGGTTGGAATCAAATGAAAACGAAAGTGAATGGAGTGGAGTTGGAGATATTTTTTGAAATCAAGACTTGGAAAAAGCATTTTTTAATGCTTATTTTAAATCTTAGAGCTTTAATTCACTACCCTTTTTTTCTATTTTAAACCAACTCACATTTCCTTTTGGGTTTAAAATTAACCACTTGACTTGATCTTTTTTAAGCTTGGTTAAAAAGAACCTTAGACATTTACTAGATCTCGATTTGGACTTAAAATTGAACAAGGCAACTTCACATCTCATTTGGTGCTTCTAAAATGAACTCATCACTGCTTTTTGGGACTTAAAATGAACAACTGCTTGGCATGTTTTGTAATCTTTTTCACAAATTAACATCACTTAAAATGCGTATGCGCTTCTCTCACGCTTCACAGCGATCTTGAGAATCAAAAGAATTTTGGCGATATTAACTTGTCAAAAATATTGCCTCCACATTTCAATTTGGGCATTTGAAAATTGAACAAAACATGCGAGTGTGAGCATGACATATTGTGGAGGTTTTCCCCTTTGTTTTTCAATGAAGGTTGTGTGAATGACGGGATATGTTAGCTCGCTTTTGTTTATCTTAGAGGGCCTGCCTTGTGGGAAAAAGTACTCACCCAAGGGAATGACCCAACAGGGAACACGCTAAAGCCAAGCGACTTCCACCCATGATATAAGTGTGGATATTAGAACAAAGGCCAATACCATGAGGATTATTCCGATGAGATGGAAAGCAATGGACTCTCACCGATGTTGGATAATCCCCCACGAACGGAATGCCTGAATTAGAACCCTTTGTTTAGAAAAAGGCAAAAACCTTGTCTATCTTGTTGGTGCAAAAGGTCATGTCCTTTGAAGCCGCCCCACATTATACATGCGGTCTTGTTGTGGAAATGGAAAGTATGCCATGGGAGATTCATGGGTACTAATGCTTGGCTTACCCGAATAAGTGAGTGTCATGGGGGGGAGCCAGTGTGGTCAAGCATTTAGCCATTTGCACAAGATATGCAAAGCTAGATTTATCCAAGTGGGAACCCAACAAGATATTTCCTCATCATCCTAGGGTTGTTAAAAGTGTTTGGAAGTAAAAGATACATTGTTTGGTTCTCAAAACGATTGAAAAACAGACATTCACAAGAGCTTCAAATTTTAAACCCCTTTTAGGAAACAAATACCTTTGATGAATTTAAGCACTCTTGCTTTCCCTTGGGATCATATCCTTAGAGGTTTCTAAGTGCTTGAATTCTATCATCATTTGTTCTCAATAAGGTTAAACATAGGAGACTTTTGCCCTATTTTCTTTGATTTCCACATAATGGACCTTGTGGGATGAGGAAGAAAGCAGGACATTAGACATTTAGTTTGAAAACATAATCAAGCAAGTGCTTTTGGTAAAAGGAATTCACTAAGACAAGATAAAAGACAAATTGGATTACACATGTGTTTTCTAACATGATTTCCCACAAGATCAAAATCCCAAAACCAAATTTCAAGAAGCTTAGTCTGAAAGCTCATGAGGAGCATCTTGAGATCTTGAGTTGTATGAGTCTTACTATTAGCATAATCCCAAAGTTTTTGAAAGGTTTTCTTTCCTCCCATAGGAAATATAGCGTGTTCTTCAACATCAGGGTCTTGTGAGTAGAAGTGTTATTCTAGGTCAAGGCTAGGATCAAATTCAATCACTTTCATCCATCTCTCAACCATCAAAATCAGTCAAAAATCACCTCACCAATAGCTCTTGGAAACTTTGTAAACATCTTTTATGCTAAACTTCTAGGTGAAATCAAATCACTTTGTTTGACTTAACACAACTAGTCAAACCATCATCCTATACATGAGTTCTCTCTTGGATAATACAACTTCCTAGGGTTTACGAGTTCATCTTGTTTGGCTTAACACACCTAGCCAAATTATCAAATCATCACCTCGTTTAACTTGATCCACTTAGTCAAACTACCATCTTGTAGGAGTTCTCTCTTGGATAACATAACTTCCTACAGTTTTACGATTACATTTATCACTCTTGTTTGACTTAACACATCTAGTCAAACTATCAATCCAATCACGATTAATCAAAGTTCTAAAAGGTTTAGCATTCCCTTCAAAGTTTCTTTAAGAGTTCCATTCATCCATATCACTCATCTTCCATTTATCTCATCCTCGTCATCGCTTTGATCCTTCAATTATCCTAGTTCTTCGCTTCTTTGAACCTAAGGTTTAGACCGATCTAAAGAATTAGAGGTTAATCTCTTACATTCTTGAAAATTGATCTTCATTTTATGGTTCAAACTCGATCTCAACACAAGAGGGACATGGAATATAAACTTGATCCATCCATCATGAGCAATTCAAGTCAACCAAACTATCCAAGTCTCATGATACCAATTGATTATCGAAACTCACATTTAGACATGGCATCATTATCTTGTCCAAACCTCAAAAGTATAACAAATGTGAGTATGCCCAATCTAAGTTATGGACCACCTTTCCCGATGATAGATTTAAATACAAGTCCAAACCTACAAATCTATTAACCGAACACTCAATGTATGAGTTTTCCAAACAACATTATCCCACCAAATCCATACATGCCAAATACAAGTTTGTTGAACATGATCATTTCGAATCCACACTTGGTAAATTTTGGGGTAAATATGTTTGCAAATCCCATCAATGTTGTTCAAAATCCAAGCAATATGTTGACGACTCCAGATGTTGACTCAAGTCAAGGTAACCCCATGCAAAATCAAAGTTACCTAAATCAAGGCAATATGATTCTCAACCACAAAAAATTTCAAAGTCAATCTATCATGCCAAATCAAAACATCACACCAAATCATCCTATTTTGCCAACGATATCGCAACAGCAGGTGGAAACCATCCAAACAATCCCAACAATCAACTCCATTCCAAGACCACCACCACCACCACCAAAACACAGGATGACCAATTCATTCTCCATCATGTTGTAAGCCACTCAAGAAGCTTCCCGCAAAAAGGCACTCCAAAAACAACAAGCCACACAAGTTGTACAAGCTGCACATACCGCTCAAATGGCACAAGCAATCCAAAAAGCACATGCTCAAGCACGAGCGCAATTCCAAGCTCAGCAAGTGCAAGCACAAGAAAAATACCAAGCTCAATTGCAAGCAAAACAAGAAGCGTATCAACAAGCCTTGCAAGACTACCAATTACAGCAACAATACGACCAACAACAAGCCTTGTTGGCACAACAACGACACGACCAACAACAATTATTGTTGGCTTAGTAGAAAACACAAGCATTACTCGCTCAACAAAGCTTGCAACAGATTCCCACCTCAATTGTTGTAATAAAAAATCAAGATCAATCTACCTCGACCAACAATCAAATCAAAATACACGAAGAGCTACTTTTCAATCATGATCAAAATTCACCAACAACGCCCAACAATGATCAAATTCAAGAAATGTCAAGTTCACTTGATCCTACGGTTGAAGATATTGGTAATCTCTCTTCCACAATTGTTGAAAATGATGTTCAAGATCTTGAAGATGCTTCTACCCCATCCAGTGATCAAATCAACATTCATCAAGAGCCACTTTTTAGTGATCTATTTCAAGATGTGTTACAATTATTTGATCCCATTGACATAATTTGTGATCCATCCACTAATGATCATGTTGAAAGTGTCTCTACATCACCTAATGATTTTTCCCTGAAGCATGATTGACATCTTTCACTTAAGTCTAGCAATGGTCCTTTCCAAGACATATTGCCATCCTTTGACCTCATGGTTACAGATATTGAAGGAATCCCTAGCTCAACATTTGATCCAAATCCACTCAAAGAAAAAGTGGATATTATGCCACTTCGCAATGACGATGTCCAAGAACCCACTATAAGCAATCCATCCTTTGAAATTGACCCATGTCAAGAAATTGATCCAAAACATGTCGAAAGTAATTCTAGAATTAGTCAAGAATTTGTATCTCCAAGATACTATAATGATCTAATGGGCACTCTTTTATCTATACAAGATGTCACAAATGATGATCATATCCATATAACACATATTCCTCCATCTACCCATGAGATGCTTTCTTTTGATGGACATATAGATGATCTTCATTCAAAACAAGAGTCTCATACTCTTGACATCATTACCAAGGAACAAGAGTCTCCTACTCTTAACATTTGTACACAAGACCAAGATGTAGAAATATCTTGTGAAAAAATATCAAAAGAAAATAATGAAGGAGGCTCCTACATAAGTCATGAATTAGAAACATCATGTGAAAGCTTACCAAGAATGAATCATGAGGAAGAATTTTACAAGGACAGTGAAGCATCGACACTTTTTGAAGAAGCATTACAATTTGATATCTCACAAAATCAAGCTAAGGATATCAATCAAGAATTCATCCCACATGTGGAGGATCCTATCACCTATAAAGTTGGATCACTTACCTTTCTCAGGGATAGCTACCTCATCAATAAAGAAGTTGGCACTTTTGAAGATCCACTGCAAAGAAGAGAAAGATTAACACCTTTTTTCCAAGATAAATCATATCTTTTTGCAAATAAAATGTTTCAACAGATGAATTATCAAGGAAGGGGATTAGGCCTACGTGAACAAGGTATCCTAGAACCAGTGCAGATTATCAGCAATCCTAAACATCAAGGCCTTGGTTATTCGATAGTCAAGGGATATCAACATATTAGTGATACTTCCACAAAACTGGGGGCAACTTCATCTCGAGCAAATGTCAACATAGGGAGCATGAAGAATCCTTATGATGAAACCAATGCAAATACTACAACCTGCCCTTGAATCTCCATCCACCCATCACCCCATCCATGAATTGCGAACAAAAGAAAGATTCAAATCAAAGTACGAAGAACGTCATTAAAGAAATAGAAGTACTAAAGCATGAAGGACAAATCAAATACATGTGGATACCAAAGAATACAAAGAAAAATTATCCCTATCAAACTCCATCAGTCAGAGAAACTATGGGGCAAAATGGAAAAGGGAAAAGTATCCATCAAAGATGTCCACAAAATCAAAAATAGGCTTCTCAAATGACATACAAAGTGTATCAGGCTGTTGGTCCTAATTCCACACACACTTTCGTATCCACCCATTATTGCTCATCTTCCCAAGTTTGGAGAGTCAAAGGTTCCAAACTGTCAACCAATCCATCTTTTACTCCTAAACACACTCCATCCATGCCTCCATTCATGATATCCAATTATTTCATTAACCATGTGTTGGCAACGACCCTTCATCATAAGGATTCAGAAGGCACTCTATCGCGATGCGCACAAAGACAATGTTAACTCCGGTATCAGCAAAGCAGAACAAATTTCTCAAAAGTTGCATTCAAGTGTACATATCTTGGCAAGACAACTTCTACAAGTAGGATATCGATGGCACATTATGACAGAAGCACCAACATCAGCTTAAAATCTCTCAAAAAATACAAAAAAATTAGAAAAATGTCATGAAAAAATGGTCACCTTAATGAAAACCTGGCAAACAAGCATCTTGGTGACAACAAAAAAATCAAAATATACAAAAATCCAAAAATAAAAAAAGGCAGAAAAAAAGATTGAAAACAGTAAAGAAAAAAATCGTCCTCTAGCGAAAACCATTTTGGTGGCACTTTGGACAAGTACCATGATGAAAAACTGGCAAACAGGCATCATGTGTAGAATCGAGCATCTACATGCATCAGTTCAAGAGAAAGCATCTCATTGCATCCACAATAGAGCCATCATTTGAGCCATATCATTCATTCATCCATGAACCACTTATCCAATCAATTTTCATATATTTGCATCCATACTCCAAGGTATCTTAATCTTGATGAAAATTTTGGAGCACACTCCACATGTGTTTATGGTAAACATCTTGACATGGGTCATTTTCATTGATCCCATCCTACCCAACGTTATCTGAGCCTTGAAGCATTATCCGAATGAGCGTTCCTCTATTCGAACACCTATCTGGTCACAAGATAATCCTTGGCATCCTTTGCATGCTTACCGTATCTATCTATATGTCTATCAAAGAATCTACTCATGGCCATTCAAACATTGCTAGACGGTTAGGGTCAGTCCTTAGGCGTCTGTCGCATTGGCAATCCGTTTGCCCATTTATTTTACATTTTAGGATTTTAGGTGTCCGTCGCAATTACATCCGTCTGCCCATCTACTTAGGCGTCCATCGCAGAGGCATTTGTTTGTCCATCTTTTTAGGATTTTAGGCATCTGTCGCAATCACATCCATCTGCCCATCTAGTTAGGTGTCCATCGCAGGGGCACTCGTTTGTCCATCTAGTTACATTTTAGGATTTTAGGCGTCCGTCGCAATGACATCTATCTACCCATCTAGTTAGGTGTCCGTCGCAAGGGAATTCATTTGTCCATCTTTTTCACATTTTAGGATTTTAGGCATTCGTCGCAATGACATCCGTCTACCCATCTAATTAGGTGTCCATCGCAAGGGCATTCATTTGTCCATCTTTTTCACATTTTAGGATTTTAGGCGTCCGTCGCAATGGCAATCCATTTTCCCATCTATCTCATTAGCAGTCAAGTCAATTGAAGTCTGAACTATGTCGTATCTGAGCTTAAACATAGGCAAGGCCATCCTTGATTGGCCCCCAAGACACAATATCCAAAAACATTCATAAATCTTGAAAATACCAAAAACATTGATAAATCTAAAAATCAAAATAACCTCAAAACATTTCAAAATATCAAAAACATCCAAAAATTTGGAAAAACCCAAAATGGTGCATCCATTTCATCTCTCTTTCACCCGTGATTGTCTCACTCATAATAAAATCAATCGTTGCTTTCACCTTTGGTGAGTGAGTCAGAAGCAAGTTTAGCAGGTTCCAAAGTGAACTCCCTAATCGTCAAAGTCTCAAAAGTCTAAGTCAGTAAGTCAGTAAGTTGATCAACTCGGAGTATCAATAGCTTATCACCCAATCAGTCTCACCAAAATCCTGATTACTACATGTCCTAGGATGAAGCTTTCCTACGATGGACATAAGCATCAAGTACCCCACAATATTTAGCCTTGGCTAGCGATACGAAGAACATTAGCTTGTTTGTTTACTTTATCTTGGTCTTTTTGACTTATATTAGTTTGCACTCATTCCAAGGACCTCTCAATGATGCCTAAACAAAATAGGTTTAAAGAGAAAGGAATGGGGCAATGATCATTATATTTTTGTCTGCTATGCTTGTTGGATGTTCTTGTAAAATAACTTGGCGAATACTTGCTTTGTTGGGTCCGTCCTAGCAAGGTTTTCGTATATCAAGTGCGAACAAGAGCACTCCTATCTAATTGTTGAGTGAGAGTCCATCACACTAGGCACCATGCCATCCTGGTTCTTTATACCTTGATGCATCACACCTATGTGTGTTATCAAACATAAAGAAAGGTATGCTCTTTTCCCATCCCTGGATAAGTAATACATCATCATTTCTAATAAAGTTGGTTTGTTGAACTTCTGCATCATCTTGGATTCAAGGGTTGATCCCTCTCATCCTTCTATCCTCTTTCATGCTAACAATGCATCCATCTTGCATCCACACTCTTATCTTGCATAATCATGCCATATCCATCCCATGTATAATCACATCATCTCATTTTCATACTCATTTAAGTTGTTTAGGATAATATAAATTTGTTATTCTAAGCATCTTGTCTAGCCATCCATACATTCATTTTGAACCTCTTTGTCATGAGATCCACCTCAATATTTTCACTCGATCTCTCGAGGGGGCAATGTACTAACGTACTTATTTTTGCTAGGGCATCTGATAAATAAAAAATTCTTTATTTTCGATGTCAGCAGCATCATTCTTTGAACCAATGCAACAAGTACATTGCTTTAAAGAGGGGCAAAATGTCGACATGCAAATTTGACATCATCATCAATGTTCACCTTTTGATTAAATAAATCAAGTTTTATTTAATTAAATCATAAATCTCCTAAGGTCTATTAATTTAATCACAAATATTAAATTAAATGATCAATCCTCATTTCCTCTCATTTGATTTAAAAAAAATACAAAAATCTATAAGTCAAAAGTCAAAATCACCCAATTCCTATTAGATTAATCAAATCCTGATTAGTTTAATCCTAACTACATGAATCTTCTAGATTCATCCACTTGCACAATTAATCATTTAAATTGATTTATTAAAGCACCTATTTTCCCTCACAAGGGCATATTCCCAAGGAATATACCCTCATTAACTCTCATGTTTGACTTTTTTGGACAAACACAATTCCCCCCAAAAACCCTCAACCACATGCATTTATGGCCATTTTCAAATTTGAATTGGCACATTGGCCAAGACTTGCACATTCCTCACCCTCTCACACCTTGACAAGTGGCATCTTGTAATTGGCCCATGAATGATCCCACATTCATCAATTTGGCCTCTCCTCTCTTCAAGTTCAACTATAAGTTGAAGGCTTCTCTCCTTCAAACACACACCACATCTTTAGGCAAGGTTACTCTCCACATGAGAGAACTAATCTTGCTCATCACAACATAATTTGACAACACTTTTTCATGCAAGGTTACTCTCCACATAAGAGAACTAATCTTGCTCATCACAACAACACAATTTAACAACAACACATCTTGATGCAAGGTTACTCTCTTCATTTGAGAATCAATCTTGCTCTTCAACATCCACATTTGAAAGCATCTCCACTATAGGCAACTTGAGCTCATAGCATCTCATTGTCTATCTCACTAAGCTTATCAAGGATTGGGAAAGGGCTCTTTCACATATTCAAAGAGCACCAATCCATTATGGGATAGGAATGATTCATGTTTTTGCATTGTTTAACATGATTCTATATTTCATAGAGATGTTTGAGTTTGCTGATTTAAATTAACTTGTGCTAACAACATGAACTAATTAAAATCCATTTGCAGATTTTAGCATCTACAAAATGCGATGCAATTAAAAAACCTACCAAGGGATAACAACAATTATAGAAAGCAGACCTAGCCAGATCCAAAATCGTAGTCCAAACGAATGAATAAAATGCAAAGGCCATGACCGATGTTGTGTCTCCAAGATCGCCACTGATTCTGCTGATTTATAAAGCCATCAAACCGTGTGTCAAATTCAAACAAACAAATCTCAAACTAGAAATTCTGTAAAAGTTACAACGAATTCTCATTGTTTCGCTGAGAGAACAAAAACTACTTGGAATTTATCATGATGGTTCTTTCCTTTGGCAAGGCTCCAATTTCAAGAAGCGTAGTGGGAGTTTCAAAACTCGGAGCTTGGCTAACATTTTGATGCGATGGTTACCATTGGAGGAGGGTCAAAAAATGGTAAGAGAGGCGCTATGGACAATTAGTAAGTTGGGCAAGGGTAGCAACTTGGAACCCTTTGCAGCAGTGCTACAGGAGCCAAAGGAAGATGAACACCAGTGATAGGGATGAGATCTTTTGCCTTTCAACTGTAACAGTGGTCGTGGCCATAATTTTTGCAGTCATATATTGGTATTGTAAATCAAGTACAATATAAAATAGCTTGAATCTTGTGAACCTCCCATGAATATGAACCCAATCTGGCAGTCGTCTATTGTTCTTGAAGAAGGAAAACATTGAGCCCACTATTGGTTATGAGGGCAGTGTTGTAACATTATCATTGCTCCTCTTACAAATCTTGTTCTTGACATCAAAATTATCAATTGCCTCCCTAAGATCTGCATAATCAAATCACCAGGATCCTTCCCCTAATTCCAATTCCCCATCTGCAGAGACCTTTGTTAGCATATAATATTAAAAGGAAAACCAAATAAATTTGTTATCGAAATCACCTCGCAGATTTTTGTTTCACCATTTCCTCATAAGGCTGGGCTCCCTATGCTCGCAAATACAAATAATTTGCGTTCAGTCAGTATCACTCTCGTTAAGGATTTTTTTTCCTCAAATCCCCTAAATTGATTATCTGTAAATACTTTGCTCGATTTGTTTGGAATGATGAACTATGATTTAATATGAAGTTAAATCACATTACAGGTAGAGGAGTAATTTTCCTTTTGGTGGTCGAGCTTCCCACTCTGGCAACTACCCGTCAATACACAGGGACGTGAATATTAGGGACCATCATCAGGTGTCTATCAAATGATCACATCACATTTGGGCCAACCATCACGCCAAAACCATTCCGCCATCATTGTACATATCACCCATTCGGCTCTCCAAGAGCTCCATACTTCAGGCTCCGTCATCTCCTGGCACCATCTCGAGCAACAACCATCATCACATCCATAACTCTTTTCCATTGCTGGTCATTCACACTTGGTGCAGGTAAATCTGATTATAGGCGGTGGAGTGAATCAGATTTAGGTGGAGTAAATGCAGTCTTCAGGCGGTGGAGAGAAAAAATGATTGTAGGTGGTAGTCAATCGTTATCATGTTTCCATCCAACAAAATGATTTCACGAGTTATGTCATGAAGCTACATTAATCAAAAACAAGCGCTGGCATTTACCAGCATAAAAGCATTCGTACGATATTCTGTAGAATATGATCAATGGCCTCAAATATTTCAATCGTTGGCCAAGTCATGTGGAAAAAGGTGGACCATTGATTTCAAAAGTATATAGAGAAAGAAGGATCCAAACATGGTTTCCATCGTTTGAAACCTTTACTATTTAAAACTTTATTCGGCTTTATTTTATACCCAAGTACTGATTTAGATACGATTCTATAGTTTTTCACTGTCGCATTGTTGTTTTTACTTACAGATATGTTGTTGAAATTCACGATGCTGTAAAATTTGGGTTTATTTCATTTTAAGTTTGAATATTTATTTAATTTGTGTTAACATTTTGAGCTTGAAGATTTTATGTGCTTTATTTCCTAAATGCAAGTGCTAAATTGGATAAAATTTTAGTGGTCTATCATGCTTCAAATCTAAAATATGTTTTTTGTTGTTGTTTTTCTCAATTAGGCTTTAAATTTTATTATCACTATTTTCTCTCATATATTTTAGGCTTCTTTTGATTTAGATTTAATCTTGACCTTGTCTTTGATAAATAACCTTTGTGGTGTAACCCTGGTTTAGATGCCATCGAAAATGGATATTAAAAGTCACCTGAAATTTGCACCTAGCAGGACCCGTACTCGACGATGCCACAAAATTGTATGTTGTATTTTAGCTAGTTTAATTTTAAACATTTTATGGTCTGGGAAGTTGTGATGGAGGCTGTGGATGTCACAGATTTTGAGCTAATCTCAAAACCACCATTGTCTTTACTAAATTTGTTGGTGTCTTTTTTGTCTCCATTCTTCATTTATGACTGGTGGGTGCTCTTCTTATACCTCTATATCTATATCTTTTTTCCTTTATCTCTATCTCTATATTTCTTCTTCCATCTCTCTTATTTATATCTTGTTATCTTTCCATCTTTATGCACCCCTATATCTCTCCCTCTCTCTATATATGACTTCACATCTCTATCTTTATCTTTCTATCTGTCCCTCTAACTTCCTCTCTATATATTTATGTCTTTCATCTCTCTAACCCTATATTTCTCCATATCTACCTCTCCATATATCACTTCACATATATCTTTATCTTTCTCTTTCTCTTCCCATATATCTCTATATCTCCCTACTCTCTCCCTCTCTCCATCTCTATTTATCTATCTCTAATTCTCTTTATTTGTCTATCTCTTTGTCTCTCTTCCTCTCCTCTCTCTATATCTCTCTATATCTCCCTCTACCTCTCCCTCTATCTCTCTATCTATTTGTCTCCCTCTTCCTCTTCCGCTCTATCTCCATCTATAGCTCTATTTTCCTCCACCCTTTATCTCTAAACATAGTTGATCCATAGTTTATCTCTAGCTCTATTTTCCTCCACCCTTTATCTCTAAACATAGTTGATCCAAAGTTTATCTCTAGCTCTATTTTCCTCCACCCTTTATCACTTCCTATCTCTATCTCTATCTTTCTATCTCTTGTAATCCAAAGTTTCATTTCAATCATGTTTGGATCCTTCTAAGTAGATGCATAGTTGATTTGAATTATTTAATTTCTCCATTGAGACCTTTGCTACATAAACAACATCGTTTGTTGAATGACCTAAAATCACCAATATTAATAATTAGTAAATATATGCAAAAATGACCATTGGGTGAGTTCTGCCTGTAGTGAACCCAAAACTGAATTTTTGCATTTTTTTCTAATAAAGAAAACCATCTGGGTTCATTGATTGTATATGTGTAGTGATTGTATTCACTGTATATTTTTAAGAAAACCTAGAAGTGAATACTTGTATTGTTTGTATTCTGAAGTTTTTCATGATTGAGTGATATAAGCGGGATGTAATCAACGTGTGTATGTGTGTAAACTAGTACTATTAACATACTATATGGGTATGCAACAATAGGTGTGCCTAGAAGTGATTTTTTATTTTTTTTGTTTTAATGTATATAGATATACTCTATTTGAGCAATACTTGGAAGATAAGTTTATTGCAGTTTGTACTACAAGTTGGATCTACTCGTTGCATATTTGAAGCTGTAATAAGAAAGCTGGAGATTTGAATTTTTTTTCAAGTTTTTTCTTCTTATTTACAAATATAGTATCGTGGTTGTATACACAGGGCCCCATTCCAGACATAACCGAAAGCTACTACAAAATATATACAAAATTTGTTAAAATTTTAAACACTCAAAGCGCGAGCTTAACAAAGAAGCTACAGTTAATAAAACCATACTACATGAAAGACACCTATTTATTAGAGAAATATTATCCACTACATATCATAGCTAAAACAGGAAACATCAAAATTCCCGAGACAATAATACCCTGGATTAAAAACAAGATTATATTTCCCAGCGTGCCATACCACTTACTTGGAGGTGCAGTTTGCCAGTGCGCATATGCACATTTATATACTACATCACTAGACAGACACTAAGGTAATCTTTACCTCTATGTGTTGGGCCTTCTGCATTCATTACATCATGAAATTTCAAATTTATTACCACTTATGTGCATCTAGGAGCTCTTGTTAATAGACCATTCCCCAAAAAGGGCATCATGTACCCACTGGTAATTTCCATTGTGTCTTTGTGCATAGTTGCTACCATATTCCTCATCACTAAGTGCATATCTTGACATAAATCTCTCAATATCAGGACATCTACTTTCATTAGACGGATTTCCTCCTGCGTCATCTTTATCTCTGTCTGTGCAGCATCCACTGATATTGGTATTTTCCTTTTCCTAAAAGTTTATACCTGTATCCCCATTATGACTTCCTCATTGGCTGCACTTATAGAAAAATGTTGAAACCAATTTCCACTCTTCTTATTAGATTTGGTAACTTCGTTACACTATTGTACATAATCCTTGGAGTAGTAGAATATTACTTTATGTTTTTGATGTCCTAGATACTTTGGAAGCTGAACAGTTATCTAGAGGATGAATTTGAACAGTTATCTAGAAGATGAATTCAAATGGTTATCTAGAGCACTATTTGAATTTCGAAAGATCTGTTAGATTTTATGATACCTTTTCAACCCATTACAGAGAGTTCAATTTTACTGAAATGTGCACAGTGTTATTTAAGGTACATAAATGCATGCTTTTTCTTTTCTAATTTGTCTAATAACAGATTAAGGGAGGAGACTTAATGTAGTGATAGTCTCATTTTTGTAAATCTAATGATCTTGGTAGCTAGAGAATGTTGAGGTGATGCTTGCAATTGTCTTTGTGTGCTTGGTATTATTTTTATGGGTAATTTGTCTGGTAACAGATTAAGGTAGACTTACTGTGTTCTAGATTTCTTGCAAATCTGATAATTTTAGATTCCGTTAATCAATTTTGACCATAAATTACCACCATGTAAGTGCAAATTGTCACCATGGCAATGCCAGCCTATTCTCAATTGCCTCGTGAAAACTTAACTATTGCACTGGATATTGGTGGTGAAGAAAAGTTGCTACTTAGAACGTGGTCCACTACAAAATGCATGAGGCTTGTGGGGGAAAGCCTTCTTTCAGATGTCCTATCATTTATTTGTTATCGTTTGTTTCAGTTATACGATTTATGGGGTAACCTTGTTAGTATGCTTTAAGTAGCTTTTTCTTTAGGCCTCTTAAGTTTGTTCTTTATTCCTTCACAGGAATTTTTGTTGAACATAGAGTAGCCTTTTGAGAGAAGCTTTCCTATTACTCAAGTTTGGTTAATTGATTGTGTTTAATGCGAAGTTAATGGCTGGATCTTGCAAATATTCAAAATATTTTATCAACAGCGAGTTGGGCAATTTTTGATTATAAGTTTGTATTAAATTAAAAAATATATTTTGAACATCTCATTAATTGTTTGGTCTTCCAATCTTTAGCTAGACCGACCCCTTCATTCGGGCTCAGCAGATCCCTACCTTCCACACGATGGGGAGTAGTTTTGCAGAGGGAGCCAGTGATATCAAACATTGTTGAGTGTTTTTTTGTGTTGAAATGGAAACATGGTGCCTGGTTTCATGTGGATTCAAACAATTTTTTTTTTTCTTAAACTTAATTTGGAACTGTATCAGTATTTGGTTTTACAATCTTTAGGCATATGAAATTTTAGTTTAAATGGCCCATTCCCATAGGAAAAACACTATCAACATTTTTATCATATTCAATGTAGATTATGAGTATGAGCCTATAAAATAGCTGAGGGTTCTAGTGCAGGGCAAAAGCATCTGCTACAGATTGCTTATTATTATGTAGGCATTTGTGAAGGTAGGAATCTATATGAAATCCCATAGTTCTTTCTTTTGGGTGGAAGCATTTGCAGTGGCACATTATTGATTAAATTCAATTAATTGCAGGGTATGATTATATAGTATCTATGGAGGTGTCATCTGGTGTGTTAATTTTATTTAATAGAGAGTTCAGTTTTTACGAAAGCTTATGTAGGCATTTGTGGAGGCAAGGGGGCTAATTAAAATCAGAGGTCAAGGGAATCAGAAGTGAAGCAAGGTGAAACCTGTGGGCTGTGAGGATGTTTTGGTTAATTTTGTTTTGGCTTTATGTGTTTGTGTGTTGTATGTCCCATGAGATTGATGTACATTGTTAACATGTATACAAAACTAAAAGCATTTAGATCAGTTTGACAATTGGGGGCTTCAATTTATTTCTTATTTTAATGATTGTCATGTTTGTCAACATTGGCTCATATTGAAGTGTATGGAAACCTGAAAGTAATAGGGTATGCTATGAAATTAATCTTTGCATAGAGTGGGACAATCTTTTTAACCATGTTATGGGGCAGTCAATCATTTTGCAACTTTGATGGATATGAGCGAAAGGAGAAGGTTGAGATAGCATTTATGTTATGGTATTATGCTTTTTAAATGGTGAGTAACTGAAGAGTACCTCCCTCCATTTTAATATGGCAAGAGTATAATTATGCAAGGTGGGAATCAAAGACAATGGGAAAACATCAACATCAGAGGGTGGGAATCAACATGACAGTGGAAAAACATCAACATATTAAAGGCTGCGGGTATTCTAGGATGGCACCTTTGTTTTTTTAAATTTAAGCACTTTGTATGACTTCAAAATGGTTAACGCAAGAAGCAATTCTCTACTGCTTGATGATCAATAGTCTATAGAATTCACATTTGCATTTGTGATTGAGCAAATGATGCTTGCGAAAATAATTTCTTAAAGCCAATCATCTTAGAAAAATGAATATTATCTTATTTTTATGGGTGAGTAGACAAGCTTGGGAGAGCATAGCGAGAATGAGTTTGAGTTAGCTATAGCTTAAATAAATCATCATTTCCAATTTGCAGCTTTTTGATTGCAAATTCAGTTCACCATGATTATAGGGATGTAGTGTTTGAATTCATCGATCCAGCACTTTCAGATTTTAAAATATTTGTGCAGACTAATCTATAAGAAGAAACCTTTATTTTATTATTCAAACAAATATTTATATTTAGATCAGTAGTAGATTGATTCATATTTTATTTTTTTAATTTGATAATATTATGACATATTTGAATATATTTATTCAGCTCCAATCTATTTATATCGTTCATGTATATTACAATTTTTGGAGTTAGTTGTGTGTGTCACTACATGCTCACACTTTACTTTCATAAAATTTTGGTAATTAGAAAGTTTTCTTTTTAAATAAAAAACTGTTAAAATCATTACTGTGGTATTAGAATTAAAAGAAATATATTTTCTAATTGAATTTCCACACTTCTTCAACGTACCCATTGCACACCAAGGTGCAATTGTTCTCTCTCTATATTAAATTCTTCAAAGTGTTTCAGCCATTGATTCAAACAGCTGCAAAAATCTGCTACGGATATGCATTCAATTCAATGTGTTGAATAAACATTAAATTCATTCAAAGCGGTGCATAATATCTTGTACTTGAGATATCCTCCATCATCAAAATCTTATCGCTGGGTGATCCCACAATAGTGGTTTACAATTTTTGGCCAAACTGGACATTGAAATTATTATTTTTAACTAAATCTTCACATTCAACCACCTATAGCGGCTAGACTGTGAGGAATTTGAAGATGATGTGAACTAGAGTCTCGTCACATTTTGTTTGTCGATTCTAAAAATATATTTTTTAAAATTTTTGGAATAAGATTGCACTTCTTTTTCCATCTCCCACGAAAATTGGTTTTTTTCAGAAAACAACATTTTTATAAAGTGACGCTCACCGTATACAACATAACTTTTTTTGTATCAAGGATAAAATTCTATGTTTTTGGAATTTAGATTTGTAACTATGATATCTAGCACTTTAATTTGGTCTCATAGTTTTTAATTGAACATTTTTTCCTTAATAGAGTTTCGAAGTCAAACCAATTCCAATTCAGACATAGACGAACTGTATACAACATAACTTTTCTGTATGTATCCAAATTTAATTTAATTTTTTTTAATGGATCAAGGACATCAATACTCAGCACGAACATATTTGAAAACAAATTATTTTGATAATTTTCTATTTTTCCACATGTGCAAAACAAAGATCTTGATTTTTGGTGAAAAACCTATGTTTAATAAAACTAAAAAAACACATACATATTAAAACCAAAAAATATTAAAATTATATTCGTGGGATAGCTCATTTTGAGGACTACCATAATAATTTCAAATAAATCTTAAATGAATTCATTTGATCCCCGAAAAGGTAAATCAAAAGTGATTTTTTATCAGCATTTTGATAGGTGTAAAGGAGACTCATTTATAGGTATGGTTTAAAACTAGTGAGGTTCTATCCAAGGGGGTTTGATCTAAGGTGGTTTCATCAAACCCTCTTCAATTGGAATCCTTAAAATGGAACTTTTAAAGGCTTAAATCATTATATTTTCTAAAAATATGTGATTTCAACAAAAATTAGTTCCTCTCAGAAATTGTAAACTAGCTTTGTGGGATCACCCCGCTGCATTAAATTATGTGGAATGTTTGTTGATCAGTTGCATAGGTTTCCCTTCTGGCTGGTACAACTACTTTGCAAACCTGTTTGATCAGTTTTCACATGTCACATCTAATAAACTCGTAAAATATCATGTCTTGTAAACATGACTGAGCAACAGTAAAGAGAAAAAATATCAACTAAACAATAGTAAAGGGGAAAAATATCAATTCTCTGGTTGTTCTTAAGAATGAATGTTGTGCAACAAAATTATCCCAAAAATTTTGTTACAGACAGCGCATTGAATAGAAGAACAAATTATCAAGAATTTGCAGCATACAATGCATTCCAATAAAACAACATACAACGCATTTGAGCAAAACATCAAGTATGCTTACTATTTCCATTTTGTTGCTTTGTATTTAAATACATTGTTTTTACTATTTCACTTATAATTCTTTGTGTGTGCTATGATATTTTATTGTATTGTCTATTTTTGGTTTTATTTGAAATTTCAGTGTATTTGTTAATGAGTAGCATAACATTGCCCAAAGTTCAACTTCGTGGCTGGATATACATCACTTATATCTTCCTTGCCATCAAATATTTGAAATCCAATCCAATTTTGGCTACTTACCATCACATAATTCATGGAGTATGGAGTATAAATTAGGGCAGGAATTAAAATTTGTTGTTGTCGCCACGTATACCTTATGAAACAGGGGTTTTAAAATCCTTAAAATTGTCATCGAACGAATCTGAGCTGTTCATCATTTTTCGCCATTTTGGGGCTGTTGTTTTGCCCTTTTTTTTTCTGCTTTCTCATCGCTATTGATTTCCCTCCACTCTTCCTCGCTAGTATTGCCCTTTCACTTCTCCAAATTTGGTGAGCTGCAGTGTCAAAATAAGGTTTCCATGAGGGTTTTAAGTATGCTTTCGAAAATGAAAATTACGCCCAAGATCCTAAAAACAAGCACATTCAGGTTTTAACATTACAACATCCTTTACCGTAAGTATAACGGATAAAATAATTTATTTTTTCCTTTTTTAATCTCTAGAGGTTAATATTTTTGCGCAGACATAAAACAAATTTCCATTGAGATTTTCTTTGCTTCGATTTTTATTATTTATTTATTTTTGGCATTTTCGGAACCTTTTCTTCCTACTTTATTTAAAAATTTGAAGTGGAAAGTATGCCCAAAAATATCTTAGATTTTGATTTATGTGTAATTACCAATATATCAAAGCTCCCTTATATTTAAAACATGTGGTCAAGAGCAGCTCAAATTAAAGTAATGAAATTAACATTATTAAATATTAAAATACAAGTAATATTAGCGTATAAAATTGATGGTCCTATAGTCATATTTAGATATTTTTATTGTAAAATATAAATAAAAATTTTGGGGAGTTTTTTTTTTAATATAGCCCAATGCAAGTTTGAAATCCCATGGCCATCATGTAGGAAGAGTAGAGCTGCACAGGAAGAGAAGAGTAGAGTGGTAATAAGAGACTGATGACGCTACTTCTACTCATTGCCACGTGAAACATTTATGTGAGGAGAGGATAAATTTGTAAGCCTTGATTCTTGTGGCAGCATAAGTGTTTTGAAGTTTGAAGATTGAAGGTCATTATGGAAGTCACCTTTTCATTTTCATTTTCCCTTAGTGGAAGTTAAAAATCATAGCACAAGTTGCGTGCAAAAGACCTTTGAAGGATAAAGTATCATGACGCCAAACTTTTAGACAAGCAACAATGAGACATGGGAAGAAATCAGAGCAAAGTGATTTGGAAGTTTGTTGGTAAGTCTGATGGAATAAGTGAAAGATGTAGAGGTGCAAATTTGTTTCAACCTAATTTCCTATCTGTCAATGAGAAGGTATGATGGTATAAGTGGGAGGCCAACAATTTATTTTTGTTTTACATTGAAGAGTTTTTTTAAGAGGAATGTCTTTGTGAAGATAAAGTAAAAATGTTCATCTTGCTTTCTATTTGAAGTGAAAAATAAAAGTATTTTTATAGTCCATTAAAATTAACATAATTAATATATAATGTATATTGTATATAATTGAATTGGAAGGAAAAGTAAGTTTGTGGTATTACACTCCAGGGCTGCATGACAGAAGAAAATCTGATTATGTGCAAAAGTACAATGAAAATCTATTCGATTGTCTCACCCAGATTGTCTAAAGTGACAAACCTTTGAGGGTCGAGGGAGAGACTAGTGTGGAATGGAGATAGTTGGTGTGTAGGTTTTGACTACGTGACCAGCCTGTGTCTACCCATGGCCTACAACAGGCTACGGCCTGTGGTTCCTGTGCTGCGTGTGGGGGGGGGAGCTGGTCCGATGGGAAGGCGGGTGTGTTGAGTGTGGGGTGTGCTGTGTGTGGGGGTGTGGGTGGAGGAAGTGGTGTGGATCTGTAGGGTTGGGGATGGTTGGGGCCTCCAAGAGCCTCGTGATCACTGGGTCAAATCCTTTTCAGCCATTTTCGATAGACATGCATGCACAAAAGATGGATTCGTCTTTTGTGGGAGAAATCTCTAAGCTTAAGAAAGTGAACGGGTGCTTGCCGCGGAGCTAGGATCGTCCTGTTCTGGTTATTTCTCTTGAATTGGTTTAGGAGCACTTTGCTTATTGGAGTCAACACATTCTGATTTGTAAGTTTTTGGGTATTCGTATACCCCTCTCTGTGTTGGAGTCTTGGATCCACCGCACCTAGTAGGTTGAAGGTGATTTTGAGCTGCTAGTGGCTGGGAATGGCTATTTCTTGGTTAATTTGTCTTGCATCTCGGATCGCAATCATGTTTGTGAGGGAGGGTTGTATTTCTACAATCATTTGGGCTTTCTCATTAAGTCATGGCATGGAGGTTTTAATGCGACAGAGGATCTTCCCACATGAGTTCCTGTCTGGGTTTGACTTCCATGGCTACCTTTGGAATTTTGGAAAGAGGATATTTTGCATCGGATTGTTGCTTTGTTGGGGAATCCACCTACCATCGCTCAGAATACTTTGGCTAAAAAGGTATTCTCTTATGCTCGCATCTGTGTTGAAATTGATTTAAATAACCCTTTGCCAGATTCTTTAGAGATTTGTATTGGCTCTGCCTCATGGATTCAATCACTCGATTATGAGTCCCTTCCTTTTCGTTGCCGCTTTTGTCATGAGTACAGACACCTTCAGCAGTAGTGTCCTCGGGCATCCAAATCGGCTGGGGCCTCCTCTTCGTCTTCTTCTTGGCCTCCGATGGATAAAGGGGATAAAGGCAAGGCGCCTATGGCTAACCGGGGACCGGATAAGGATGGCTTTATTCCTGTTAAGTAGAGAAATAAAAGGAGGGCCAGAAGTGGGCCCATAAAGATAGGGAGAGTGACCAGGGTTTTAATCGATTTGAGGTCCTGGAAAATTAGTCTCTGGAGGAAGGGATCCCTGTTGAGATTTCTTCTGGGGACATGGGTATGGATGTTGGGTTGGATACAGGGCTGGAGAAGGCAATTGTTGTTCAGCATATCTCCCCGGTATTAGAGCAGATGATTTCTAAGCCTCCTGGGGCTTCTGCAGTGGGCAGGATGATATTATTTTAGCAGATTTAGCTAAGGCAGTGTTTTCCTCAGGAAAAGGTAGGGGAGCGTCTCCTACTTTGGGGATTCAGCAACACCCTCTCAAGAAGGGGCATTTTGATAATCCTTTGAAGGATGCTGACAAGCTTAAATTTACTGAAGATTTGTTGGTGGAATCCGGTTCTGTTAAGACTCTGGAGGCCCATTTCTCTCAACCTTCCTTATGATTATTCTCTTTTTGAATGCAAGGGGGTTGAATAGCTCCCCCCATCAAAAGGCTATTCAAAATTTGATTGTGGTGCATTCTCCTAATATCTTATGTGTTCAGGAAACTAAGCTTCGGGTGGACCTCATGCTTCAACAAGCCCCTCATATTTGGTCTATAGGCCAGTTCCAGTGGATTGGGTCTAGGGGAACCTCTAGGGGTTTGGCTCTTTTTTGGCATCCTCGTAAGATTATTCCTTGCTGGTGGATCTCTTGCTAGTCTGCTATTTTAGTGGTAGCTTTTGTTCTGGAATCTGGGGAGACTATTTTAGTTAGTAATGTTTATGCTCCGATTGACTTTCCGAGTAAAACCTAGCTTTGGGACCATATTAGGTATGTTAGGTCTTATGCAACCTATTTTCCTTCGATCTTAGCTGGTGATTTCAATGCAGTGTTGAGCTTGGAGGAGAAAAGGGGAGGGCTTCCTAGGATTGGTCCCGCTTCAGACCTATTTTGGGCTAATGTGGACTCTCTTGCTCTGGTAGATGTTAAACCTTCTAACGGAATTTTTACTTGGAATAATAGACGGAGTGGGCTTGAAACGATCTCCCAGTGGCTTGATCGTTTCCTTGTCTTGTGCTCTTGGGTTAGAGGTAGCTTGGTTATTTCCTCTGAGATTCTAGATTGGTGTGGCTCTGATCATTGGCCAATAAAGCTTTCGACTTTTTCCTTCCCAAGTCCAAAGAATCCTCCCTTCAAATTTTAGCTTATGTGGCTTTGTGACCCATCCTTGGGAGATCTTATTGCTAAGTGGTGGAAGGATGGCGCCCCTGCGTATGGTACAACCATGTATTCCCTAGTTAAGAAATTGTAATATGTCAAGTATCGCCTAAAGCATTGGAATAGGTTATGTTTTGGTAATTTTCGGGCCAGGAAAAGAGAGGCGCAAGATCGCCTTGCTGTTATCACCCGCCAAATTTGGGATTTGGGTTTCTTGGAATGGGAGCTTCATGAAGAGATTTTCTGGAAACAAAAGGCTAGAATTGATTGGCTTTAAGAGGGTGACGGGAATACTTCCTTTTTCCATCATTCGGTGCAAGCTCATTGAAATAAGTGTTTTATCCCTTCTCTGGTTAACTCTGAGGGTCACTCGATTTCTTCTCAACATGCTTTGTCTAGAGAGGCTCAGCAGTTCTACTCGAATTTTTTCAAGGAGGACTCACTCCTTGCAGAGGCTGCAGTGAATAAGGTCCTTGCCTGCATTCCCTCATTAATCTCTCATGATTTGAATGCCTCTCTTATTCGCTCGGTGACTTTGTTGGAAGTTTAAGCCATGGTGTTGGGGATGAATAGGGGAAAAGCCCCTGGTCCTGATGGTTTCCTTGTTGAGTTTTTTCAAGAGTTTTGGGATATTGTGAAGCTTGATTTGTTGGAAGTGGTTCGGGAGTCTCTTCATAGGAAGCAGATGCTTTGTGCAATGAATGCAACTTTTCTTGTTCTCATTCCTAAGAAGGAAGGAGTTGACAAGCCTGATTTATTTAGACCTATTGCACTTTGTAATGTGGTGTATAAGATCATTACAAAGTTGATTGCTGAGAGGCTCAAATCTTGTCTTCTGGTGATCATTTTTGAGGAGCAAGGTGGCTTTGTGGCTGGTCGTCAAATTTTAGATGGGGTGGTGGTGGCATCTGAAGCCATTCATTCCATGGCTACCTCTCAAGATAGGTCTATGTTTATCAAATTGGACATGGCTAAAGCTTATGATAGAGTTAAATGGAGTTTTCTTCAGAAGATGCTATTGGCCTTCGGTTTTTCCCCTGAATGGGTCAGTTGGGTCTTGAGTTGTGTGACCTCTTCCTCCTTTTTGGTTATTGTGAATGGGGAACCTTCTGAGCTATTTGGGGCTACTAGGGGCCTTTGTCAGGGAGATCCGTTCTCACCTTATTTGTTTATTATTATGGCAGAGGGGCTTGGTCGGCTTCTTAAATCTCAGGTTTCTCATGGTGTGATTCATGGGTGGAAGTGGGGGATGGGCTTGCCAAAGCTCTCCCATCTTCGATTTGTGGATGACACCTCTCTTATGGGACTGGCTCATATTAGGGAGGCTGAATCCTTCAAGAATGCTTTGGAGGACTATCTTGTGGCTTCAGGATAGAAAGTCAATGAGCAAAAGTCTTCCATATTCTTCTTTAATACTCCTCTTGCCATCCAACATCGGATTGCTGCTATTCTGCATTTTGAAATTGGGTCTCTTCCCTTTGTCTCCCTGGGCATTCCTCTTGCTGTTGGCCGTTAGCCTAGGTCCTCTTTGTAGTTGTTGCTTGATAAGCATCGGAGGAAGGTTACTCATTGGACTCATCGCTGGTTGTGTACTGCTACTAGGGTGAATCTTCTCAAGTCTATTATCCAGGCTCTCCTCACCTATAGGTGCTTTGTCCAAGTGGCTCCTATGTATTTTCTTAAGGAATTTGATGCTCTTTCTCACCAATTTCTTTGGAGTGGTAATTTGTTGTACGCCAAGTGGAGCCTTGATAAGTGGGATTCTGTGTGTAGACCAAAGCAGGAGGGCAGGATTGGTTTACGCTTTGCTATTTTGAATGGTAAAGCTCTTGCTGCCAAGCTGTATTGGCGATGGTGTACCAATCAAGATCAGTTATGGGCTCGTATTTTCAACCATAAATATCTTCGAGGTTTTACCTCTTTTGAGGTTCCTCACTATGCTCTGGAAGGGAGTGGTTCTATGATTTAGAATACTTTGAAAGTGGGGGAGCAGTTGATTAAGGGGGCCCTCTTTTGGATCTGTCATTCAGGGACATAGGCTCTCTTTTGGTTTGATTCTTGGGATGGTCACCCTTCTATTCTCTCTTCTTGTCCTCACCTTCAATCTCTTTGCGATGTCTTTGTTGCGGCTGGCTAGAATATTATGGAGCATTATAAGGTAGCACAGCATGGTGGCTTGGCTATAAGTTTTCGCTAGAAGCACCCTTCTGAGTGGCTGCCTGGAGGGTGTGAGGGGGATCGGCGGGAGCTATTCGAGCTTTTGGCTTCCCATGCTTGTAATTCTTTGAGGGGCCCTGATGTCTTGGCTTGGGATGGTTCTGATTTGTCTAGAAAGTATTCTATGGCAGCTGGTTATAGGCACTTGAGTAGACAGTTGTTTGGGGACACTGAAGTCCCTTGGTGGAAGCAAGTTTGGCACAAGCTATCTTGGCCCAAGTGCAACTTCTTCATGTGGTTAGTGGCTCAGAACTAGTGTCTTACTTGGGATAAATGTAAGCGGGGTTTTCACGGCCCCTCTATGTGTGTTTTATGTCATGGCAGTGAAGAGAGTGTCTCCCATCTCTTCTTTCATTGTTCCTATGCTAGAGAGATTTGGTATTTCTGGTGGGGGGTGTGGAATATAGCTTGCTAGCATGCTTCATCTTTGGCAGAGTTTGGGGCATGGTGGGGCAAGGCCCCTATCTCTACCACCTTTCTTAAGGCTGGTTGGGCTCTTGGGCCCTCCTTTATTATCTGGAACTTGAGGTTGGAAAGGAATAGGAAGATTTTTCAGGGTTCACTGCTAAAGGCCCCTCATCTATGGTGGAAAATTCTACATTCTCTAGGGGAAACCATTGTGGCTAAGTGTGATATGACTACGCTGGTGGATCCTCGGGACGTTGATTGTTGTAATCGTCTTTATCTTCCTCCTCCGCAATGACAACTCATGCGTAACAGATGTAGACATCCTACTCCGAAGGTGAATAGAGAGGGGAGGTAGACCCCTCCTTCTCATGGAGTCCTAAAAATCAATTCTGATGGCTCTTCTCGCAGAAACCCAGGTCATGCTGGGATCGAGGGTGTTGGCAGGAACAACTTTGGAGAGGTTCAGTTTATATTTTATGTTTATAAGGGCCTTCATACTAATAATCTTATGGAGGCTCAGGCTATTTTATTGGCTGTGGAGCGGGCCAGTCAACTGGGTTGGCGAAAGATCATTTGTGAGTCTGACTCACAAGTTGTGGTGAACTTACTGAACAGGTAGTGTTTGGATGATGTGAGCTAGCAACTGGCTTTGATTGTACAACAAATTCTCACCCTCTGTGCTTCTCTAGATTTTACTACTTTCACTCATATCCCTTGTGAATGGAATGGAGTGGCTGATTGCCTGGCTAAATGGGCATCAGATCATATTCAAGATTGGAATTTGGTGGATCGGGGTCAATTACCCCCAAATTTGTCTCAACAATTGGATCGCTTGATTGAGCTTGATAGGGCCATTTAATGCCCTTGCTTTGTAATTTTTCCTTGATTTAATAAATTTTTTACCCTCCTTGATGTATATTGTATATAATAAAAAAATATAGAACTTTTAAATATATATATAAAATAATTATAATTAATAATTATTATATTTTTATATAATATACAACATAATTAACATATTATATATATTTAATAAATTGCATGATATATAATATAATTATATTTATTTGTAAAAGAGATAGTTGTCCAAGCTATCCATTCAAAGAATCACAAGAATTAGCCTTATGGAGCTTGCTGGTGAATATTATAAATACGTTAGCAGACCAATTGAATTATTTAATTGAGTTGAAACTAAAGTAATGATTTAATTAGCCGATAGGCTATTTACGTGGGGGAACCCCACCGACATTTCCACTAGTATGATGCTAGCGGGAACCCCACAAACTTTACGGTCTGACGCACAAATTGCTGAAGTTGGTAGGATGGAGCATAAAAGTGCATGAGATGAGGTATCTGCATCATTTTGATGTAATAAAAAGGAGCGTGTTGTAGGTAGCTCTACCTATTTGATACTTCTACCTTTTGAATGAATATTAACTCTGAATTTTGTGTGTTCAAACTTATGTGACTTGAGTAGTGGGTAAGTGACATTCCTTAGAGGTGGTACATAAAAAAAGAATTTGAGCCTCTTCAGATAATAAATAAAAACAAATAAATATAAATAAAATAATTTATATAATAGAAAAAATAAAAAAATTATATAATAAATAAAATAAATAATAATTTATGTAATAAATAAAATAAGTAATAATTTATATAATAAATAAAATAAAATAAAATAGTTTATACAATAAAATAAATAATAATTTATGTAATTTATATAATAAAATAAATAATAATTTATATAATAAATTAAATAAATATCGTAAATTTTTAATACAAATAAAATTTGTTCTATGTTATAAAATCCAAACAAAAATAAAATAATATAATTATTTTTTAATAAAAAAAAAATTTGTTTTGTGTTATAAAATCTAGACAATAAACAAATAGAAAAAAGAAAAACTAAAGTTGTATAGGAAGTGTTGTTTTTGGAATGAATTGGAGAGGAGGGTAAAGAAGTAGAGAGGGAAGGATAGAGAAAGAGAGAGGAGGGAAAAGAAGTAGAGAAGGAAGGATAGAGAAAGAGAGAGAGAGAGAGAGGAGGGAAAAGAAGTAGACAAGGAAGGATATAGAAAGAGAGAGAGAGGAGGGTAAAGGGATAGAGAGAGGTAGAGAGGGATAAGTGAGATGGAGATAGGGAGGGAGAGAGAGGTGGGATAGAAATAAATAGAGAAGGAAAGAGAGAGCCAAAGAGAGTGAGAGTGAGAGAGAGGGAGGGAGGGACAGGTAGAGAGGGATAGGGGAGATATAAAGAATTAGAGGGGGGAGGAGAGATAGGTATAGAGGAATAAGTGAGAGAGGGAGAGAAGTAGATAGGGATAGAGAGAGTGAGAGAGCAATAGGTGAGATGGAGGGAGGGATAGGTAGAGAGGGATATGTGATATAGAGAGAGCAAGAGGGAGAGAGAAGGGGGGTGGGAGGGAGGGAGGGAGAGGTAGAGAGGGATAGGTGAGATAGAGAAAGAGAGAGGAGGGTAAAGAAGTAGAGAGGGAAGGAAAGAGAAAGAGAGAGAGAGAGGAGGGTAAAGGGACAGAGAGAGGTAGAGAGGGATACGTGAGATAGAGATAGGGAGAGAGAGAGAGGTGGGATAGAAAGAAGTAGAGAAGGAAAGAGAGAGCTAGAGAAAGTGAGAGAGAGAGGGAGGGAGGGAGAGGTGGAGAGGGATAGGGGAGTTATAGAGAATTAGAGGGGGAAGGAGAGAGAGGTAGAGAGGAATAAGTGAGAGAGGGAGAGAAGTAGAGAGGGAAGGAGAGAGTGAGAGAGAAATAGGTGGGATGAAGGGAGGGATAGGTAGAGAGGGATATGTGATATAGAGAGAGATAGAGAGGGAAGGAGAGAGAAAGAGGGAGAGAGAAGGGGGGAGTGAGGGAAGGAGGGAGAGGTAGAGAGGGATAAGTGAGATAGATCACTACTTTATTCATGTCACCCACTGCTTTTCACGGCTGTAAATAATGTGGGCTCAGCCTATCGGCGTAAGTATTGCAGCTTATTGGGGTGCAAGTACTAGTTATAATATGTAGCAGATCAATTGAATTATAAGTGTTTGTCAAGATAGGTATTATAGCAATATATTATTAATTTATCTAAAAAATATTTATTTGTAATTTCAAATTTTGCAGTGTTCTTTAATTAACAAAATTATATTTAATTTTCAAATTCATATCTAAATGTCATTTTTATAGAGCAATTCATAGTAACATCTATATTTCTAGTTATTTTTCCATTGGAGACATTTAAATCTAGATATTTGTACTTCTAAATAGCTACTTTAATTCAATACTATTGGTTGAACACATAAGAAAAGAGATGCAAATTTTGAAAGAATCTATAGGAGCCAAACAAATGAGAAATGCATATATATAGTTTTTGATAGATAAAAAGAATCCAAGGAAAATGTACCATTTTATTTTCCATTACCACAGTTTCCATTCAATTTTGTCTATGGTATATTCTTATACAACTATAGGGACACATCTAGAATGTAATTTAATATTGAGATGGCCACTACAAATCGATAGTCTCATTTAGCTTGGATAAATATATCCCAGTTTAAAGTATTTGACTAGGTGCAACCAATAACTGGCATGGGCATTGCCAATACACAAGTCACAAGGACTAACACTTCCAATGGCCACAATCAACATTGGAAACATTGATCGGAAAGGGTTGTTTCATGATTTCTTGATCTAGAAAGTCTTCATATACACCCCTGCTTCACATTCGAAAGATATGCACTCATGCAACAAAGCCCATATGTCACTCGTGAAAAAATGAAAAGCCTCATTTGAAAGCAATGTCGAATACCTATTCTTCAAATAGGTAAAGTACAATTTAACTAATAAAGGTATGTAATTTTCTTATTGACTTCACTACCAATAGTTACTTACTTTATTTGTTGTAAATTATATCTCTTTTTACTCTCATGTAGACACCACTCATGGATCACTTATAGATAATTTCTCTAAAACCTACAAAAAACTCTACCAAAGGTAACTAACAATTTGTATTGAATGTTCAACTTCAACATTGTCTCTTATATTAGGTGTTATTCAAATACTAAAGAGATCTACTCTTTATTACATATACATTAGAGTTCAAAGGGGTTGTGTGACAAAGCGAAAAAAAATATAAAATATATCTATACCATTCTTATCAATTGCATGCATTCTTATAATTACAATTAAACATTCCATGAAAACAATGGACTTCCAAATTTGTATATATATCCTATTTTTACATTTTTATATCATATCAAGTGAAGTTCCCATTCATATGCATACTATTTCCATTTTATTTTTTCCATGTGTTCTTGTTATAAGTTACATACATGTTGTTCAATTTCAACCAATATTAAAACACATATTGGTGTAAGGCAAATATTTGTTCGCTTTAATAGGTTAAATAAATAGCTTTATATTAGTTGTTTTCCAAATACTAAATAGATCTATTGTTTACTAATTGAATCATGTCATGAAATTGCACACATTCTTATAGTTGCAATTAACCATTCCATTATTTCAAGTTCCCTTTCATTTGTATACTATTCTCATTAAAGTTTCTTCATGCCTTGCTTTTATAAATTATATACACATTATTCTATTTGAATCAATATGTTCTAGAAAACAAATATATCCATATAATTATTCGGTGTACACCATTGCACACCTAAAGTGCAATAGCCAGTATTATTTGTTTATTATATAATATTCTATCGTAAGAATGGTCATTCTAATAATAATGATTAAATTATTAATTATTGCTGAAAATAATTATGAATATTTGAATAAATTTGATCTATTTTATTTATTTAAGAATTAATTTATTTTACTTTGTAATTATTATTTTTATCTTATATATACTAAATATGTATTAGATATATATATTTTAAATTTTGTTTGATAATTATTTTATTTTATGTTAGAATTATTTAACAATTAAGTTGTTTTACTTAAAATTATTTTATGATTTTAATTTTTGATAAATATATAGAGGCTATTTTTTTTTTGAAAAAAGGGACAAAAAGTTAATGAAAGCATCTTGAAATCAACATACAAAGAAGACAAGGCCCATATCTCAACCAAACTAAGGGAAAAAAGTCCAACAATCACCTAAAACATCTCCAACCAAAAGAAAGCAAGATGCCCCAGACCATAAGCACAAAAATATTAAAAACCAATAATATCATAAATAATCTATTTGTCTAAACTATTAGTCTGATCCCAAGATAAATGATCTCAATCTTCAACCCTCCATTAACCCATTTACTTCAAAGCCCGTTTTACCAAGCAATTTGCTAGCCTATTCTACTCTTGAGGGATATGAATAAAAGAGGCAAAATGGGTATGTGCAAGATCATGATGGTCCAAAAAGTGGTAATATGATGGGTATGTGGCTGATGACTTTTTTTTTACCCAAAATTGATGAGACAAAAAAGGTTTTTAAAGGAGATTATCAGCTTTCCACCAATATAAATTATGCTTTACTTTGAATTTATTAAATAATAATTATTCATTTTTTATTGAATTATGACTAAAGTGTTGATTTTTAGGCTGATTGAAAACCATCTATAGATTTCAAATAGTATCATATTTTTTGAATCCAAAACATGCATCACATTTTATGCTTCACATACTATAAGATTAAAAAGTAAAAAAATGAATTTCATTAAGTTTTGACCAAGTTAAGGTGGTCAAACATACGAGTCTTTATATTTTTTAAAATTTGTCATAAAAAAAATATAATTAATTATTTACTTGGAAAAAAATTATAATTAATTATTTACTTGGAAAAAAATTACAAAAAAATATCCATCACATAGGGACACAAGTCCTCTACTTATATGTAAAATCTTATAAAAACATATTATCATTTTAATGTGGTTAGGGTGGTCAGACATACACCTACTTCTTATTTTTTCCCTAAATTTAAGTACTACTCTATTGAAATTTCAAATTTTCACCAAATAGATTTTATTTTTTTGTAAATAAACCTAGTAATTTGGAAACTACATTCAATTTTCTACAAATTCTATTCTTACATATTTTTTAAATAATATAGGCAACTTATTCAAATTTTTATGTCAAGATGCCTAACTCTATTTTGTCTGATTTTTTTGCCACTTAAGGCCCTTTTTTTTCCATGATGATCTTGTGCATACCCAAATTCAAGGAGGTGCTGAGGGAAAGAATTTGTCACACAACCAAAGCCAATTTCCATTTGACACCATCCAAATTCTTCTCATTCAACATATTAACTAGAATCTTAGAATGTAACTCACAAATAATATTATGCCAACCAAGAGAACAAACCCTCTCCAAATCTATGAGGATAGCACAACCTTCCAAAAGCTTATTAGTGTAGTAACACTCATATATGGAGAATATTAAAATAAATTTAACCAAGTTATCCCTTCAAATTCCCCTTACACTGACATGCCCAAAATTTCCCCTCAAAGAACCATCAATATTAAACATTAAAAAACCCCTAGGAGGCAAAGTCCATCTATGATCTCTCTAAAAAAATTTCTAACCAAATGACTTCTCCTTGCTAATGAAGATCAGAAAATATTATCCCCTATGCCAAAACTCTTCAACAACCCTTCCTCTCCAATTTCCATAGCAGAAGAAGTTTCACATTTAGCATTCATAGTTTCTTAAATCATACCAGTAATCATCTACCAAAGTTGTTGAACTATCTTCCTTACTCGTTAAAGGATTTTTTGATTCATTTCCAACCATAGCTACCAAATGATGCACAAATGGCTAATAATTCAATCCACCTAAATACAAAATGTCTTGGCCAAAGGTTATCACCAAGTTCTCTAGAATTCAACCAGACATGAAGCATTAACACAAGTTTTCTTCTAAATTTCCCCCTAGTGATGCCAAATAATCCTAAAAAAGGGGCATTATAAAAACAAGTTAGGGTAATACTCCTCATTATTACCACATAAGACACTTATAGATGACCCTTGTAAACCTCTTTTCCTAATATTATCCTAGGTAAGACTCCTATTCCAAGTCACTAGCCACATGAAAAAGTTACGTTTAGGCTAAGAAAAATTATTCCACACCTTCTTCCACAAAGAAACTTCACTAACATCATATTTCTGATAATTCGACTCTTGATAGCCAAACACCACTGAAAACACCTGCTTAGGATTATGACTCCAAGCAAGGAATTTTTTCCATATTAAAAAACTAAACACTCTACATTCCAAGGTTCTTTCTAACTCTTCTTGATCCTCACTAGATCCCCCAACAACCACACTCTAGGTTCCTTCCATTTATACACATCAGGCTACCCCAAGTACTAGATAATTTTGTAGTTCTCAGCTCAAGACCACTCAACTTGAATGAAGATGAGATAAAGGGCCTAAAAATTAGGGTACATGGTCATAATTGGTGGGAAGCCAACCCAAAAATCATACCAAAATAGAGCTTGAGAACCTCTATTATAGATCAAAAAAACTTTTCTTAGTTAAATTGGCAACTCTATTAAGAGTATCCCAGATCATAGAACCATTACCCATAAGACCCATATTCTAAATGTTTACATCTAATACTCCCTATAAATAATTGAAAGTAAGAATCTTAGACGAAGCTTTATCTTCATTAGGGAAACAACTCCAATAAATTTTAGCATCCAAATCCAACGAAGTAAGGCTAACTTGTGACATGCCAAGACCACCATCATGCTTTAGCATATAAATTGTCTCCTATTTTACAAAATTCCATTTTGATCTAGACAAGTATCTAGCCAATAATAATTGTCTTGCTCATGCATTAGCTCCTTCCTTTATGATGCTTTCAAGAGCCACCTAGAGAAAATATCTACAAATAGTAAGAGCTTGGACAACAAATTTTAAAATAAATCTCTTGGAAAAAAGAAGAGTCACCTGAAGGTCCAATTGTTGACTCTCTCCCAAAATTTATCAAAAATAATTTACCAAATCTCTTTGGGAAAGAATCCTTTAAACATAGAAATACCAAGATGCGTCATAGGGAGAGTACCAATCAAGATTCTAATAATTAGAGAAATCTAATGTTAGATAGTAGGCATAGTGTTAAAGAAGTAAATAAAATATTCTCCTTCATTAATGCTTTGTCTTGAGGATACATGATAAGTATCCAACATACCCCTAGTGTTAGTCACCTCTCTTATTTTGGTAACTATCATAAGTGTAACTAGTATAGTTAACAAAATTCAAATGGGACTTAAAAGGTATCCGATTTCCCCAACTCCATCCTTGAATAAAAGCTTTCTATACATTATGTTTGATAGTTCTTCCTAGTCCTTCTAACTTTAAGATAAACAAATATTTTCATAGTGGATCCCCTTAGCATAGGTCATGAGAAGCACAAAACAAATATGAGGGATCATTATTGACAAGAAATAAATAGGAAGTAGAAGTAAAAAAATCACCACCTACTTTACCTAGTCAACTCCAAACACAAAATTGAGGTGATTTTTTTATAGAAATTACCAATTAACTAAGCCATAATCTCTATCCATGTCTGTTTTGATAAACATATCCTTTTCCTTTGAATTATCTATTGAATGCATAGTATGCAAATCAATGACAACCCCATTCATAATTTTCCTACTTGCCACAAATCCACTTTGTTATTTACAAATGAGCATACTTATCCACAACTTGATTCTCTCCATAATCAATTTACAGTTAATCTTGTACACCACATTACAAAGAACTATTGGTCTAAACAGGTTCAATGAGTTACCTCCTTTTCTTATAGGAATAAGGGTAAGAAAATTAGCATTCATTTCTATCAACATCTTCTTGTGATTTTGAGACTCCTATACAACTTCCAGTAAATAAAATTTTATAACTTAAAAATATTCAAATAATTAAACTAGGAAACTATTCAGACTAGGGGCTTTCCCTTTTTATCTGAAACACAACTCCCTCCATTTTATCAAGATAAATAACTCTAATGATCATCTCATTAATTTCCCTAGTCACAACTAAAGGAATAACCTCAAAAATACAATTTCCTCCTCAACTAAAAGTGGTATATATTCCATGTACAAGGTTGAGTAATGTTGCAAAGCTTACTTTGATTTATCTCTAGGGAAAGATAACTAGACTCCATAGGATACAAAAGAGAAGTGATCATATTCCCATGTCACCTAGTCTTAATCAAAGTAAAGAAGAGAGTTGTATTTTTATCACCCAACTGAAGCCATTCAATTTTAGCCTTTAAAAAAAAAATTCCTCACTTAATTTTCATTCTTCCAAGTCCTTTAAATCTACAACTTCTTCCTTAAATAAATACCAGTATGTACATAATATCTAATCTTACAAGTTATAGTATTCAATCAAGATTAGGCTACCACTTTAGCAATAAATATATTACCAAATGACAATTTATTCCATTTCTTGATCTCAAACTTTATAAATTGCAAACTTTTAGTAAAGGCATACATAGTTGTGTCATAGGTAGGTATTCATCTACTCCACCAATCTATCATGAGCTCTTGGAGAGAAGGATCATACAACCAAATAAGATGGAATTAAATGATGGATTCTTAGTGCCCCTAACTAAGCAAGCTGAGAGTTTGATAGGCCAATAGTTTAAACCCCTCCAATCCAATATTTGAAAGCTTGTAGACTAGTTTCTATCAACCCAAATATAGGACAGCAACAATTTATCCATTCTCTCCAATATAGAATCCTCACCACACATTTTTTTACTCAAGATAAATAAACCATTACAAGGATTTATATCCACCTAATTCAAGGATTTAATGTAATATTTGAGAAGAATAGAAGAATGTGTAAGATTTACCAACCCCCTTTTCTTTCTCCCTAGACTTGTAATAGAATTAAAGTTCCTAAGCATGATACAAGGATTCAAGGGAGAAATATATTGAATATACTACAAATGTGCCCAAAGACTAATTTCTCCAAGGAAGTCAATAAGACCATAAACATTAGAAACAAATATATTTTGTCCATATTCTAGGCTTGTAGTTATTATTGAGATAGAAAATATTATAGATATCCACCACCATCAAGTTACCTTCATCGGGTTCGATAGGCAAGCAATAACCCAAACACTACCCTGGGCAACAATAAACTAACAACTTCATAGCTACATCTTAGGAGGCATGTTATAAATTATTTCCAAAGATGACTTTGGATTAGCTCTAACTGAATCATGATTTTTTTTCTATCTAGGAGTGTTGTTCAATAACCTTACATTCTAGGATAGAATTATCACTGTTTTCGGTTAGAAAAGTGAGAATCAATGGTCTTAACTTACCTTTATTCCATTAATGACTCCCCCATCAATTTAATCTTATCTAGATCTTTCTTTTATTCTACCTTGGGAGGTTTCTTTGGCACACCCTTCCTAAGGCTATTTTTTTAAGTCTCAACAATGTATAGGCCTTACTACCTTACCTTGGATCAAAATTAACCCTCTCATGTTGAGATTCCACCATAACTAGAGCCGACCCATCAACCCTTACATTATTTTTAACCACCACCAAAGCACTTGAAACCACTAGAGGTAGATTTTTATCCATTTGTAAAGCCAAAGGTTCTCCTTGGATAGATACTTGATTAAAATCCACCTTGGATAAATTGTGATCTAGCCCGACCTTACCATCATCAAAATCCAAAACCATTGGATTCACTCTTCTTGGTTAAATTAATCTAGCACATTGAATTTATTTAATACACCCTCATCATGTCTATCTTTAAATATTATTTAATATGATCTCCCCTTATTCATAAATTCCACTTGAGTAAAACCCTATTTATCCTCTTCTTCCTATTAAATAGGAACCTTCCCTTTGTCAACCTTAGAGGTTTGACAAGCCAACAAATTAAAACTGGGTCTTGATGTGCTAGGTCTAGGGACCTTTCTCTATAAATGACCATATTCATAAAACACCCTATCATGAAATTGTAGGGATTCATAATTGAGCTACCAGATCTAATAGGAGGAACCTAGACAATTTTTGAGAGAATTCGAATAATGATTATTTAAATAAATTTTCAATACATATGAGAGAAAAATAAATTACCTTTTTTCTCCAACGCTTGTTGAGGCAAACCCATCAGCTCGCCCAGTAGAAAGGAAATCATATGCAATATGTTATTCCTCTAGAAAGTTCTAGTGGAAACTATGGGAGCCTTACCCTGATAGGGGCACATGTTGGGTGTTCCTTCGTAAGGTTAAAATTAACATGTCATATTTTTAAAAATAACCAAACATGGTTATTGAAATAAGGACCTCCTTCAAAAACCTGGCCACAATTAGCTAGATAATTGAAAAACCATGATAAAATAGTTATTGGTTGCTACTGTAATCTCCATCTCCCCTTCAAGGTTCAAAATCCACTAAGCCCAACATTCCAAAAAAGGATGTGAAACACAAATCCCATGAATTTTTAAATTAGAGCATAGTTAATTAAATAATTAATGTCCTCCTAGATAGGTTCTTGTTGGATTACCAAGACTAGATAATCCACACTCCTTTCAAGGAAACTATTCACTTTTAGGATACGAGGATCAACATTATGGGACATACCATCTCCATTCAAATATCTTAAGATTCTTTTAAAATTTACATGTAGGGAAAGGGAGGGATCACCCCCAAAAGAAAACCTCTGTAAAAGACACATTATGGTAAAAAATTGAGCCTCCACCTAAGACCACACCCAAGAACAAAACAAGTAGCCAAAAATTAAAATATAATACCCACCACCCTACTAACCCTTGTTGAACCCACACAACACCAATATAGATACAAATCCACCGTAAAAAAATTAACACCCACTCGAGCACCAATTAACAACCACCTCACATAGGCCCCACTCCCAATACAACACATGTGCTACAAGAAGGTGTAGCTAGGGCCTACACATCCTCACACATTCCCAAACCAACAATCCATATCCTATCACCATACCTTTTAATTTTTTATTTTATTTATTCAACTAATACATCTATAGGCTATACTTTACTTTGTATTTAAATAATAATATATTTTATACAATAAAAATAAAATAATTCATAAATATCTATAGTAATTATCTTTAGAAAAATTAATATAAAATATTTTGAGATAAGTGATATTTATACATTTGTATAACTAAATTATACTATTAAAAATTAGGTAAGCCATTATTTACATCTTTTAAAATTTATGATAAATCTACATTTTATTTTTTTATTATTGATCCTTTGATAAATTGCATTTTCATAAATAGTTTCCCCTAAAACAATAAATAACCAATGTACATATTCATATTATTTGGGTTGTCATTTAAAATATAAATAAAACAACATTAAAATTATAGAAGAGAAGAGAGTGCTTGATATTTGTTTGATATATAGATACTAAACAACACAATTACTCTTAAAGGGAAAATCTAAATGATCTAGAGCAACTATAAATATACTAAGCCACCTATCTTTCAAATCTACTAATTTTTCGTTTAAGCTCCTAGTGTAGATCAATTGATCTTGGCACTTTCATATTGTCAGGATTTGCAACCAAGATTATAATAGAAAAAACTTTTTTCTTCCATAAAAACACTTGTGCACAATGAGCGTAATTCACATTATCAAACATAGTGATAAATAGTAGATTAAAATGTATAATATGACCTTGCATATATAGAAAAGGAAGAGGAAATCCACCTATCATGTGGATTGATAAGTGCCCCATAATGTGACACAAATAAGAAGACAATTGTCCTATAGGTTTCAACCTTTGGATTATTGGAATATGAAAACTAACAACCCATTTGACCAAGTCGTCAACCTTGGTAACAAGTGTTGAATGATTCTAAAAGTGACCTTTGAGTTGAGATGAAAATTATTCAAACCTATAAAGGTATGCACATGAGGTTTACCAAACAGCTAGGTAACCTCTAGAGGCCTAAAAGGTTGCACATTTAGTTAGACATGATGTTGTCTAACCTCATCAACCTAAGTTCAATTCATCTATAGTTAATAAATATATTATTCAGTCTAACAACCCCTTAAGTGATAATTTATGAAATTATAAGAGAATAATAGGTACACTACAAAGGCTCGTGAAGTACCCATGTACAATACAATCTCTCATAAATGGAGAAAAAGGAGAAAACCTAATGGTAACAAAACTCCTCTCCAAAAAAGAGATAAAAAGGATACAACATCGTAAGAATATTTCACATGAAGATGGGAAGATGATGGAGAACTAATGAGGCATGCCAAAGTTTTTTAATCTATCAAAGATGATTTGGTTTTGTTGGAATCAAATAAACTCCATGAAATGTATATCAAGATAAGAGATACAAAACACTACATGAGTTAACATATGGAACACTACTCAACCATGAATATATAGATTCCTGTGAGGTTGAATATATATAGTACTATGCTTCTGTAGTAACACTCAACAAATGCAAGAGTAACATCTATACACTACTAAAATTTGCATCTTGAAGCACTACATAAGTACTAGAGTCTCACAAAATATGATCCACTAAAATAATCCCCAATTAAAGAGATAAAGAAAGAAGGTCAATGAGACACCCAAAAGTAGAGGGTCCTTCTAGTGCTTCATTGAAAGAAGCTTCCCCATTGAAAGAAGCATTAGAATAAGATATTCATAATACCCCCTTATTACTAAGAGGTATAAGTAGACCAATTGAAAACTGGAAGAGAAGTGCGCAAGGAATTTAGACCCATAATTACATCCAAAAATGCACAACAAACTAAAAAAGAGTTTGTATCAAGGCACACATACATGAGGAAATAATCACAATGATCCATTGTTGTGATATAAAATCAAGGTAACATGCCTATTTCATGAAAATTAAGTGTATGCATTACTGTGATGACTAATCAGGACACTACACAATCCCCCATTACACTTTATAATTCAATGTAATTACTAAATTCTGTTCCTATTGAATACACATTGAAATTTTGTGGCACTTTATGTAAGTGCATTTATAAACATATTTTTTTAATGAGTTATTACAATATTATGCCATGGACTAGATAAATAAGATGAAGATGGGTATGTGCAAGATCATCATATAAAAACATGCCCTGAAGTGGCGATGAAAATTCAAAAAATTGGAGTTAGGAAACTTGACGTAAAAATTTGAATAATTTATTTGTAACGCCCCACCACACAACCCTAGAGGAAGTTGCAACAACTACTTAAACAAAATTAAAATAGCCTATTTAAGTAGTTGTTGCAAGTACAACTTCGGCTAACTAAAGATCATGGGTGGGATAGTTCAACTCATGATCCTTGAGTTTCTGTGACTCATATGCAATGACTCGACCCTCCTGCATCAACACTAGACCAAGACCCTCCAAGGACACATCTGTACAAACTACAAAGTCCCTAGTCAGATCTGGTATAGCAAGTATCAGTGCAATACTCAACATCTCCTTAAGGTTCTGAAATGTTGCCTCTCACTTCTCGGACCACTCAAACCTCTTCCCTTTACTTTGAAGGGTAGTGATAAGATAACCTATCCTTGAAAAACCCTACACAAAGTGTCTGTAAAAACCCGCTAGCCCCATAAAGCTACGTATCTCTACCACATTTGTGGGTGCAGGCCAATCTAAGATCGCTTGGATCTTTGCAGGATCCACTAAAATACCCTTCCTTGAGATGACATGCCCAAGGTACTATACCTCAGACTTGAAGAACTCACACTTCGACAAATTAGCAAACAATTGATTATCTGGCCAGCACTGCAATAGCTACCGTAAATGTTCCTCATGCTCTACCATAGTCCTAGAATATATCAAAATGTCATCAAGGAACACAAGGACAAACCTATCTAGGTATGTACAAAATACACTGTTCATCAGACTCATGAACACAAAAGGTGCATTCGTCAACCCAAATGGTACTACTGTGAACTCGTAGTGACCATACCGCATTCAAAATGCTGTCTTATGAATATCAAAGTCAAAGATCCGAAGCTGATGATATCTTGACTTAAGATCATTGATCCTAGGACGTAGATATCAGTTCCTAATGGTCACTTTGTTCAACTGTCAGTAATCAATACATAACCAAAGTGAACCATCCTTCTTCTTCACAAAGATGACTGGTGCTCCCCATGGTGAAACACTAGGGTGAGTGAAACCCTTCTCTAACAACTCCTCCAACTGTAAATGAATCTCTATTAGCTCCTGGGTAGTCATATGATAGGGAGCTTGAGAAATGGGTTGT
Organism: Sequoiadendron giganteum; assembly: GCA_007115665.2. NCBI lineage: Eukaryota > Viridiplantae > Streptophyta > Pinopsida > Cupressales > Cupressaceae > Sequoiadendron > Sequoiadendron giganteum. The sequence continues at coordinate 222,098,356 of CM021104.1, read as the reverse complement.
GAACCAGGTATAAGATCAATCTTGAAGTCAATATCCCTATGAGGTGGAATCCCTAGAATCTCATTTGGGAAGACATCAGAATACTCCTGAAGGATGCTGTGATAGTTGGTGGCTTGCTCTACTACCCATGCCAGCGCCGGCTCCGCCTTCTTTCGTGCCTCCCTCCTCTCGGTGGCACCGCCTCCTGCAGCTGCCACAGCCGAACCTCCGCTGCCTAGTAAGAGAAATCGTGATCGGCACCGATGACCTCCTAGCATCCTTAGCGCGGATTCTGAGGTTCGTGCAGCTAAAACCTAAAGGTTGGCATGCAAATTGAGGCTCTTTCCTTTCGCTTCGGATCTTTGACTCTCATATTCATAAGAAAACGTTCGAATGTGGTATGATCACTATGAGTTCATAGTAGTACCATTCGGGTTGACGAATGCACCTTTTGTGTTCATGAGTTTGATGAATGGTGTATTTTGTACATGCCTAGATAGGTTTGTCCTTGTGTTCCTTGATAACATTTTGATATATTCTAGGACTATGGTAGAGCATGAGGAACATTTGCGAAAGGTATTGTAGTGATTTTGAGATAATCAGTTGTTTGCTAACTTGTCGAAGTGTGAGTTCTTCAAGTCTGAGGTACAGTACCTTGGGCATGTCATCTCAAGGAAGGGTATTTTAGTGGATCCTGCAAAGATCCAAGCGATCTCAAATTGGCATGCACCCATGAATGTGGCAAAGATACATAGCTTTATGGGGCTAGTGGGTTATTATAGACACTTTGTGCAAGGTTTTTCGAGGATAGGTTATCCTATCACTACCCTTCAGAGGAAAGGGAAGATGTTTGAGTTGTCCGAGAAGTGCGAGGCAGCGTTTCAGAACCTTAAGAAGATGTTGACTATGCACCGATACTTGCTATATCAGATATGACTGGGGACTTTGTAGTTTGTACAGATGCATCCGTGGAGGGTCTTCGTGCAGTGTTGATGCAAGAGGGTCGAGTCATTTCATATGAGTCATGAAAACTGAAGGATCATGAGTTAAACAATCCCACCCATGATCTTGAGTTAGTGGCAGTTGTACATGCATTGACGAGATGGAGGCATTTCCTTCTCGGCCATAGGTTTGAGCTGCATAGTGATCACAGGAATCTTCAGTATATCTTCACGTAGCCCAACCTTAATGCTATGTAGAGGCGTTGGATGGAGTTCCTCTGTGAGTATGACTTCAAGGTGAAGTACATCCAGGGGAAGGAGAATGTTGTAGCAGATGCACTCAGTAGATAGAGGCATGAGATATCCGAGTTGACTCTAGTTGTGGACCTACGGAGTCAGATTCTTTCTACCCTTCTAGCAGATAGTTGGTACTAGGAGGTCAGGACAGTGATAGAGGTAGGTAGACCTCTTGAGGGTAGACATTCAAGATATTCTCTAGAGCCAGATGTGTTATTGAGACACATGGGACACATATACATTCCTCCTTCAAATGGTCTTCGTACCTTGGTCATGATTAAGGCACATCATGCACCTTATTCAGCCGACCCTGGGGTGAAGAAGATGCATGCAGATTTACATTAGTTGTAATTTTGGCTAGGGATGAAGTGAGATATTGTGGATTTCGTGTTACGATGTCTAGAGTGTCAACAAGTGAAGGTTGAGCATCAGCATCCAGCAGGGCTCCTGTGACAGCATTTAGTACCAGAGTGGAAGTGGGATATAATCTCATTGGATTTCATTATTGGTTTACCCAACTCTTTGAGAGGACATGATGTGATAATGGTGATAGTTGATAGGTTGATGAAGGTGGCACACTTCTCACCTATGCGCTCATCCTATACCACATCGTCCGTAGCTAGAGTGTTCATGGAGGATATTGTGAGGTTACATGGCATTCCATGTTGGATTATTTATGAAAGGGATCTAGTGTTTACCTCAGCTCTTTGGACATCATTGCATCATGCTATGGGGACATAGTTGAACTTCAGTTCGGCTTATCACCCTAAGATAGATGGATAGACCGAGAGGGTTAAACAAATCCTTGAGGATATGTTACATATATATGTGATGGACCAGTAGACACGATGGGAGGACTATCTCTATTTGGTAGAGTTCGCCTATAATAATGGGTTTCAAAGTTCCATTGGTATGCCTCCATTCCAGGGATTGTATAGAAGACCATGTTGTACCCCTTTGAGTTGGGATCGACTTGAGGACATGATAGTGTTGGGTCCTGAGATGCTGTAGGATATGAAGCAGCAGGTGGATAGGATTAGAGAGCACTTGGTGGTAGTGCAGGATAGGCAGAAGAAGTATGCAGATGTGCATAGAGTGGATTGTCAGTTTGTCATAGGCGATAGAGTCTTCTTGCGGGTGCATCCACAAAACAGTCCCATCCATTATGGAAAGGTCTCTAAGTTGGCGCCTCGCTTTGTCGGACATTTCAAGATACTCGAGAAGATTGGTCATGTTGCTTACCGTCTTGCTTTACCTCCTAGTCTCTCATGCATTCATGATGTGTTTCATGTTTCAGTTCTTAAGTCGTACCATCCAAACATTTCTCATGTCCTTGATTAGAATGCATTGTAGGTAGAGGATGGGCAACTAGCTTTGGAGCCCATGGCCATCATTGAGCACAGAACGCTCACCCTTCGAGGGTGAGATATTGATTAGGTTAGGATTCAATGGGATCCTAGGAATGACACGTCATCCACATGGGAAGATGCACCTAGAATGAGGGAACTTTATCCCTATTTGTTCGCAGGCTTCCAGGAGTAAGCCTCACCCTTGGTGGGGAGGATGTAATACCCCTCCATTTTGCTCTATTGTGTGAACTATTTTGTTTCCCTTTAATGCTTTTGTATTCTGTTATAATTTGACTTTATACTTGGTTACAATTGATCACTATGTTATCATGATGTACCTTGTTTTGATGATACCATATTTTGATGTGATTACTATGGCATGTTTGGAATTAGCATAAGTGGATATTTAAATTTATGATGTTTCATGCTTTTGATTATGCTGCTATGTTAGACGCCTCAGTTAGTACTATTGTATTGGTGAAGAGGATGATATCGCATCACTCGCTTGTGAGTGCCCTACGATTTCATGATTTCATCTTCATGGTGTGCCTTATTTATGACATATTATTGCATATGGATATATTATGTGTTCGTAGGTTGACTGGTACAGGACATCGACTCCACTTGGTTTCATAGGTTTGAGCGTGACCATTGCCCAACAAAATTTGATTGGGAGATAGTAGCTAGGATTTCCATGTCGAGTCGTCACCCTGGTCATAGTGTGTTGTCGGTCATACTGTGGTCCAGTTGTTCTATCTGCCTTGTTTCAGTTTATTTAGGATGTTAGATTAATGTTGGAAATGTGATTTAAATTATTGAGTAATTTAATTTAATTAATAGATAATTTAATCTTGTAGTAGATTTATTTTATTAATTGATTAAGTTATTTATGTTGAAATGATTTACATTATCCATTTTGAAAATGCATGCATATTTAAGTTGGAATTGAAAATTAAGAAAATGAATTAAAAGTTAATTTAGAAATTTGAAAATTCAAAAATTCAAAAATGTGATATTTCCTATTTTTGTTTTCTGGGATTTATGAGGGTGGTTGTAGGATTTTTGAACAAAAAATTGCATATCTTTGAATTTGTTCACAAGTCTTAAAAATGGAGTTTTTGGAGAAAAATTAAAAAGAGAAGAGGAAGGATTGCTCAATTTTTTGGGTTTGGATAGAAAGCTCAAAGAATTTGTGGAGCTTAAAAGGGTTTCATAGCACCATTAGGATCTTCAACATACTTCAAAAGAATTAGGTTCTCATCTTGTTTTAATTGAATTTATTTGAATTCAATGGCTTTTGTGTGGATGGAAAACTATTTGCGATCTTTAGTTTGTGTGCAAAACAAATCTGTTTGTTATTGTGCTTTCAAATTTTGAATAAGTTTGTTCAAGTTGGAAAAAAAATTCTTGTTTGCAATTGTTATTTTCATTCTGTTTTGTTCTGAATTTGTTCTTCAAATTTTAGAGTTTAAATCTTGTTTGAATGAAAATTATGTGTATCCATATATATATTTCCTTAAAAATATGTGTTCATATACTTGGTTATATGTATATATTTTTTATATTTATTCCCCTTATAAAGTTATGTTGGCAAAATTTTATAAAAATAAAATTTTACCAAAATTTTATCCCTTTATTAAAAGCCTATATTTTGCTTTTAAGGTTTTGGTTTTTTTTTCAAAAAAAAAAAAAGCGAAAAAATAAATGATAATCCCATTTTTAATGACAAAATTTTTATTTAAAAATATTTTTTTGAGAGGGGCTTGGGCTCACCCCACCGCCATTCCCTTAGGAAGCAGAGTGGGGGAGCTCACCCAGTGCAACCCTTGTCTATGGCCTGCGTGGACCGCGCAGCGCGTGAACACCAATGGTGGTGGCCGGCTGCGCTCTACACAGCCCGTGCCACCATAGTTAGTGGCCAGCTCCACCTTCCGCCATGCTTCCCTCCTCTCGGTGGCACCGCCTCCTGCAGCTGCCACAGCTAAACCTCTGCAACCTAGTCAGAGAAACTACAGTCGATGCCGATGACCTCCCAACATGCTTAGTGCAGATTCTGAGGCTCATGTGGCTCAACCCTAAGGGTTGGCATGCAAACTGAGGCTCTTTCCTTTGGCTTTTTCAAAAAGTATAAATTATTTTTTTGTGTTATAATAAATTTTAATATTTTATTATTATAATATTATAATATTAAAATATTAATGTATATTGATATTTAATATTATATTTTATAAGATTAACATATTAAAATATATTTATAGATATATATTATCTTGGTTAAAATATTATTTTGATATATGTATATATTTATTGTTTTTAAATATATATATATATATATTAAAATAATGATTTGTTCAAGAAAATGTAATAGGGAAATATTGGTTAAATCATTGTTTTGATTTTAAAATATTATATTTGGTGGGGAAGTAGTTTTGATTTTTAAATGATATGTTTTTTTTTGACAAGTTAATTATTTTTTTAAATGGTTATACTGAATGAAGAGACAATAATTATTTTACTTCATTAAATTTTGTTAAGTATATGAGTATTGGGTTAATTTATCATTAATTAAATGCCAGTAGGGAAATTAAGTTATTTAGTATTAATTTCTCTCTTAATTGGAAGGACGAATTTAATTCAATTTAGTTAAATGCAATAAATTGTTAAATGATAATGTGGAAAATGGATTTAGTGAATCCGAAGTAGATTTGATTCTTTCCTTCTTTTTGAGTTGTTCGTATGGCCATTCGGGAAATGTGGGTCTTAGCATTTGACAAGTCTTCCAGTTGGGATTTCAAGTGTGTGGGTTGTCGTACTGTGTAGTCAACCTTTAGATGGCCTTGGGTAGTGCATAACCAGTTTATTTCCCGGTTATCATGAATGGGAGTGTATGGAATGTATGTCATGGTTAGAGATGTGGTACCCTTATGTCGCACTTGTGTACCCTTGGGTTGTGGAGTTGTTCCACATGTCATCTTAGAGAAGTGGCTTGTAACAAGGGCCAACACATGAATTGGTGCTAGGATAACTCATTGTAAGTTAGTTATCCATTGATAACTTAATTCACTAATTAGAGTATCACATAGTATCAAATACTTAATAAGATAATTATGCCTCGCTCATGAACACAAGGGCTTGTAAAGACTTTGGTTGAGACGAGAAGGCCTGGAATGGCAAGATCATTATCTTGTCTCTACGAAAGATAAATCATTGGTTTACATGAGGGTTCAGAAGTCGTTAGAGGTTACCAGGATAACCCGAGATGGGGTCTAGGGCCTAGGAAGACTTAGCAGGATAACCCATGTAACATTGTGATGACACTTCTCCTAGGTCAACAGTATGTTCGCATCAGTGATGCAGCTAATTATGTAATTTTTGGAAGCATTGTAACCTTGTGTTAGTGATGTCATTATATTTATTTCAGTATGGTTATGTTAGCCTATGTCTAGAGGTAGACATCCTTGGATAGAAATTATTTTTACTATCTCCTAGCAAGGGGGGTGGACCTTTGGGTTCCACTGGGTTGGGTGGAACATGCATCTTTCTCCATTGGGTTTTTCTCCTTGTACATGTGGATGAGACTTCCAGTTGGAGATCTCATGGTTTCAGTTGCAATTCTTGCTTGTCTTCATTTCAATTATTCTAATAAGTATTACCCCCCTTTGTTATCGAGGTGGAATTCATAATTTTAATCCTATTTATTGGACTTTCCTCATTCGGGGAATGAGTGTTGTAACCTTATTGTTTAATGAATGGATTAATGCATTTGAAAGTTATTTATTATGCTTGTTGTAAATTATCTTACCTGGAATGAATGTGTTATTTCATTAATTAAATAATTGACATGGGTTTTATTTATGTTTGTGTTGAAGTTCTATTTAACCTTTGTCTCATAACCTTAGAGGTCAGGGATAAATTTAGTGGCGAATCCTCGCCAATTGGCGAATATTTGAAATTAGGACCTCCAAAAATGGCGAATAATAAAGGCTAGAAAGGATGCCGAATCGCCAGGTTTTTACAAAAAAATAAATTTATCTCGATTAATTCACCAAAGTATTATTTTTTAAACAACACATCGTCGGATCTGATTCGCTAGTAGTTTATACTGTAGTTAAAAATATTACTTATATTTGCCATTAATTTTATATTATTACAATGAATTTTTATGGTATATTCGCCACTAATAATAATTTACCATTTCAATTTAGGGATATTTTAGCCTTTAATAGTTTTATTATTTATTGTCATCGATTAGCTTTTTAATCGAATGGCTACAAGTGAATTCCGTGACTTTATTTGCACGTTCCTTTTAAAAAGGTTGTTGAGGCCCGAAATTTGTTTTGGGCCACACAATTAGTTTTGATCATGTGGCCCAAAACAAATTTCAAGACTCAACAACCTTTTTAAAAGGCACATGCATATAAAGTCACAGAATTCACTAAGTCATGAAATTTACTAAGTGCATATTAAAGTGTTGTATCAGTGAGACATCCCTAACTGTCCCACCGATGATGTTAACTCACATCGATAAGGCTTCCATACTCCACCTGGGGTCCACCAAGGCATAGGTACACCACTTGTGTAATTCTAAAGAATCATGAAGGGAATCTACAATATTACAGAGGTACACCACTTGTGTAATTTCACCTGTATCGTGATAGGAGCACGCCGGGGCCACTTTCCCCAGACCCTGTGAGGGGGCGTTGCCCCCTCGACCCCCCAAAAGGAGGCTCTGCCCCCTTGACCCCGCCGGTGGCTATCCCCCCTAGGCCCCTACTTCAATATTAAAAAAATATATATATATGGGGGAAGTGCGCCGACCAAGTATGCCATTTTAGTGAACTATTTTAGTGATTATTCACTAGGATTTTCCAATGTGATTATTTTTTTTTACCAATTATCCATTAAGATTCGCCAGGATTTTACAAATTTTTGAATAATGTGCATAAGATTCACCAAGGAAAATTAATATATTTTTAAAATGAAAGGAAATATTGGCCAGGATTTTACACCTTTGTTGAGGGGGGGGATTTCTTAAAGTTATACTTGTTAGAGGTTTTTGGTAGTAGTTAGTTAACTTACTTATTAATTGTACTTAAACAAACAAAAAATTAGCTTGTTTAAGTAGTTGTTGCAACTTCCTTTAGGGTTGCATGGTGGGGCGTTACATTATCTATATTATTCGAAAAATATGTAATAATAGAATCTATAGAAAATTCAATCTAGTTTCTAAACTACTAGGTTTAATTTTTAAAAAATCTATTTGTTGAAAATTTGAAATTTCAATGCAGTAGTACCTAAATTTTAGGGAGAAGTAGGTGTCTATCTGCCTGCCCTAAACACAATAAAATGATAACTATTTTTTATAATATTTTAAATATAAGTAGAGGACTCATGTCTTGATATAATGCATATTTTTTTTGTAATTTTTTTTCCAAATAAATAATTAATTATGAAATTTAATTACAACTTCTAAAAAATATAAAAACTCATATGTCGACTACCTTAACTTGGTCAAAAATTCATGAAATTTATTTTTTATCTTTCTAATCCTCTAGTATGTGAAGCATATAATATGACACATGTTTCAGGTTCAAAAACATGTGATACCGTTTGAAAGCTATAGATGGTTTTTAATCAACCTCTCAATCTGGACTTTAGTCATAATTCCAATAGAAAATGAATAATAATTACTTATTAAATTCAAAGTAAAACATAATTTATATTGGTGGAAAGCTAAGAGTCTCCTTTAAACACCCTTTTTATTTCGTAAAACTTGGGTAAAAAAGCAGTCATCAGCCACATGGACCATCATATAACTTACATATCGCCACTTTTTGGCCCATCATGATCATGCATATACCTAGATTAAGTATGCCTTTTAAACCTCAATAAAATGATAAAAAAACTTAAATTGAAAACCCCCACTTTCACTAATGTAGGAAAATAAAACACTCCCTCCTCAAAAGCAGTGATAAAATTACATGTATAAATTGTTAGCTAGTAAGGCTTAAATGCTATATTCAAATGTTAACTATTTCAGTTAAATTCTAAAGAAAATTTTTAGAAGTAGAATAAATTATAATTAAATGGTAGGAGGTACTCCTTGAGTGAGTTGACCAAGATCTAAATATAATGTTTGCACACCAAGTGTTGAGGCCGACGACTAATTCAAAGGAGTAGAGGCATTTGCGAGTCATGGAAGAGTAGAGAGGCCACAATTTGGATTGATTGCCACATAGGAAAAGGACAAGAAGTAATTAGTTTATAGATCAAGCCAATATTTTGTATCCTCTTCCTATTTTCTTTTATTTATTTGGACCGAGTCTGCAATACTTGGCTATGTGATCAAATTTATTACAATTGTGGCACTTTAGATTGATTGACACCATGAAAGAAGTTCTATCAATAAAGTTATATATTCTTCTAAGGATAATATTATAATCTTTAGCTTTGTGACAATTCTTGTTATAGCAAAAACTGTAGACACCTGAATTGGACCACTTCTATATGGTCAAATTCAATCTTGCATTCCTCTATCCCATACCCTTAAGCCATATTAATTAAATAATTATTTATTTGGTTAATATTTAACTTTAGCCTAATTTCCCCTAAGATATTTAATTAACAACCAAATACCTTACCTTGTTCATCTCTAAACTAAATAAATAGACCAATTTATTTAATTGTGAGTAGCCCATGTGAATTAAATCAATTTTTAATTCACCCTTTTCTTTCTCTTCATGTCACATACTCCATAATCCTCCACAATCCAGATTAATCTAATTAATCTATGATTAGGATGTTCACACCCCTAATCATCATTAGGGTCACATCCTCCATAATCTCCCACTTGCCTCTAATATTTCATTAGCCTGTAGACCTAATCCCACACTTTCACAACCTTAATCACCTACTTAAGCTAACCTAATCTTCATGCCATTAATGACATGTGTCCTTGGTCAACCTAAATTAAATGATTTATTGTTTTGGAGAAGGCATCCTCTTCCCCATGTGATTTTTTAATTCACATTTATTCCTCCAATGCATTTTAAGGAATTTTAAATTCCTTCTCGTATCCTCATGAGGATTTATAAAGATTTTTTAATTCCTCACATGTCCTCTTAGGGCACATGTGGATAAGGACCTCCTTTATGAGGAGATCTTGTCTATTCCCAAGGTACATCATAGTACCTCCACATCATCTCCACCTTACTCCCTTTCCTTACATGTCACTTACCACATGTAAGCTTGTGAGGGCTTGGTATTTCTCAACTCACCCTAGCCCTTAATATTATCCATCATGGATCAATCCTAGCCCTCCATTGCATTAGAGACACTTCCCCTAAAAATGGTGGAATTTCTCTCATTTTGGCCAAATCTCTAGCAATCATACAAGCAATGAAGCACTTAGCAATTTTCAAACCATCAAAAATAACCATGACTATTGCAACCACTTTAAAGCCACAATCTTGCATCTATTCCCATACCTACATCCTGCATTGCATTCCTCATCACCTCACAATCATTTAGAGCTAGGATTTGAGCCATTTTGTCCAAAATGGAGCATACATTCAAGCATCATCAAGGGCCAAACAAACCATGTATTTGAATAAGGTAAAAAGTTTCATTTTCTTATGATTTGTTTGAATTCATCTTAGGCCTAATGTTGATTATTTGTTTGGTATTTTTCTAGGTTGCATTTCATTTAGTTTTGGATTTTAGATTACGAAAAATCACTTGCACACATTTTTTGCATTCCTAGTGGGACTCATTTCATGGGTCTATTTTCATTTTTCTTGTTGTTTTCATTTTTGTAAGTTGGGATCTCTCATGTAGGGGAAAATCCGCTTGATTTAGGGGAAAACCTACATTGAATAAATGTGAACACACTCTCGCCCTTCTATAGAAAGGGAAAATTTGCAACCATCAATCCATACCGACACATTAAGAGGTGAATATATGTAGGGGAACTTGAATGGGAGAATACACTTGGCACAAAGGTGAACTTGCATGGGTTACAAAGGTGAAAGAACATCTATCCCTCCATCCAACAGGAAAACATGATTTCGCCTCTTCAAAAGATAGTCAATCCTGCACCATAGACAAAAGGTGAATTTTCTCTACATAGGGGTGAACTTTTGGTATTCTAGAACGTTAAAAAAAATGATTTGTTCTTTAATTTGATTTTAGTTTCAGGTACTAATCAACCAACTAGTTTATTTGTGAGGATGTGATTTTACTAATGTTTGTGTAGTAAATCATTTGTCCAAGACTAGAGATCAAAACTAATAATTCATTTTCTATAGGAGGATCGGTCAAATACCCTTAGTTTAGCTTTTTCTATGTGTCCTTTTTCTATATTAATTTAGGTACACATAGATTAATTAAATGGTCAATCAAACTATGTATTGTGTTTGGGAATTTTTTTTTAACATATCCACTCCCCTTGCACCTTTCGTTGATCTTGGGTGATGAGAAATCACAACTTGTTCTAGTCTAGTCTAGTCTACCTGGGAAGTGCTAGTGTGTGTACACTCTCCCTTGCGCTACTTGCAAGCCTAGGATCTAGGTGAAATGTTTAGTGTTTCCTTCCCTTATCAGGACCTTCCTAGGATTTCATCACCTGGGGAATGATTCTAACCACGTGTTTTTAGAGGGGTATATAAAGCAGGGAGAACGAAAGTTGTACCCCAGTCCAGTAAGGTCATGTTTAGTGAAGCGTCGAAGCTAGGGTGATACCTAGATAAGAGGTGCAAGTTTTGTCTAAGTTTCTAGTACCTTTCTAGGGCTCTAGATCCATTGTTTTCATGTTCTGGTGTTCACGCTTTTGCCTCATGCACCCTCCTAATATTTTAAGGGCATAGGATATAACCTTGTTCAACCTAGATAGAGACCCATGTTTTAGTCGTGGCTTGGTGTAGTGTAGGGGATACACACCATACCCTAAAGTTACTCACCATGTACTCCCTTTGATTGAGATACAAATCTTCTTGGTGAGCTACGATATTTATAAAGGAGAGAGAGCAGGTGAGCCCATGACATCTATTAATTACCCTATGTCACTAGATCTCTAGTTATCTGCCTTTGCAAGAAAGGGTGATCTAGAGAACCAATGCGGTATCACGATGTATTAACCTTAGGGTGTCCCCTCAAGGTGGTGGGCCTACATTGATTTTGTAAAGCCTTATGACTAATTTTAGGCTTGTGCTATCAAGATTGTTTTCTTGTGTTATACTAGTGCTTGTCATCAATACGAGTCAATGCAGCCCTTTTCTTGTTGTTTGTCATGTGATTTGTCCTTTTTTGTAGTTTTCCCCTACCCTTAGTGGTAAGTTTTCTTGTCATAGGGGAAAACTTACATTTTGGATAGGTGATCCTTCCCTCAAAATGGGTGATTTTGTGTCCTAAGTTTGGTTTAGTCATCTTTTTGGGTGAACTCATCCTTATTAGGGGAAAATTTTACTATGGGTCTCTTAGTTGGGTGACCTTGCATTCACCTGTTCCCTAAATAGGAAACCTTGTCATCACTATAAGTGAGTTTCTGTCCATTCCATGCCATCCTCACCCATCTATTCTCAGAATAGGTGATCTTTCTATCTGTAGTAGTGATTCCACATCTTGGACCTATAATTCATGTCCATATATCCCTTAGAGTAGGTGAACCTATTATCTAGAGGGGGGATCTTGTGTCACTCCCATACTTTCCCAATCTACCTTTTCTTTGAATTGGTGATCTTTTTAACCCAATAGATGATCTCATGTCCAGTCTATACCATTCACCTATGTACATTCAAAGACATAGGCGGTTCTATCTAACTAATAGGTGATCCCATAATAGGATTTCCTATTCACTATCTTTGCATCTGAAGAAATAGGCAAACTTGTTTAACTAGTAGGTGATCTCATCACCAATAGAGGTGATCTTGTCATCCACAAGGGTAATACTGCCACCTACATAGGTGATTATGTGACCTTAGATAGGCAATCTTGTCACCTAGAGGGGTGATCCCAAAATACATAGAGGTGTATGTGCTTCCAATACGGGTATGTGTAGGATCATGATGGGCCAAAAAGTGGTGATATCTAAGTGATATGATGGCCCATGTGGCTCACGACTTTTTTTTTACCCAAAATTGATAAAACGAAAGGGGTTTTCAAAGGATATTCTCAAATTTCCACCAATATAAATAATGCTTTAGTTTGAATTTAATAAATAATTATTATTAATTTTCGATTTGAATTATGACTAAACTCCTGATTCATAGGTTGATCGACAAACATCTATAGCTTTCAAACAATATAATTTTTTTTGAATCTAAAACATGTGTCACATTCTATACTTTGCAAACTCTAGGATTAAAATAAAATGAATTTCATGAAGTTTTGACCAGGTTAAGGTGGTCAAGCATATGATTTTTTATAATGTTTAAAATTTGTAATAAAAAATTTATTATTAATTATTTACCTGGAAAAAAATTACAAAAAAGTATGCATCACATCGGGACATGATTCCTCTAGTTATATCTAAAACCTTATAAAGTAGTATTATCATTTTATTGTGGTTAGGGGTGATCCCACAATAGTGGTTTACAATTTTTGGCCAACCTGGACACTGAAATTATTATTTTTAACTAAATCTTCATATTTGAGCACCTATAGCGGCTAAACCGTGAGAAATTTGAAGATGATGCAAACTAGACTCTCATCACATTTTTTTTTTAGATTATAAAAAAAAAAAATCATTTTTTTTTGGAATTAGATTGCACTTTTTTTTCCATCTCCCATGAAAACTGGTTTTTTTTTCAAAAAACAACATTTTTAAAAAGTGATGCTCACCATATACAACATAACTTTTTTTGTATGAAGGATAAAATTCTAATTTTTAAAAATTTAGATTTATAACTATGATATCTAGCACTTTCATTTCGTCTGATAGTTTTTTATTGAATATTTTTTCCTTAATCAAGTTTCAAAGTCATACCAATTACAATCTAGACATAGGTGGACTATATACAACATAAATTTTTATGTATGTAACGAAATTCAAATTTTATTTTTTTAATGGATCAAGGACATCAATACCCAGCCTGAACATATTTTTTTATTTTTTATTTTGAAAATATACTATTTTTCCACATGTGTAGAACAAAGACCTTGATTTTCAGTGAAAAACCTATGTTTAATAAAACTAAAAAACACATACATAATAAAACCAAAACATATTAAAATTATATTTGTTGGATAGCATATTCTGAGGACTACTTGATTCTAGTTGGGTTTGTGAATACTCCTCCATTTTCATCCTCAACATGAGGTCCGAAGTGGAAATTTTTATTTTTATTTTTTGTCTGAGATGGGGGATGACGGATAAGGATGTTTGTTCGAAGCCATAGGGGTTCGAGCGAACCTCTTTGAATGGGTTCTCTCGAACCCCTTTCCTATGCATTGTTTTGGTTTTTTTTGTGGCCAAGATTCAAAGGGGTTCGGTCAAACCCTAGTTCGAGTGAACCCCTTTTTGGTTCGATCGAACCAGTAGGTTCGTACGAACCCCTAAAATCAATTTTTTTGCCTTGGGGTTGTTTGTTGTGAGTTTTCCTTCATCACTTGAATTGTAAACCACTATTGTGGATTCACCCTTAGGGTGGTCAGATAGACACCTACTTCTTATTTTTTCCCTGAAATTTAAGTACTACTCCATTGAAATTTCAAGTTTTCACCAAATAAATTTTCATTAATTTTAAATAAACATAGTAGTTTATAAAATACATTAAATATTCTATAGTTTCTATTCTTACATTTTTTTGCAATAATATAGATACCTTATTCAAAATTATATGTTAAGTTGCCTAACTTTAATTTTATGAATTTTAATCACCACTTAAGGGATTTCTTTTTCCATGATGATCCTAAACATACCCATACAAAAATCCAGAGATTTAATCCTCTTAAACACTAAAAACCTATTGTTTTCTATTGATTTTTTATCACTATCCATCTACCTATAATAATTATTTTAGTCTATCTGTATTTTTCAAAAGTCATCACATCCTTAATCAAGTCATATAGTCGCATCTTAGAACATCCCTTGATTGCATATCCATCATTGGTTTGTCGATTTGAATCCTTTAGACTTTTTTTTAGGGGATTTTTATCCAATCGGGCTAGTCAACTAACCCTAATCATCATCATCCACACCTACTTAGGATTGTTATCTTAAGTTAGTAATCATTTGTGACCTCATCAATATCCTCTCATTGTGAGGTAGATTTTGTACCATAATCATCCTTTTTTAATCTAATCTAATCATCAATATCACATGTCATAAAATTAAGCCCCTAAACTTTGTTTACAATTATTCCTATCCATCTAATCTGATCAATCATCTGATCCTATCGATTTTATCCAATCAATCAACCCAATCAAATCCAGCTCAATCAGTTATCCAAATCATCATATCAATCATCCAATAAATCAATCTATCATCTTAGAAATCATTTTAGTCACCATCTAGAATATCATCTATGTGCATCTTAAGGCATAGTGTCATCTTACTCACTTAGCCATTTTGCATTTTCATGCCCATTACCTAATCATGGGAAAAGAAACTCATGGCAAAAAACCAACCCATGGTGCTCAGTCTCATCCTCCTTAGCATCAACCCACCAATGGTTCCCTATCACAATCCAATATTGAAGTCCCCATACAACTTGCTCCTTAAGAAAGCATGGTTAATCAACCTGAGCTCATAGTTGATGAATGCCTTAGCAATCCTACTAATCTACAAATGATGGATCATATTCTCAATGAGAGTGGAGATAGAATCCTCACCGCATTACTCACGAAGGGTATCAAACCACCACCAAAATTTTATTTATCAAATTATTTCAATATTACACCCCCTACTGTACCGCAATATTTGAAGCCCATTTCATTAATTCTGGAAGTCCCCCCAGTAACACCATAAGGCACATGGTACCAATCTAGATTTGGTAATGATGTAGTCTATCAACCTCTACCCACCCACATTTGAATTTTAGTAATGCACAATGCACCCCATCCTAACAATCCTCTTGGTCTTGGTATGCTGCAATATCCTTCCAATCCACAATGCATGAACATTTTGCAAGGTCCAATCCCCATATCATCCATTCCACCTCTCCCATAAAATAAATCAAGCTAGTTACCTAAGAATACTGGGAAAAATTCTTATAACTCTTTCAATGTGCCACCTCCACTTCCTGGTCCCACTCACACATCAAACTTGTTGCCACCTCAATTTACATCCCAACATTAGCCTAAATAAAATCTACCACCATAGTAAACCTTTTTCACAACCTCTGATTCACACTTCAATCCCATCATAGACTCAACAACCACCCTTGCATGAAACCTATGGTAATCCATCACAACCCCCACATTAGCAGCATAGTAATACACAACAAAATCAAATCCATCAACAAAAACTTTGCACCAACCTTAGAGAAATCCCTTGAAACTTCCCCATCAATCATAGTTCCTCCCTTACAACCTCAAATCCAATCTCATTCTCCTCACCAAAAACCATCAGTTTACCAACAACCCCCTCAACATTCATAAATCCTTATGCAATCACATTAATCCTCCCAAAATATCCTAGGTAATCACATCGATCATGGTTAGTCATCCTCAAAGAACACATCATTTCCAAGCCACTACATCCAATCCCACTCCAAATTAATATTACTACAATCCACAAAATCTATCCTACACTAATCATTAACAATCCCAATAGTGGTCAGCCCACACTAATCCCTAGCAATCACAACAACATCCCTATTACTAGAAATCCAATCAATAAGAGCTTTCATATGATTCTCAATATAAAACTACTTATAATTACGAGTTCAATCCACAATAGCCTTCATATTCTTCCCAATAACAAACTACTTATAACTACTAATCCAATCCATAGCAGCCCCCATATGTTTCCCAACAGTAGTATGCTTACAACTACCAATCCAACCCATATTACTTCCAACAACCACCACCATATGAACAAGGTGTCTCTTCCTCATATTACAAAGCCTCACCATCATACCAATAAACTTACACTAATCCTCAATCCACATATTCTTGTCAATAGGGTAAAAGTACAAATTTGTGTCACACTTTTGACCAACTTATCAACACCAGTGAATTTTAGTATTTATAACTAAAAAAAATTGGTCAAACATATGATCTAGTAAGATTCATTCTAGATAAGTTAAATATGTTCAGAACTTTTCCAACTCAAATTATTGGCTAAATGCATATGTATCACCACTTTGAGGCCAATTTACTAAAAAAATGAAATTATTTAAAAAATTAATGTTTCAACAACGCCTACTCATATAAATAACATATTTTTTAAAATGTAAAAATACCCTTTTGTAGATCCATAAGTGTAGTTTTCAAATGTATATTTATTTTGATATTTCAATTGTTATTTATATTTTATTTTTATTTTTTACGAAAAGTAGGTTATCGACACAAAAATATTAGGTTTATTACCATGTCAAGAAAAATACTAAAACTTATTAAAAATAATTGAAAAAATATGATGCCCTAGATAAAAGAATCAAGATTAAGATAGTATAATTTTTATTTTATTTTAGATAAATATTTAATATAAAAGTTGACTTCAAGTGGAAATAATTGTGTTTTAATACACACACATTTAAATATTTATTTAAAAATATATATTTATTAAAATTGAAAAACAAAATATCCATGCCCAAAAGTTTAAAATTATAAATATGCAAAAAAAAATTGAAGGAAAAAAATTAGAAAATTTACTATATAAAGGTTGACGTTGAGTGGAACATCATTTTTCAGCATTTTATCAGCAACTAAATTATAATGTTAATTTATAAAAACTATATCCAAATAATTTTTTAATTTTGTCAAAAAATACCAACACAAAATATACTAAAAAATACACATTTTATTAGTTCACATCATTTCAAAATTCAAAACTTATATGCGACTTTCTAGTGATTCAAGTTTAAAAGTTAGATCAATGTTGGCCATTTCCTTTATAAAAGTGTGACACAACTTTTTAATTTTACCCAATACAAATAGATTCCTTCATATCCACCTCCACCATAATATGATCAATCCATTCAACTTACATCTTCATCATATCAACAAAATATCCCTTATGATCTATCCAATCAAGTAGGAACTTCCTCATCAGTGCCAGTAGTAGTGAATAAGAAGTGGGAAGAGATGAATGCTACCCTTAAAGACTTGCAAGTAGGGACCTCCAAGATGTCCTTTAAGTTTTATAATATTTTCCCTTATCCATTTGACTCATCCATATCACTTATCCCTTTCCTTAAAAATTTTGAAATGCTAAAATTCAATAAATACAAGGGAATGGGTGACCCTAGGAACCACTTGAAGAAATTTTACACACACTTCCAACAAATCAGGCATAATGACAACTATGTCCTATGATTATTTCCAAGAAGCTTGATGCGGTAAGCTTTAGACTGGTTCATGGGTCTTGAAAAAGGGTTGATATCTTTCTTTGTAGACTTTTCAATACAGTTTTCCACACACTTCTCCTCCAATATGGAAAATGACTTAGACACTCTAGATCTCCTGAAAGATAAGAAATGTGAAGGAGAAACTTTTCAAACTATCTGCAAAGATGGTGATCTATAGCTAGTCGGATAAAATTCAATCTCCATGAGGACTTGGTAACAATTTTTTTTGCTAAGCCCATTCTAAATTGGCCCATAACCTACGCCTCCATTATGCAACCATATTTTTGGATGTCATCAAGAAGGATACTACCATTGAGAGGGCCCTTATCACTAAAGGAAAAATCAAAATCTTCAATCAAGATAAGGATAAGTTATCTGGGGGTAAGTATCCCTACTAGAACAAGAAGAAAAATGTTTTCAATGACAGTGTCACCAACACTAAACATGTCCAAGTAGAAAACACTTGACAAATATTTCACTACGTCCCCAATCCACAACCGGTCTCCAACATCATATTTGTACAACATGGTGAACCTCATCCTCCTGCACTATCTAAATAGTATAATCAAGGGAACAATAAGGGTACCTTCACTCCTCTGGGAGAATCTTTATATATGTTATTTTAAAGAGGATACATCAAGCTAATTATGTAGTTACCTATCCTATGATGAAGCCTTTTTTGATGATTCAAAACACAAACCCACTTGGTATAGGAAAAATGATTATTGTTATTATCATAAGATCAAAGGTCATTCCACTATTAAGTTTCAAGGAATTAAGACTTATATCCAAGATCTTATAGATCATGGTGATGTTGTAGTAGATGTAAATAAATATTTGTTTTCCAACTCTCAACTATAGATATATAAAAATGCCTTCCCAAAGCACAACCAAGGTCCCAGTACCTCAAATGCAAACTTGAGATTGAGTAATAATAGCCAAAATAACCACACTAATAATATCACTATAAAGATACACCCTATAATTATGATGGAATTGTTATGTGCATTAGTCAAGAAGACTCATACATATCTATGATTCATGTCAAACAAAAAGACCCTCAATTTGTTGTTTCCACATGTCGCACTCACATATTTGTCCCTAGGCCTTCCAATTCATCTCAGCAAGCTCCTATAATCTCACAATACAATATTTTTAACCATATCTATAAGACACTAGCCCAAATATCCATTCTCAATTTTCTTAAGTCTTCCCCAATCCAAATGTACCTAAAGCTATAGATCCTACTCAATTTAAAGCCTTAGTAGGACATCACATGCTAGTTGGGATTTAGCCAAAGTGGCATGCCACTAATTGAATCATCCCATAAATGTGTCCTACACACCAACTTCATTGTAGCCCATCATAAAGTGAAAAGAGTCCTAGTCAATAATGGATCTACTCTCAATCTATCTAGCCTGAAGTTCATAAAATAGATAAGATATACTCATTCTCACTTGGATAATCATACTATCACCATCAAAGCCTATGACAACAAAGAGAGGGACTTAGAAGGTATTATTTCACTTCCTATTCAAGTTGTCCCAATCATGCAATATACTAAATACTACTTATTGGATTTGGATCTACAATAAGACCTTCTTCTTGGCTGCCATGGACTCATGCCATACATGTCATTCCTTCCACTTACCATCAATTCTTGAAGCTCTCGTACAATATGGTTGAAGTAACCATTCATGCAGATCCCCAACCTTTTGAGTACTACTATGCTCTAGAGGCTTCTTTTCCCCACTCCTAATAATTTCTAGGAGTAGAAGTGTTGAGACATGAGGCCTCTCCTTCCAAACCACCCTCCAATCCATCATCCAATATGCAATCCACTCCATCCATGACATCTAAATCCACCATTACAAAGGTCCAAATCATCGATAAAGGTTGTGTAGAATATGAGATGTGAACTAATCTTAATGTGGAAACAATGTGATCATCTCCCTACAGATATGGGAAACCTTCTCATTCAACAACAAAGGAAGAAGTGATTACAAAAATCATCAACTCCAATAATGCGGGATTTACCACTTTCCAGTACCTAGGAACACTATAGGATAAGATGTAGGCTGAAATAAGTCAACAGGTCTACAAAGAGGAACCTGAGCCATCAGCTCCCCTTGTAGACTAATTCTAGGAGCTTTATTCCCATTCTTCAAGGTTGGAAAAATAATTTAACAATCAAGGACGAGATCTTGGTATAGGATAGCATGGAGTATTACAACCCATTGAGACAACTGTCCATCAAAAAAAATTGGCCTTAGTTTATGACAGAAAGAAAAAGAGACCCACATCATCTTCTAGCAACTCGAATAATGTCAAAATGGATAATGATTTCCTTAATTAAATACCTAAAGAAGAAGCAATCATAATATCTTATGATGATGTAGATCTATCATCCCTATTTGATTCCACATAAATCTTTACCATCACCCTTTTCCTCCATGACTCCAACCTAATTAATTGGGACCTATAAGGGAGCACACCTACCGATATCTATCATTTAGAGGATCATTATAGGAATCCTAGGGGATTGAGGGAAGATGAACACCCTAACCACAAAAATAAAAAGAAGAAAAACAAAAAGGAGTCACCTAGTGAAAACCTTTCTAAGCCATTTTTTGACTCATCAAGAGTAAAAATAAAGGGTGTATCTTCAAGTGAAAACCTTAATGAGGCAAAAAAATATAGGGATGCTTGTATTCCCTTTATTGGAGCTCATCTATCTAAACATTCTTCAATCTTGATCGAGGAAACACAAGAAGTTAATGTGTGAATAGAATAGAAGCCTAAAATCACTTATATGGCTAAATCATTTTTAGAGAAAGAGTATCCTATCATTGTCAATCTGATCAAGTAAGGGATCATTAACTTTGCAATTTCTAATTCTACCATGTGAGGATTGGACCCAACTTTCATTGTGCACCATCTATATTTCCATCTAGATGCCAAACTAGTTAAGTAGAAACTCTAAAAAATGCATCCTCAAGTGGATTTACTTATCGAGAAAGAGCTAGAGAAACTGTTAGAGGTAGGATTCATAAAACCAATTGGATATTCGACATAGTACATATGGAAACACCAAATGGGAATATCATAATTTGTATAGATTTTTGAGATCTTAATGAAGCTTGTCTGACAAAAATATTTTGTGCTCCCTAACATTGATATGTTGGTAGATCGTATGATAGGAAATTCTATGCTATCCCTCATATATATCTTTTTTGGCTAAAATAAAATCTGAAGCACACCTAAAGATCAACATAGACAAATTTTACCACCCCTTGAGGCACCTTTTCTATAATTCCATGCCCTTTGGTCTCAAAAATGGGGGGGCAACTTACCAGTGTGCAATGCCTATCATCTTCTGTACCTCGTTCATATCATAACAAAATATTATATTGATGATCTAATAGGGAAATCCAAGACAAGAGAAGAGAATCTAGTGATCCTACGAAAAATCTTTGAGTTGTTAGAGTAGTACAAGCTATACCTTAATCCAAATAATTATGTGGTTGGTGTCACATCGGGTAAATTGCTAGGCTTCATAGTATCTAGAAGGAGCATTGAAGTGGATCCAACAAAATTTAAGGAAATAATGGACATGCCCCCACCTCGCAATCTAAAGCAACTAAGAATTCTACAAGGAAAGCTAAAATCTATCAAATGCTTCATAACTCAACAAGCTAGAAAATGTCAATAATTCACACACTTATGCAAATACATAATCTTCAAATGGGATCCATAGTTCCGAAAAGGTTTTGACAAGATCAAGGAGTACCTAGTTAATCCACCCATCTTAATGCCTCCCATTCTAGGTAAGACACTCTTGCTATATATATCAGCCACATCAGTTGAACTATGGGCATTGCTAGCATAACATGTTGAGTCTCAAAGGAATGTGACATCTACTATATCAACCAAACACTTGTGGGATATGAGATAATTACTCCCCTATGGAAAAAAAAAATTGGTAGTCATTTTAAATTTACAAAAGTTGTGCCACTATATGATCAGTCATCCCATCAAGATAATATAAAAATTTGACCCACTCAAGTACCTATTATCCAGAAGTCATTAAATAAATGTATAACCAAGTAGGTTATGTTATTGAGCAAGTTTGACATAGAGTATATGGACTATAGATAAATCTAGAGACAAGTGATAACATATCAGTTGGTCAATTCTCCATTGGTGGATGCATATCCATTAGTAGCTAAATTTCCTAATGAAGGGGTCCTTATAATTTCAAAATCAGATACATGAATGCTCTATTTTTATCTAGGTCATGTGAAGCAAATTTTTCCTTTGTATATTATTTTGACCTTTCAAATTCATTTTGTCTTTAGTAAGATCTTCCCACAAGGAGTTTTTATTTCAAACAGATGTGCAATTTTCCACATGGTGGTTGTGCGTCTCTCAACAAATATTTTCTCTCTAGTCAAAAATTGGACCACGCGTCGATCCGGCCATTGTTTTCTTATTTCATCTTTTTGTAGAGATGGAGTTATCCACCCCTTCGCATTGTAGCTCTACAAAATGAATGATCAACTCAAAGTCCGTTGGAATACACTGTACTTTTTCTAGTGAAGAGATATGACTTGGTGCTTCCAAAGCCACTTGGGTGATCAACTGTACTATTGTCAGATTATATTTTGGGATCAGAGAAATTACAAGGGTTGATCTTTTTGAAATATCTAAATGACATAAATATGGTAGATGAAAAAAATCTAGAGCCAAATTTTCAAGCTATCAGGTTTGGACATTTGGCAGTAATTAACTCTAGCGGAGCTCGGTGTTTTCTCTTTTGAGGAAGCTATATATTAGAAATGACAGTATGAAGCAAGGGTTCCAAAATGTTTTCCTATTAGAAAAGTTTTCTTTAGTTTTCTTAGTTAGAAGAAGAATTTCTTGTAAATTTTATAGAATACTACTTCACTCTAGCATGTTATCTCTATTTTATGATCAAACTATTATTCGGATTGGGATCTCATCTTTGTTTTAAAGTTTATTTGAGTCTAAAATAGAAGTTATTCTGAAAAAATATTTTAAACTATGCATGATCGGGTCTTTTTCAATACTTCTTTCATTATACCTTTGTCTAGAATATAACACTGTGTCTTATTGATGTGGGTAGTTCTGGTTATTGGATTTCCATGTTGTTTGTGTACATGAATGAAATATAAACTTTATAAACTGGAATATGTCATTAAAATTCTCTATTTTCTTTGTAAGGTTGTTAGTTTTTCATAATATGATATATTAGGATGAAGGGTTTTTATTGCTTTTAGATTTTTTTTTTGTTAAGTCTGGAACTTCTCTTTTTCATTTAGATCTTAATACGTATTTTCTAAGGGGTGATTTAATGACTACATTTGTGCTTGTACTGAGCCTCTCTTGTTCATTATTGTCATTTTAATGATGGGAAGTGGTGTTATGTGTCTATCATATCAATCATAGAGGGAATTTTGTGATTTTGAAATGTTGTAAAAACATTGGTGCATCACCATCTTTCATGTTTTTTTGTTTGCATTTCTTTTTCCCTTTTCCCAAACTCATTTAAGAGTCAGCTTTCCATAAAAATCTCGGAGGTATTCAATGAGGCCCATATTGTCCCCCCGCTTGCTGAATTTTTATTAAGAATATCCAAGAGGCACAAGCTTTTATGAGCAAGAATTATTTTTCTGGCACGCCTAGTGGGACCTATTTAAAAAGCTTGTTTAGAAATCAGAAATATTTGTAGATTAAACTAGAGGAAAGAAACTAAAAGTTTCATGCCCAAGGTTCAAACAAGAGCATCATCCAAGTGTAATTTTTCAGTATTCCCAGTTACCAACTTGGGTACCTAGGAGAAGAAGATTCGTAGGTTGTATATCACCCGTGAGAAATAAAAGAGTAAGAAGTAGGATTCTGGAGTTTAGAGATTTTTCTACTCCACCTGGAGGTCGAAGTTTCCAAATAAGAATACCAGTATATCCAATTCATAGCAATATTTTCTCTATGGCCGATAATCCCCCTCCCACTCCTAGAAACTTTGTAACTTGGGACAATGGTAGCCCAATGCAGCTACCTGTTCCACTCGATGTCTGGCCCACCATACTTGCTAATGCCCTCAAGGCTATTCTAATTTTTTTATGAGAATATTTTAAAACCCCTTCTGAATACATTCAAGATGTAGAGGAGGTATGCAGGGTGCAAAGTATCATGGAGGATAATATTCCCATGAGATTACTAGTTGCTTCTTTCAAATGGAAGGCTCAAGAGTTGTACAGATCTCTAGCTTTGGGTTCTATCACTTCGTGGGATGAGCTCAGACATAAAATTTTTAAATAATTTTTGAAGAAGGGAGATCGTTCCTCACTACTACATCAACTGATCAGCATCAAGAGAGCCCCATAGGAAGCCATGAGCGACTTTAACACTAGGTTTAACAAAAATTAGCAGAGGATCCCGATAACTACATGACCCCTAACAACTATGGATTTCATGTTCTTTCTAAAATCCATCAATTTGGATATTGTGATCAAGATAACTTCCATGGGAGGAGATACTCTACCCGATGCCTACAACCTAGCAATCTAAGCAAAAAATAGTTTGATAGATGCGGGAAAACTTTCGCCACAACCTCTGATGCCCATCTTTTTTGAAATCTTAGATGCCCTATTTCGAAAATATTATTCTCCGATCATTTTAGTGACTTAGACATCAAGCTCAACTCCACCCCAGTCTATGTAAATGTACCCTAGCGCACAAACAGGTACATCAATTTCTTCCTCTACAATGGTGAGCATTAATGAGATGAAAATCCTAATGTGATCTTTCACTAATGAGCTAGTTCTCATCAAATGATAAAAAGAGGCTCCTTTGAAACAAGCAACTCAAACATACCAAGTGGGTAGAACTTTCTATCAACAGAATAAAAAAGTACATATAAAGGACCTTCAAGATAGGGAGGTCTGCAAGCAACTGCTACCAATCAAATAGTCTCAGTTACTATGTCATTGTAAATGGTCAAATATAGCCAGGGAAAAGAGTTGATACCAAGCCAAAACAACTTGGCGGATGATGAGAACACATGTTGTTTTCCTTGCAATGATACTCAAATGCCTTGAGATTTCCCTAGAGTAAACTTGCAGTAGAAAATAGTGAAAAAGAGGAACAAAGTCATACAACCCAACATAGAGGAATCTGAATCTCTCAAGATGGAGAATGCTCAATGCAGAGTGAAAATGCAAGGCATGTCCATGGAGTGAGAGCTAGACATAGTGCTCGATCAGGTGGTTTTCTCTTGGATGGAAGAACAAGACTCAATTTTTATGAAAAAAGCCCCAAAAAACAACCCTCCAAAGGTATAGTTGAATCACAATACTAAATCCAAGAAAAGACTCACTCGGGATTATGTGTTGCAGTCCTTCCCTCATCCGCAGCCTCACGAGCTACTATCATATGAAGGACAATGGTCTCAACCGGTTGTTCGGTCAACTGTTCAACATAGTTTGCAATGATAGATTCTTCCATTACCTAAAAAATTGCCTGATAAAATATTCAATCCATTCAGAATGGATCACCTCCCATAGAAGCTCAAGAAAATTCCATCATTCAAACCCAAGACTCAGCTGGGTGGAATGCTTAATGTAGTAGATCAAATGAAGAAAGCACCCGCTAATGTATCTCTATGGGACTTAATATCCATCCCTGAGAAAAGCTCATTTCTTGAAGGAGCGCTGATAAATGAAGAACTAGGTTTGTAAGCAAACAAAACTCTGCCTTGTAATCTGAATGAAGGAGAAGTCCCTACATTGGATCCTTAAAATGCGAAGGGGGTAGCCTATACAAATGATGCAAAGAAAGTAAAATGGGGAGAGGTAAGTAAGCCAAAGCCCACTCCTTTGTTTTTAACATTAATTATGGGAGATAAGCTTCTACATAATAATATGATTGATTAAGGAGCTAGAACGAAAGTCATGTTGAAGCAAGTGGTTGATGCTTTAATGCTCAAGTATGAAAATTTGGAAAAAGGAATCATGCAGTTGAATGGGAAGAAAGTTTTGACGGTTGGTTGGATAAAATATTTATCCTTAACTAATTTTTCATGTTCGAGCCAATTTGTCTCAGAAGAGGTAGTGATATTCAACATTCCTCTAATCTTCATAATGTGTCTCTCTAGAGATTTCACCACAAATCTCAGAAAATATTTGGCACTAGATTGGTCTCACCTAATACTAAGGACTAAGCATAGAGAAAAGATGAAAATTATTTTAGAATCTCTACATTCCAAACACATAGTGGATAATTTTGTTCTCTGCTTTGAAGTTGCACACACTTTTTTTTCAAAAAGAGAAGGGTACTGCATTGAAATGTTAGAAAAGGAGGAGGAAACAAGTGGATAGACCCCCAAAGAGGAGGTCCTCATTAACCAAATCATTTATTATGACCCATTTTGTAATTTCCATGCCACGAGAGTGGGTAATTATATCATATTTGATGATGACATGGTCCATCCAAAGTTGGCGGAAGATTGGGAAAGCTATAATGATTCAATAGATAATCGCTTGTGGACCTTGTACTTTGATGGTACTAAATGCAAAGTTGGTTCTAGAGCAGGAGTCTAATTGCTATCTCTGATAGGATCTGAGACCCTTAAGGCCTATCATTTCCAATTTATGTGCTCAAATAACGAAGCCTTAATCCATGACATTTTCCTTACCAAGTAGATGGGTGTGAAAATATTGCAAGTATTTGGAGACTCTAAGATGATAGTAAGTCAAGTCTATGGCCAGGAAGTGGAAAAAACACCAGGATGAAGGTCTATAGACATTGGTTATGGGACCTCATTGAAGGCTTTGAGGCCTTCAATGTGCAAGTTATTTTATGGTCCATGAATGATGTAGAAGTTCAAATGGCTTCTATTAGGTCAGAGTTTGAGCCTATTCCCAACTCTAAACAAAGTGAAATCTACATCGTTGTTCGGTCATAAATTCTTGACAATGAAAAAAATTGGTAGGTATTTGAGATGATGCCCAGATATTTTCTTTTATCCAAAATTTTGAATGAATTTCAAACCGCTCAGAGTCAGAGTTTCAGTTGTCTGACAGATAGGTCATTCAACTAAAAGGAAATAAATTACCTCAGGGTTTTATTTCCCTTGAGAATATTTTTTATTGTGAAGATGTGAGGAATGGAAAGCAACGGTTCACTATAAAAAAAAAGGATTATGAAGAGTTGGATTTATTAATGAAAGAAGAACAAAACTCAAGAGAAATGTACAATGGGAAGAAAAAGAAAGACTAAGAAATTTGTGGTCCAAATATGAAAGAGTTATACCATGGACTTATGATGATCCAGAGGATACAATCCTTGTATAATTTCGTATACCATCGACGTGACCTGGAAGGCTAAAAATCTATCTAACTGACACAAATTTCTGTCAATCCAAAAGTTGAAGCATTGATGGCACAAGAGTTCACTAAACTGATTGACTCTTGAATAATGTATTTGATTAACCACTCAACTTGGGTATCTAGTCTAGTACCAGACTAGAAGAAGAATGATGACATCAGGATTTGTGTGGATTTTTGGGACTTGAAGAAAGCTTCGCTGAAGGATCATTACCCTTTTCTGTCCATGGATTAGACCTTGCAAATAGTGGTCAAGTCTGAGATGTTATCATTACTCAAAAAAAAATTAGGGTACAACCAAGTACTTGTTAAGGAGAGCGATCAACACAAGACGGTGTTCACCACCAAGTGGGGCATGTTTGCATATGCAAAGATGCCTTTCAGACTCTCAAATGTTGGCGTGACCTTTCAACAAGCCATGGAAATCACTTTTGTGGGTTTGATTAACTCAATCAGTTTAATTCACCTGGACGATCTGACTATCTTTTCAAAGGTGGAAGCCAATCATTTTGAATAGCTAGAGAAAATCTTTTAGAGGTGCCAAAAGTTCAAGATTTCTTTAAATCCCAAAAAATATGTTTTCAGAGTACCTAATGGTAAAATTCTCTGTTTTGTGGTGTCTAAAGAGGGAATTACAATAGATTCTGAAAGAGTCAAATCCATATTGGATTTGCCTTTACCAGTAAATCAAAAAGGGTTATAGTCTTTCTTAGGGAAGATTAATTTTGTCAAACGTTTCATCTTTGGCTTTGCAGGCATCGCTAGGCCCATCACCTTGATGTTAAAAAAGAATATAATTTTCAAATGGAATTTCAAAGGTGAAGAATATTTTGAACAAATAAAGAAGGCTATTTCTCCTGCTCTAGTGTTGGGCAATCCAGACTTCTCTAAGGATTTCTTGTTATATGTACAATGTGGGCAACATAGTATAGCATCTATGCTCACTCAAAAGGATGAAAAAGAGAATGGAGAACATCTGATTGATTTTCATTCAATAACTCTCAAAGGATACAAGGTCAAATATAACTTTGTAGAAAGACAAGAATTTTCCATTTTAAAGAGCCTCAAAAATTTCCAGCATCTATTATTAGCCAATAAGATCACTGGTTTAGTTGCTTACTCAAGTGTAAGGGAATACATCACAAAGGGAGAGAGAAATTAAAAAAGAGCCAATTGGATCACCAAAATCCTAGAGTATGACATGTACATAAGTCCAACCAAGTTGGGGCGAGGAAGAGGCCTATGTGAATATCTTGCACAAGAGTCAGGTTTAGAACCCGATAAGGAGATTGCTCAATTTTTTTTGAACTAGTTTGAATTAGATGAATCAAGGTTAATGGATCAGATGTTTAGATAAATATCAGTCAGACAACATTTTGAGAAAATTTCATAGGGCATTTTTATACTAAAACCACTACTTTGAAAATTATGTGAGTAGGATATTATTGGCCCTGAATGTTTTTGAAACCACACTATTTGGTGCAAAAATGTACTCAGTGTCAATTCTTTGTTGGAAAGAGAAATAATTTTGTTTTTCCTTTGAGCCCCATTATAAATGAAGAACCTTTTGCTCAATGGGGTTTGGATTTTTTCTGAATGATAAATCCTATCTCTAGTGTTGGTCATAAGTGGATTCTAACAGTGAGTGATTATTTTACAAGATGGACAGAGTTTGTCTCCCTGAAAGGTCCTATAGAGGGTGAAATTGTTAACTTTATAGAAGGGTTGGTGCCTAGGTTCAGTTCACCAAAGACCATAATATTTGACAATGCCAAAGCCTTCATAGGTTTGAAGGTATCAAATTTTTCCATCAAGAATAGGATCTATTTCAAGACCTCTTCAAATTACTATCCACAAGGGAATAATCTAGCAAAGCAACAAATGAAAACCTAATTAGGTTAATCAAGGGCATCAGGTCCAAATGACAAAGGGAATGGCACAAATATCTATGAGTCACTCTGTGGGAAAATTGAATTACATGAAAACAAATCTTGAAAACATCTCCTTATGAGTTAGTTTATGTAAAGGAGGTGGGTTTTTCTATTTCTATGGAGCTACCCAGATTGCAATTACTAAAAGCCCTAAAAATAGAGGAAAATGGTGCAATGAAGGTACGAATAGCCAAACTACTCAAATTGGAGGAAAGTAGAGAGAAATATTTTGAAGCTACGATTAGTTGCTAGCAAATAGTCAAGTGATGGTTTGACGAAAAAAAATTCCAACCCAAATTTCTAAGAAGGATGTTTAGTTCTAAAATACAATGAGCGCACCACAAAACCAAGACAACATACCAAATTCGCAACATTTTGGAAGGGTCCCTTATGAATCAGTGCATGCAAAGAAAGGAATGCATATGAATTAGAAGATATGGAAGGTAATGCTTTGGGGAAACCGATGAATGGTATTCATCTAAAACCATTCCATTAAGGTATGACATTCTTTAAAAAAAATTCACAGATATGTACCATATGTAAAAATATTTGTAAAAAGTTCAAGTTTTTAGTTTCAAATATAAGAGACAAGTAGAAGAAGTATGGGAAGCTATTATATTTTATATTTTCATCGAATTTACAGTATTGGGTAGCCCGATGCTCATATTTTAACAAAAAAGATCTATTTGAGCAAAACCTAGAAGTGGGTATTTGAACAAAATAAAAAAAAAGGGACACATGGAGCCATTTTTACAAAAAAAAAAGAAGGAAGGCCTCCTGCCATCATCACAAGGGCTAGTTTCTTGTATTGTTTCTTTTTTTTCTATTCTTCTTCTTCTTCTTCAGCCAGCAGGGATACAATTCACAAACGTCGACCTCATTCTATGCGGTCAAAGATGGTGAGTTAAAACTTATTTTTGAAGTTTTAATGGGTGGGAGATTCCTCAACACCATACTCCTAAAGGACATAGGTAGCAATGGGTAGAGACAAGGCATGGTGGCTATTAAGGTCCATGGTGTGAAAGTCACTGAGAAAGGGAAGCCAAGGCACATCCAGCAACTTGCACTATTTCACAAAGCCTTTGCAATAGAGAGACGTCGAACATGCGATGGCAAAGCTCAACTATTTTTGTCTTGGTGATGTTCAAGTCTAGTAGAGAGGCCACGAACTGAGACAAGACATTTCAGTTGGTGCACATTTGGTTCTCATCTTTGATAAAGTCCATGTCGATGACCCAGTGAAAGGAAATTACCCCCAGGCGGTCGCATTTCTTTACCAGGCACTTAATTGTCTCACTCGTAACCTCCCCGATGAAGGAATATTGTGGCCTACATGGGAGAAGGTGGATTGGAGTACCCAAAATAGAAGTCATGTGATTAGCCCAAAATGTGCTCGTAATTTGAATATCATAATGTATTTTTAAATGCCCTTGCTCTTTTTAATGGTTATTTTAAGCTCTATGGTTATAAAATTTTAACTTAAAGTGGGCAGTATCCTATGACAATGCATTCCTATATTCTTATAGCCTAATAACTCCATATGTCTATATTCATCACCATGTTTGACCTTCCTAAATTGATTGATATGATGCGTGCGGTTTTTGGATAAATGAGATGAATTTAATGTATGTGATTAATGATGAGTATCATGTTATTATATGCATGCCCTATTTCTCCTTTGTTGCCATGTGTTCCACAGGTTGTTGGAGTTTGTATGAATGAGTCAATGCGCAACAAAATTCGGCCTTGTGGAAAGAGCCCATTTCTAGCACGACATCGAGGAAGTTGTTCCTGTGAAGACTCTTTTCCCGGGTTGTTGGAAGGAGATGTAAATGGTCATCAATCTAGGAAGAGTGGAATATTAGATTCTCTCTGAATCACTTGGATAGATATACTTTCATTTATGGAGTTCTGTTCCTCAGAATTAGGAAGCATCTATATCCGCATTTTTCTCTATTAGATAGTTAGTTAGTTTGTCTTCTATAAGTAAATGTTCCTCTTGCGTGAGTGAATAGGTTAGAAGAGATTAGACTAGACTAGAGAGTAGAAACAAAACAAAATTTGTTAAAAGAGCAGTGTTATAATGAGAAATAGAGTTTTGTGTTAGTTTTCTTACAAGCAGAACAACAATGTATATGATTCTGAGTTATGAATAAAAGATGATGAATTTTTGAGTTTAACTCTTGCATAATTTGGTTGATGCTTGATAAGGGGGCCCACTTAGTAAGTATCTATAGTTAGATGTTTACTTTTGTTGTTTATTAGTTAGAATTGCATTCTAGGAAGTTTCAGGAAAAACTCAATCTTAAATTGTTCCTGCAACATAAGGAATCCATCCCTGTGTCTGTTCCTGCAGCATAAGGCATGTTCATGGTTTGTTTCTCAGTATTAGTTGTTGTGATTTCTACTTTAACTAGGTTCTATTTAAGTTTATAAAACTTTACCTTATATTCTCGCATCAGAAGTAGAAATCCTTTCACGTATTTATTTCTAATAGGTTGTGGCTAAAATCGGTTCTTAGTGCACATGCAGTGCTGCTCCATTTCAAGTATACGTTCCTTAGTTTGACAAGTAAATGAACGACCATGAGAATATGTTAGTCACCTACTAGAATGTCCAACTCCTTGGTTAGGATTTGCCATGAATTTTATATCCTTTTGTGGGTGACAACCATTTTGGCACCGTTGTCAAGGATGGTGTCAAGCTAAGAACCTGTCATAGTCATTGTTAGCAATAGTTTAGTGTGCTTATTTAAGAATTTTCAAATCCTTCAATTTTCAGTTAAGTCTGTTACATGCATAGAAGAAGAGATGATCTAGGAAGATTCCTCTCGAACCCTTCATTCATTGATAATGATTTTGAACCAAATTATAATCTATTTGAGAAAGGAGGAAACCATGATATCAATCCTTTTCTTGAAGACCCACTTCCTGAATTTCCCTTTGACCTAGTTGAAGAAGAACCTCAAGAAAATCCATTTGCTCTGATACTTCATCAAGTGGATATGGCACAAAATCCACCTAATCAACCTCCTGCTTTTGAATTCCCAATCATTGCCTAGCAAGATAATGATAACCTCAAAAATATTCCTTCTTAACTAATTCCAAAGTTCTATGGACTAGTTATAGAGGACCCTAACACTTTCTTGTTTGAATTTAACATCCTTTGTCGCAGTTATGGTTACACTTCAAGTTCTCACAAGCTGAAGTTGTTTCCTGCTACGTTGAAGGAGGGAGCTCTTAGATGGTTTATGATTTTAGGAAGAGATGTTGTCGATAGTTGGACAATCATGCAAACAAAATTTCTTGAGAAATACGAGGAATATTGTAAGAGTGGTAGTAAGGGTGATGATATATTCCGAATTCAACAAAAGGAGGATGAAAGCCTGGAGGACTATATCTCAAGGTTCTTGTTTTCCCTGAAAAAGAACTCAAACCATACTCTCAATGAAGAATCTTAGAAATTACTTTTTTTGAGGGGAATCAATGATGCCTGTATGGATGCTCTGGATCTGATGGGAGGAGGAGATATAACCCAAGTGCCTTGGGAAGATATTAAGAAAATATGTTGCAACTACTCTTGAGAAAATATGAAGAAGGGTAGGGGTCATCAAGCTACAGTGGGAAATTCTTTTGCTAGTGGAGTTTCATGGATGGAGATCACAGATTTGCTATCTAACTTCAAGCAAGATATCATAAATAACATGGCTACACAATTGGATACTATGCAAGCTCAGAAGAAACATGGGGAAGCTAAGGCGATCTTGGCTGAGTTATGTCCACATTGTAGATAGAAGAAATGTGATTGCAGATGCAAGATGGTGGCTAATCTGGAGGCCAAGCAATTACCTACTGATTTCAAGATAGTACAAAATGATCATGACCAAGTATTCTTTTTTGAACAAAGGTGCCCATGGGCTCAAATACAAGGTATGCCTCAAGGCCCTTTGAATTTTGGTAATCCTTACTCTAATTATAATAACCAATGGCAACCTAAATATGGCCCATCACCACCTTGGAATAACTCTCGAACGCACTGCCTAACTATCAAAATCCTCAATGGCAATCTCCTCAAGGAGGTTAGCAACAGCCACAAGGACAATGGACTCCACCCTAGGGTAAATGGAAACAAAATCCTTAATGGAGAGGTTCTCAATAATGGTAGTGCCAATCCCCTGAATACATGCAACCTCAGTAGCCACAACCTCCAACCTTCATGCCTCCTCCTGCAACAAATACTGGCCCCCCAAAACAAATGCCTATGCTTGCTCAGCCATTGCCAAATCCTAATAATAAGCAGCAACAAGAGCAGCCTATGTATTTTATAGAAGCCAATCTGTATCAAGCTTATGCCCTGAATATTAATGATATTCATCTTAGATCTGGAACCACTCTCCTTGCTCCATAGCCACCAGTAATTATTGAGATTCCAGACTCTACTGCTAAAAAACCTATTGTCCCTGTAGAACATATACCTATGTCAGATACTGTCTCTAAGGATCTTGTCTTGTAGTAGCAAACCAAACAACCCTTTCCTCAAAGATTGCGAGCTACTACACCCAAGTCTATGGAAGAGCCTACCTTTGATATTTTGGATCAGTTAAAGAATGTACACATTCAAATTCCCCTCTTTCAAGCCATTAAAGATGCCTATTTGAAGAAACCTGGAAGAAAGAAAAAGGACCCCCAAACTATCCATGTTCTAGGAAAATTGGCAGATATTATGTTAGGAAAGGTATTTATGCCAAAATATGTTGATCCTAGGAGTCCTGTGGTATAAATAAATATTAATGGCCAACTGGTAAAGAATGTTTTAATTGACCTTGGTGCAGCTATCAATGTAATGACCAAACATACCATGGAGTATTTGAACATCATAACCATTAGATCTACACCTACCATCCTACAACTTGCTGATAGTTCCATAGTAACACCTGATGGCATGGTGGAAGATATAATTTTCAACCTTGAGTCTTGGGAATACCTGGCAGATTTCACCATATTGTCCACAAAAGCAACCTTGGGAGGATATCCTATCATCTTAGGTAGACCATGGTTAGCCAAAAATGATGCTTTTATTGGATGTCATTCAGGAGACATGACAATTTATGATGGTCAGTCAACAAAGAAATTGGCATTATACCCGCCTGCCCAACCTAAGCTAGACATGTCTCAACCAGTTTGGCCAGATTTAGGTGAAGAAACTGAGGAAGCCAATTCATTGCCTCAGCTAATGATGTTGCAAACTAACCCATTTTCCCAACTTCAAAATGAGGATAGCCAAATTTTATACATTTTACAGTCCATCTCTAATATGAATAGCCCATTTGTTTGAGATAGCCGTCCTTAGTAGAGTTTCCTGCAGCAACTGAATCCTGGGAGCTTGCCATTTAAAATTCCTATAGTTTGTCAACATTTTCTTCCACATGAAATATAGACACCACCTTTATCAGTAGCCTCCATGACTGATCTTACCAAGCAAATAGAATTTTCTCTAGGCTGTTGTCTGAATATCAATAATAAGCTACCTCAATCTCAACAAGTTGCCCTAGTAACAATGTTGAAAGATCAACACAAAGCTTTTGAATGGGACTATGGGGATATGAAGGAATATATCCTTGAATCTGTACCCATAGGATCTATATTAAGGAATATTGTTCATCTGTTAGGCAGCCTCAAAAGAGAGTAAACCCAACACTCACGGAAACAGTTAAGAATGAGCTCCAAAAGTTTCTTGACGCTAGTTTTATCTACCCCATTTCAGACAGTCAGTGGGTATCTCCATTGGTGATAGTTCCTAAAAAAGGTGAAAAATGGAGAGTTTGTGGAGACTACAGGGAGCTCAATACTGCAACTAAAAGGGATCACTTTCCACTGCCATTTGTTGACTAAGTGCTAAAATCTTTGTCTGCTAAAATGTATTTCTCATTTTTGGATGGATATAGTGGGTATAATCAAATTAGAATTGCCCCTAGTGATCAAGATAAAACAACTTTTACCTGTCCATGGGGGACTTTTGCTAACTGTTTCTTACCTTTTGGCCTATGTAATGAACCTACAACATTCCAAAGTAGTATTTTTGCTTATATTTCAAATGATTCTATGGAAATTTACATGGATGAATTCAACACTTATGGAATTACTTATGAAGAAGCATTAGCAAATTTGGAGAAATTATTGAAAAGATGTAAGGAGCACAATTTGTCTTTAAATAGTGAGAAATATTTTATGATGATGCAAGAGGGAATTGTTTTAGGCCATCATATCTCTCCAAGAGGAATTCAAGTTGATCCTGCAAAAATAGAAGTCATTTTACCTTTGCAAACACCTATGAAACAAAAGGATGTTAGAAGCTTCTTAGGAAATGTTGGATATTATAGAAGATTCATTAAAGATTTTAGCAAAAAATTCAGTCCTTTGTATGCCTTACTAACCAAGGATTGTGAGTTTAAGTGGAGTGAGGCCTCTGATAAATCTTTCCTATAGCTTAAGAACTTACTTAGGCACCTATTCTTCAAGAACCCAAGTGGATTCTGCCCTTTCATATGCGCACAGATGCTTTTGATTATGCCATAGGGGTAGTTTTAGGACAGAAAAATAATTCCATAGAACATGCAATATATTTCATTAGAAAAAATCTTCAAAGACCTGAATTAAATTATACTATCTCAGAGAAAGAATTGCTAGCATTTGTGTATGCTCTAAACAAGTTTCAGCATTATGTCACTGGTTACCAAATATTTGTTCATACAGATCATGCAGCAATAAGGTACCTCATGAATAAGCCTGCCATATCTGATAGATTAGCAAGGTGGCTACTATTGTTGAAGGAATTTGATATCACAGTTATTGATAATCCAAGAAGGGCTAATGTGGTGGCTGATTTCTTGTCAAGACTTCAAAAACTACACCTGCCACCTCTGAGGTAATTGATGATTGCTTTCTTGATGAACATTTGTTTTCTATTGTTGCTCGAACCCCATGGTATGCAGATATTGCAAATTATTTAGTAGTAAACAAGATTCCAGCTCACTTCTCACCAAAGGACAGATGACTGTTGATTGAGAAAACTTTTAACTTTTCATGGATTGCAGACTGTCTATTTTATACAGGACCTGACCAAGTCATTCGAAGGTGTGTGAGAGAAGATGAGACCTATGAAATTTTGCATGCTTGTCATGATGAGCCATGTGGTGGGAACTTTGCATCTAAAAGAACATCAATGAAAGTGCTTAACACAAGGTACTATTGGCCCACACTACACAAGGATGTTGTGGCCTACACCAGAAAATGTGATGTCAAAGAATAGGGAGACCAACAAGGTCTGTTGAAATGCCCCTGTATCCACAAGTGGTAGTTAGTCCTTTTGATAATTGGGGAATGGATTTTGTTGCGCCTATTGATCCTCCATCCAATGGGAAATACTACATTTTAGTTTTCACTGATTATGTAACCAAGTGGGTGGAAGTAAAGACAATGACACGTGCACATGAAAATAAAGTTGTTGAGTTCCTGTATGAGAAAATTTTTACTCGATTTGGAGTCCCAAGAGAGCATGTTACTGATCAAGGAGCTTAGTTTACATCAAACTTGATCATTGCATTAATGAATGACTACAATATTAGGCATAAAAGTCAACCCCCTATCACCCTCAAGCCAATGGTCATGTAGAGGTTACTAATATAGAATTGGAGGAAATCCTTACAAAAACAGTACAGTTACACAAGAAATATTGGAGCAATCATCTTCCAGAAGCAGTCTAGGCCTATAGGACAACATGGAAAACAACTACAGGGTTTACCCCTTTTGAGTTACTTTATGGAAAAACTACCATGTTGCCAATAGAGTTTGAGCATAAAACCTTAAGGACTTCTCTTCAGCTTAATATTGATCTTTCTGAGGCCCAAAAGGAAAGCATCCTACAGCTGAATTCCTTGGATGAGATGAGGAAGGCTACCCTACAGCACACTAAAGCCATCCAATAGCAAAGAAAGAAATGGCATGACCACAACATTTGAACTAAGCATTTCTTTGCTGGTGATTGGGTGCTACTCTATGACTCCAGGTATAAAGAGAATCAAGGTAAGCTTACAACAAGATGGCTAGGCTCGTATGAAATTGTGAATGTGTTTGATAATGGTTTTGTTCAGTTGGCTACAATTGATCCTATCCGCTTCAAACTGCTGGTTAATGGACACTGTCTTCGATTGTATCATAAACCCACATCCAAGGAAGAATTCATGAAGAAGATTGTTTTTGATGCAGCCACTGATCTTCATGCAACAAAAGGCTTCAGTCTTCTTCCTACAACATCTCTTTGAAAACTATGTTGTACGTCCATAATAAAGGTTTTCTTTTTACGAAAACCACTTTCTCCATCAGCATCATTCATTTCATCTTTCTTTTCTCTGACACCCATCCATGTCACCCATCCTAGCGTACCACCTCCATTTATAATTTATTTTTCAAATAGTCATTTCAGGCTATGTTGTGATATTTCCCAGCATCCACGAGCATTTAATACAAGGTACATGATATTCTCTTTATTTGTCACATCATTCAATTATTTTATTTATTAATTTATTACAAATTTCTATCAGTCATTCCTCCTCATACTTCACCAATTCTTTCGCACATGTGAGGACACATGTCAAATCTTAAGTAGGGGCGGGGATAATTTGTTTCAAAAAACTTTTTCTTTTGCCAATGCCACGTTTGTTAAAAACAATTTTTAGTTTTTTTTTTTAAATTGTACTTCCCCAGAATGAATGTGTGCTTTTTCCCTAATCAACAAGTTAACTACTTAATCATTGCATGCAATTATCTTTTATATCATTTTTGGAAAGAAAGAAAGGTAAACAAGACGAAAACAAAAGAAACAAAGCAAAGAAAATGTATTTTTCGAATTCTCAGAGGAGGTTAAGTTTCGGGGATTTTAGCAGAGTCAGTTTTGAATATGGGTGGTCATCTTGTAAAACATGAACCAAAAGCTCTTGAGGCTTTAACACAAGATCCTCAGATAGTTTAGGCATTCAGTATGTGCGGATGGCTGAACTATTTTCTTAGGATAGATTCCTTCAACGAAGAAGTTGTAGGTGAATTTTTAAGAGCTCTTCATGAGGGAGAGGCTACAGTATGGGGCTTAACAGTTGTAAAAAAGGAACAAATTGCTGAGGTGACTAGGATTCTGGCAGTGGGTGAGGATTTTCCTTCAAGGAGGGACGTTGTCTCTTCTAGGGTAGAATTCACATTGCAAGCGGATAGACCCTTGGAGGTCTCAAACAAAGGATGCAAACAAGTCTCACTACCTTATCCATACACAAAATATGCCTCCTTCATAATCAAGTATTTGACTTTTGAAGGACGCTTTTCTTATTTGCATTCCTACAATTTTAAATTCTTAAGTCATATGAGGTACGGGTTGGCTGTCAACGTCCTAAATTTCTTGTTAAATATTTTGCAGCGTAGTGCTAATGAAACTCAGAAGGGTAAAGATAATTCCATTACCCATCATGCCCTTATCAAATTATTGATTAAGCATTCTTTGAAGGATGTATCACCCCTTTCTTGTCAATAATTTTCTACCTAGAAAGGACTGCAACCTCCAGAACCTCCCAGAACACTGCTTGCTCAACCCAAGAAAAAGAGAAAGAGAGTAGAGTCTACAAGTAGGGAAGCGAAGCAGGAATCATCTACTCCTACAACACCTAGTCTTGCAACCTCTACACCTAATCCTTCTAACCAAGTTAAAACTAGGTCTTCTACCATAAAATAAAAGGGGAAAATAAAAATTGGTGAACCATCTAGTCCTGAGTATACCCCAAAAGAAAACCATCAAACTCAAAAGCGAAAATGTGCTACTCAGGTTTTTCCTACAGCAACACCTGTTGTTACCATAGTTTCCTCGTCTTCCTTTCCGACTGAGTCTGAATATCCTAGGCAAGATAGAAAGAGGAAAGCTACAAGAGAACCTCCTTCGTCTGCTACTTTAACTAGAAGAGCTTCAAGAATAAAAAAGAGTAAAACAACCTCAATCCACATCCAACAAGAAGTTATAGTTATTTCAGAAGAGTCTGAGGAGCTTAGTCTTGATCATTCTCAGAATGTATCAGAGGATGTTTCACATAGTTCCTCTATTGTTCCCAAGGAATTGTAAACAAAAACAAAGCAAGTTGAGTAAATACAACAAGGTCGTAGTGATGAAAAGAATATGCCAAGTCTTAATGATTTGGTTGATGTAGTTGATAGAATTTTGGAATAAGCACAATCTCCTCCTGAGCAACAAGAAGAAGAACCTAAACAAACCGAGATATTC
Source organism: Sequoiadendron giganteum (assembly GCA_007115665.2). Lineage (NCBI taxonomy): Eukaryota > Viridiplantae > Streptophyta > Pinopsida > Cupressales > Cupressaceae > Sequoiadendron > Sequoiadendron giganteum. The sequence goes on along the minus strand of CM021104.1, from coordinate 222,058,629 downwards.
AACGAAACACCATTGCCCTCAGAACCTTGTCGTGCATTGGTTGTGTACAAGAGAACATTACTGATTGAGTATTTAGAATATCTTAAAATTACCTGGAGTCCTATGACACTTCAAACTCTGAGTTTCCGCCATCTAGCTAAAACCGAAATGCAGCACAGTCTATGGGAAGAGGAGAAGAAGAAATTAAAGAAAGAAATTGAAAACCAAAGACAGGAAATCTAGGAAATAAAGGAGAAAATGAATGACATGATAAGAGTAGCTGGGAAAATCATGGAATGTAGACCACCTCCTAGGGTGTATGCAATGTGTCTTAAAGAACAATTTTTGTGGTTTCAATTAATAAGAATTTCAAAAAATCTGGACCCTGTCATTCATTTTGCTAAAGAATTTTATGATACCTATCTAACAACACCTAACTGGTTAAGAAATTCTTTGTGTGAATTTTATTTGCATGGTTTGTTAATACCTTTTGAAATAGAGTGGAATCCACTCCTTTACATCGATGACACTCATTTGAGGTCACTTATGTCTTAGGTGGCAAATGAGATTAATTATGGGAAACAATTAGAGGATTATGAGGAAGCTGAAATGAAAGAACCAAATCCCCTGAGAGTAGAAAGCTTAGATCCTCAAACATTTCTGAGAACTTGGTTGTCTGTTACATATGGGTTTTATGATCCTGCAACAAGAGTAAAGATATTTGATTTCAGAAAATAGGTATATGATGAATTTAAAGGTCAACCATACTTATTTTGGAAACATTCATATTCCAGAATCAAGACAAGATGGGAGAAATTGACAGTTGGCCTAAGAAAATCAGAGCCTCATAGTCCTTTGAATTTCAGAGCAGCCATTAGGAGATCAGAAAGGTATATACAACTGGGTTTCCAGGAAAAAATTGAATTATGGTTGCCATTAACATTCCACCCCCCTATTTTGATGTGGCCACTTTATCTTTATCTGGCCACAGACATAAATGAAACTAATGAAGCTCGTAGGTATCAAATATGGGAAAATGTCAGAGGCTTCTACTACAAGTTTGGGACTTCAATGCAAGGCCATGCTACATCTACTGATTTCAAGGAAACAACCAGGAAGGTTAATGCTAGTGGACCAGCATTATCTTAAGTAGGGGGCAAAATGATGAGCCCAAAATGTGCTTGTAATTTGAATATCATAATGTATTTTTAAATGCCCTTACTCTTTTTAATGGTTGTTTTAAAGTCCATGGTTATAAAATTTTATCTTAAAGCGGGTAGTATCCTATGACAATGCATTCCTATATTCCTGCAACCTAATAACTCTGTATGTCTATATTCATCACCATGTTTGACCTTCCTAAATTGACTGATATGATGCGTGTGGTTTTTGGATAAATGAGATGAATTTAATGTATGCGATTAATAATGAGTATCATGTTATTATATGCATGCCTTATTTCACCTCTGTTTCCATGTGTTTCACAAGTTGTTGGAGTTTGTATGATCGAGTCAATGCACAACAAAACTCGGCCTTGCAGAAAGAGCCCATTTCCAGCACGACATGGAGGAAGTTATTCCTACGAAGACTCTTTGCCCGGGTCATTTGAAGGAGATCTAAATGGTCATCAATCTAGGAAAAGTGGAATATTAGATTCTCTCTGAATCTATTGGATATATATACTTTCATTTATGCAGGTCTGTTCCTCAGAATTAGGAAGCCTCTATATCCACATCGTTCTTTGTTAGCTAGTTAGTTAGCTGTTCTTCTATAAATAAATGTTCCTCCTGCATGAATGAACAGGTTAGAAGAGATTAGACTAGACTAGAGAGTAGAAACAGAACAAACTTTGTTATAATGAGAAATAGAGTTTTGTGTTAGTTTTCTTACAAGCAGAACAACCATGTATATGATTCTGAGTTATGAATAAAAGCTGATGAATTTTTGAGTTTAACTCTTGCATAATTTGGTTGATGCTTGCTAAGGCAGCCCACTTAGTAAGTATCTTTAGTTATATGTTTACTTTTGTTGTTTATCAATTAGAATTGCATTCTAAGAAGTTTCAGTAAAAAATTAGTCTTATATTGTCCCTGCAGCATAAGGAATCCATCCCTATGTCTATTCGTGCACCATAAGGCTAGTTGATTGTTTGTTTCTCAGTATTAGTTGTCATGATTTATGCTTTAACTAGGTTACGTTTAAGTTGATAAAAATTTGCCTTATGTTTCTACATCAGAAGTAGAATTTCTTTCACGCATTTATTGCTAATAGGTTGTGGCTAAAATCGGTTCTTAGTGCACATATAGTGTCACTCCATTTCAAGTATATGTTCCCTGGTTTGACAAGTAAATGAACGACCATGAGAATATGTTAGTCACTTGCTGGAATGTCCAATTCCCAAGTTAGGATTTTCCTTGACTTTTATATCCTTTTGTGGGCGACAACCATCATGGTTGGAACATAAAAGAAAAATGAAATATTAATAATGGAAAGAAGATAGCCAAACTCCAATTTTTTTCTTTTTTTGAATGAATATTGCCTTAAGGTGGTATAGTTATTTATAGAAAAGAGGTGTCAGAATGACTAAATAGTGGAAGTTTTTTTTTTTTCCAAATGATAACAACACATGTTGAGGTAGCCGATGAATGAAGAATAGATCCTATGGAAAATATATCAGAAGGTTTGAAAATTAATGTTTGGATGCTGAGAGTAAATGCTCGTATGAGCCAATTTTCAACATCTTTTGTCAACCATCATCAACATCAGCCAACTTGAATAAGTGAAAAGACATGGATTAATGTGTTAATGCCTTAAAAATTAATGAGAAATTATTTTCAAGGGTACTTCTTATCGCTAAATAGAGATTGACATAAGTAATGACACTTTTCTCGAGGCAACCAAATAATTTTAGAAAAAAGGTGGCAAAAAGCAATGTACTAAATTTGTTCTTGTAAGGTTTTCTCATTCTTGAGGGATACAAATCCTCTACCCACATGTATCACCTTTGTGGTAATAATTAATGGACCAACGGTAATGAGATTGCCTTCAATACATGTACTTGGTAATTGCTCAAAAATTAGGCTTTTTCAAAAGAAGCAAAGAGCAAGTGGCCTTTTCAGTAAAATATTTGCAACTTTTTGAAGTAGCCATGGTAGAACCAACAATGACTAGGAGAAGAGTTGAATTTGCACCAAGTAGGCCTTATTTTGCTAATATTTTTGGCTGAAAATCATTTTCTAATGCCCCAGTGCCTGGAGAGTGACCTTTCGAGTTCTGTAAAAGGGTTCCATTAGATAAAAATGTTAAAAGGGAAGCAGTACGATATTTTTTTGATAATATTTTCAACCTTAGACTAGCTAAGAACTCTAAAACTCTTAGAGAAGGAGCTTTTCAAAGAATGAGAGATTACGGTAACTCTGATAATTTTTCCTCTCAGCTCTGGAAAAGTGGGTTACCATAGTTCATGGTACCTACCATGCACCCATGTCCAGAGTTGATAGATGCATGTGCTAGGAAGTTTGATGAAGAATATGGGACCATGACATGAAATAGGGTAAAGATAGTGACCTCTACCCTAGCTATACAAGAGATTTTGTGTACCCCTTACAATCGGTATACTGAGATGTTCATCGAGGAAGATATGGAGCCCTATTGAGAGGAATCAAATGAAAGTGAGAATTTATATAGTCATGAAATAGAGGAAAGGCCAACCAAAGGTCATATTGTTTTCCCTTTGGTATTTAAGATGTTCCCAGAAAACACATAGGACCTTTTTTCAATGACGGTCTCGGTTTTTAGTCTGGATAGTGATGAGGATGCTCACCCTTTTTAGATGGCCCTCACTTTTATACTCAAGCATGAGTGGGAGAAGAAGTATTTTGAATTTGTCGATGTCATAGCTACTAATATGTTGATGCAGCTAAAAAATTAGAAGGTTGAATCTAAATTCAGGTATTCTTCTTTCTTGGTCCATTTGATATTACATCAGAACTTCAAGTTTTTAGAAAGAAATTATCCTATATCTAGGGTAGACAAAGAGGGTTTAATTCAGCCAATTTCTATATGGACTGGTGTTTTATCAAGGACAAGTAGATTTTATTGGTTTGTGCACCTTTTTCTGGGACTAGTATTGCAAGAGTTATTACCTCGGTCTAGTGACCTCTTTTCTCTCGAAAGGTTGTTGTGGATCAAAATCTCATCCCCCTAGTTGGATTATTTCTTCGGGGAGAATTTTACATTTATAAGGTATCATGGTTTTGTTGGAGAGCCCTCCTGACTTCGTAGATTTTTAATGGATCGGGTTTTCTCATTGGGTGCATTCCGATAGGAAACTCTTGTCGACAACATGTATGGTAGAGGAAGGAACAAAAAAAATAAAATTATTATTCCCCTTTGCATTGCAAATAGTGGGGTAGTGTTGGAGAAGCATAAAGTACAAAATTAATTAACCAGTTTGTTGGTGAATCTGGGCTTAGTCCTCATATCTAGCGAGTGGGATTATAATCCATCAAGAAAACTTCCCCTGAAGAATGAGGTGTGGGAATATGTGGAATCAAAGAGAAACCTAACATAGGCAAGACCAGATTTGTATGTCAACTTATCCCTCCTACACATGAAGAGTCCAAAGTGGTTGAGTTTCTATACTCCACATGAGAGATATTAGAGGGATATTTTGATAGGGAAGACCTTAAAGAATCATATGAAATGGTGAGGATGGTCGAAAAAAAAAATGGGAGACTTTTGGAGGTTCCGATTAGAAATGGCTAACACCCAAAGGTAACTTGAATATTTTTAGGCATATGATGAATAGTTCAAAGACATTTATGACAAAGAGGTTGATTCTAACAACAACAATCTAGATTCCAACCATGCTTCCCACCCACAAGAATCCAACAAGGGAAAGAGTTCTAAGCAAGAGGACTCGCAGGTTGTGCCTTTCTCTATTGTTTGAGGTAAAGGAAAGAGGTCCCGACAGTCTCCAAGAGGATTAGCCATGAAACAAAAATTCCAAGCTTTGGCTAGATCATCAGCGAAAGGGTCAAAACATTCTATTTAATGATAGGCAAAGTTACAACGAGTTTGAGACCTCGACACATCTTATATAGGCATAGGAAATGAAGAAGAAGTATAATCTTCTGTCCATAATGTTTGGATGATTCAAGTAAGTCTTTCTCTCAATCTTTTGGAGTGAAAAATACACTAAGTGGGGGGGATGAATCAATGTCATGAAACAATTTGACAATTTTTCAAAAAATAAAACAAAACTGAATTATTTTCTCATTATTTTAATGATTAAATCATCAATAAATTGAATGCAATCACATAGAACTTAAATGATAAGTATCATAGTAAAATGTTTCATAATAAATTATTCTCAAAGAATTAGTGAAAACATAAATGAGAAAAGTGACACAAGATATGCCGAGTGGAAAAACCTCCTAGGGTAGAAAAACCACTCCTAAACTGTTACCTTTTAGGTGCTTATCTGATAACCACTGTTAACAATGCCTTATAGGCTAATTTATGAGCATCAACTCAAGGAGTACCAACCCCTCATTTAGAAACATCAATTTCAAGGAGTACATACCCCTTTTTAGTTTATAGAAATACATTAACACAGAGGGTCTCTTTGTTTCTCGTTATCTCACAAGAGCCTCTCAACTGAATATCCCTACAATCCCCAAGGTTTTCAATTGAACCTCCAAAATTCTAGACATACTCACATTTAAATAATAGTTATGCTTTTATTTATTTTAGATTTACAATATGAACGTAATCACTAAAATTTCTCTTAGAATAGACAATGCAATATTTTTGTTTCAATCACACTTCTCTCTATCATTTTATAGTAATATATGTATGTTATCTCTTTAACCATCAACAAAGGTATAATCAATAAGACAAATATTATGTTTGGTATTTTCTTAGAATAATAGAGCTCAACCCTATATGCACCATGACAATCATTCTTCTAACAAAGTAGAAGAGTTTTTTCAGAAAATGTGTTTTTAGAAAAAGTAAAATTAGAGCTCTTCATTGGTCGTGAGAGGAGGAATCTATAGATTTTTGTTTGAATCTTCAACCAACGGTTTGAAGTGACATTATTACACTTTGTTTCCTAAATCCTTCATGAATCTATTTTCACATGAACATGCAAGCATCTAATTCCTTATTTTACCAGCTAAAGAACCACAGATTCTGAAATGTAACTAAACCCTCATCATGATGAACCTCATAAAAAAAAAAAAATGTTTTCAACCCACCCATAATGAGAAATGCAGAGTAAGTAAACTAAATGCATTATCTTCTAATAAATAAATCATTATCACCTTATCTAATTCGAGCATCAAGACTAATTATAGATTCTAATAAGAATTATCACCAAAATGATGGAAAAGATTCTAGAAAAAGCATAAATTTAAATGAAAGAGAGAGAACTCTTGAAAACTTTAACCAATGAGAGAAATGAATACCTGAATATCTTCAAAGAAACTAAAAAACAACTTGATAAATCTTTTATGAAGACATTACCAACCCAACTATTAGATGAATCAACATAATCCTTCCATGCTCGAGTCCATACCCACAGAGAAATGACAAACCAAATTTTAAATAACCTCATAGCTCTTAAAGAAATATCCAACACCTATCCATTTGGTTTCATCAAGGAGAGTAACAACTGAAACATGTTACCCATGGTGGTGGTGAGGCTAGGGTTTCAAACTCTCAAGCTTATGAGATGATAAAATGAATGCCCTAATCTCTTTTGAGCCATTTACATTCGATGAATTTGACAAATCATTATAAAATTTGAAGTTTGAACATGAAACATATTAATTATCAAATAATCATTTCTCTTTTAATTCCATAACATCAAACCTTAGTTCAAATCAGCTTAATAACATGCAATAAGTCCACTGCCAAAGCATTCTACGAAGGAGGTTGACAGAATAATTAACATTATTAGCATGCAATTTCAAACTCTTTTCAAATATTTTGATGCCATGTCACTTCATAGTGACTTTTAATTATTTCCTCCTTCCTCCTATCAGCCTTAAGGCCTAATAAATCAGCTATTTTTAAGGCCCGAATCAAATATGACTTCATTCAAAGTCATTTACCAATGCTAGAAATATCAATTATTTCAAATGCTTAAGGAAACCCAATGGGGTTTACTTAATTTTCAAGGTCATCTCCTATGTGAATCTAGGATAACAATACATATCATAATGTCCAGACCAATATTTTCTATGAGCCAAAAAACATTAACTTCATAGATATGACCCAAAGTATATAGTGGTCACCTTTAGAAGATGATTGTGAAAAAAAATCCAATCTTAACCATATGACCCGGATGAAGACACCTTATATGTCACTCAATGTTTCCTAGCCAATCACACCAAGATAATGTGAGAGAGCCATGGAATGATAGAACCAACTAAAGAGTGAATAGAAACCTCCTATATCGATGATGTCAAATGAATTATCAAACTCGAGTGCTAAAGAGAACATTATTATAATTGTAACCCAATATGTCATGTAATAAGTAATGTATCATAACTGATGACATTAGAGAGATATATTCCATGATCAACCAATGATACTAGTGAATCAACCTGATAAGTATCAATGGAACTGAAAACCCACTGATAATGAATGACTAAAATAATACACCTGAATAGCCATGCCATATACATGAATAAGAAAGATAACCTTTATCTACATATGAAGCTCAGCCTAATCAGAACCACAAGATATAACAAATCTGAATTTAAACCAAAGCCATGATACTATAAATAGTCAAAGTATTGAATGGAAAAACATCAATAGACCAAGAGTAAGCTAAGATTGAATCAAGTATCACAATTTTAATGCCAAGACCAAAGTGCTAAGAACAAAGTGCCATAATATCAATTTTGAAATCAAGGACAAAATATGCACAAAGATGAGATCAACAAACTCCCCCTTTGTCCTTGATAGAAAAAACAGAGCCATTTTGACCAAAATCTAAACCAGAAACCAAAAAATCACTCTCCCCCTTTTTTGTCCCAAAGAGAAAGGAGAACTAGTAAAATGTCAAGAGATGTAACTCAAAAACCTACAAATTTAGAAATGAAGCAACAAATAAGGACCAAATGAAGAGTAACAAGTTTCTTAGATAGATAAAAATCTCCCCCTAAATCCAAAAGGGAAAAGCAAGGGTGCATAAAATGCTTTTCCAATGCTAAGACCATAGAGGAGAAGTGAAAAGACCAACTTTCAAAATTTTATAAACTTCTAAGATGAACAAACAAATCATAACAAGAAACCAGAGAATCCAACACAAAGATAACACCTGATTTATGTGGGAAAACCCTTTTAGGAAAAAACCCACCACACCAAGAGAAAGACACTTTGTATTACAGTAAGAAAAGACTACATACAAATTTATAGTCCTCACTCTCTACTAGTTAGCTCACATTAGCAGTTGAGTTTTCATGCACTCACTGTTACAATGCTATTTCAGCACACAATGAATACAAAAATCTCTTCGACATACTAACTCTCAGTGTTCTATCTATATCTCATTTTTAGTCTTAACGACTATATCAAGTCTGTCACCAACCATAAATTAGGGTGCATTAATTTCACTCCTTCACCAACATGCCAAATCAATCTTAGATTGGATCAAACTACAATCCTGCATCGAGCCACCCCCATAATTAATTTTGTGCAGATAAAATATAACTTTGGGCTCTCCTAATGGCCAAAATTTGATCTCATATTAACTGCATAATATATCGCTTTTCACTAATCGAGCTTCTGGCAATAAATGTTGTTTTACAACAATGGTACCAAAAAACACCAATGAAAAGTTTTCACTTGTCATATTATCATTCACTCTACTACTTAGCTGACATCCCTTCGCTATCGCTAGCCATTCCATCACATTTTGGGGCTGTCAAAATCTGCTATAACCAAAATACCGAACGCTAGCTTTATCAGGTCCCACAGGCCATGCGTCCACCACTTAGGAGGTTCTAGTGCATCAAGGAGGGAATCTCCGAAATTCCCATGAGTTCACTCGGAATGAGCTTCCAAGATTTCCACGTGTCCACCACTCGTGAACTTTGCTTGGCTTACGTGTAATTGCTGAAGCTCATTTGGGGAATCTCTAGCGGCATCTACTAGATTCCTCAGGGAGCTCCCAAGGCATAGACAATTGTCCACCACCGGATGACCCTAATCATAAAGAAAACCAGGGGACCCACCATTCTTTGTTGTGCTCACTTCTTTAACAAGTCACCACATGTTGGGCACTTAAGTAATTCCACTCGATTGAAAGGATTTCGGCTATACCTGCATTTGGATTCTACAGAAAGCAACTAGCACTATCAGATGAAGCTGATTGCAGCCATTGATCCAAGTAAGCAACACATCAATGGAACTTAGCACTGCTTCTCGCTGATAAACAACTGCTCCACTGATGAAGGCAAGGCAAACAAAATTCCGCCAACTCCATGCCCATTGGCCCATCGCTATGACAACCCTCAGGATCTCACCAATCAGATTAAGTCTCGATGACCAAAAGAGAACCCCATGATAAAGAGATAAGGGCATAAATTGATCAAGACTTTCATTGAGGTCCAAGCCGATAAGTTGAGGCATATTTTCCCAGCATGCTCCCACTTGATGAAGACTTACTGGCTTCCTCTAGACTGCAAATTTATTGATGATCATAGGCCCCAAGGCCCATGGAACTTGCACACCATTTGAACTTGTCCATGCTCACCGGCTTTTTCAATGCATCAACAACATTCTTTAGGGTATCCACCTTCTCTAAAGAAACCTTTCCATCCTCAACCATATCTCTCACAAAGTGATACTGGACATTGATATGTTTCATCCTGGCATGGAAAGTTGGATTCTTTGCCAAACCAATGACGCTCTCATTGGCACAAAAAATAGTGATCTTCCCTACATCAAAACCAATATCAGAACATTGAAGAATGAGCCAAATAAATTCTTTACAAGTGTGAGTCGCTACCATGTATTCTACCTCCGTCATGTAAAAAATGACTATAGCCTATCGCTTGTTCATCCACCTGATTGCACCACCATTTCACATGAAATTATATCCACTAGTGGACCTTCGACTGTCAATGTCACTTGCCTAATCAAATTCCACATATCCACAAATGCTGAGAGTTCTTTGTGATCCAACCTAATGGTTGTGGTAACACATAGCACATTTTGAGGTACCTCTTAGATATCTAAACACCCTCTTCACAACATCCCAATGTGTCCTTGTATTTTCCATAAATCAGTTGAGTACTCCCACTGCTTGGGAAATGTATGACCTTGTACAGACCATAGCATACATTAAACTATTGACACTACTTGAATAAGGTAGGCTAGTCATTTCCTCCATCTTGATAGAGGATTTTGGATAATCTTCAACATATCGCTTCATTCCCAGCAAGAATAGAAAAAATAGCTTCTTGTAATCACTCATCTCAAATTTCTCCAAGACAGTGTTGATGTACTTACTCTAGCTGACCCAAAGCTTTCTTCCCTTTATGTCCCTAGTTATCTCCATCCCTAGAATATACCTTGTTGCACCAAGATCTTTCATTTCAAACTTTGTAGGCAACTAGGACTTAAGATCAGAAATCATAGCTTTACTATTCCCTATGAACAACATATCATCCACATACAGGGTAATAATAAGCACATGATCATTTTCTGATTTGTAATACACACGATGATCATATTTTGATCTCATAAAACCCATAGAAAACATTAAAGTGTCAAAATTTTGGTACCACATTCTAGAAGACTGCTTCAAACCATATAGAGATTTCTTTAATTTGCATTCCAGGCTTTCTTTACCTTTCTTAATGAAATGCTCAGGCTGGGGCATGTAAATTTCTTGTTCCAACTCTCCATGGAGAAACCCTGTTTTCACATCCATTTTCTCAACCTCCAAGTCATACGCGGCTGCAAGTGACAAAAAGAATCTGATAGATGTCAGCTTCGCTACAAGGGAAAATATTTCTCCAAAATCAATTCCCTCTACCTGGGAATACCCCTTTGTAACCAACCTTGCTTTATACTTCTTAGAATTGCCCTCAAGACCAGTCTTCTACTTAAATACCCATTTACAACCAACATACTTTCTTCCTTCAGTCAAAGATACCAAATCTCAGGTTTCATTCTTTTTCAATGATTCTATTTCTTCATTCTTGGCTTCTAACCAGGATTTTGCGTCAGGAATATTAATTGCCTCTTTAATAGTCCTAGGCTCCTTAGTGCTAGTAATTAAAGCATAGGCACAATTTGAATCCAAAATGGAGAAACCATACCTATCAGGTTGTCATTTTTCATGTGTAGACCTTCATAATCACTGAGGTTGTGGTTCTTCATCTTTGGAAGTCTCAGAGTTGCTTGAGCTCTCCTCAGTTTCAGGTACACCATGTTGTTCTCCCTTTTCTCGAGTTTGGGGAAACTCGACTGCATCATTCTTATTTTCTCTTTGATCTATCTCTAGTTGTGCATCAGCTGCAGAAGGTTTCAGCTCCCGAAATATTACAATTCTTCTATACAAAACCTTCTCAGTAATAGGATTCCAAATCTTGTATCCTTTCACACCAACACCATAGCCAATGAAGATATATTTAACAAATTTTTTCTCCAACATTGATATTTTCTCATTTCACACATAAGCATATGCCTCACAGCCAAAGACACAAACATGTCTCAAAGAGAGCTTCTTACCAAACCATGCTTCCAAAGGTGTCTTATGAACAAGAGTGAAGCAAGGAGAGCGATTTACTAGGTAGCATGTTGTAGCCACAACTTTAGCCCAGAACGTTTGCTCCAGACTAGCGCTACTCAACATACTCCTTGCCTTTTCCATCAGCATCATGTTCAACCTTTCAGCAACTCCATTCTATTGTGGAGTATAAGTTGTAGTTTTATGCCTTTTAATACCATGTTCTTTGCAGTATCTATCAAAATCTGTAGAAAAAAATTCACCGCCATTATCCATCCTCAAGCATTTGGTTTTCCTTCTAGTTTGATTCTCTACCAAGTTTTAAAACCATTTAAAATGACTAAACACTTCTGATTTACTTTTAAGAAAGTATATAAATGCCCTTCTCGAAATATCATTAAGAAAATAAACATAATATCTAGACTTTGATAACGAAGGAACAATCACTAGACCAAACAGATTAGAATGAACATAGTCCAGTACACCAAAATATTTATGAGAACTTGAGGAAAAATAAACATGTTGTTTCTTTCCATAAAGGTAGTGTTCACAGAAATCAAACTCAAGATTACAATTACAATCCCTTCAACAAGATTTTTATTTTTGAAGGTTTTTAAACCTTTCTCACCTATGCAACCGAGTCTATGATGCCATGGCATGGTGTTCTCTTCTGGGAGTTTCACCTCCATCACAATTGCATCCAAAGAAGCATCTTCTTCTTCCTCCATAGGAACAAATTTTCTTGACTTTTAAGAGGTGTTGTTGCATTGAATAAGACATGCATCCATCTTGTACAAATCGCCTATATGAACACCCTTAGCCAGCACCATTGCACCTCTATCGATGTTACATCCTTTACTTGAGAAAGAAACTTCCACATGAACATCATTCAAATTACTAACATAAAGTAAGTTTCAAGTCAAACCTAGTATGCGTAGTACATCACCAATCCTTTTGATTCTACTATCAAGGAATTGTATTCTGACTCTTCCACGGCCAAAAATCTCTAGCGATGAGTCTTTTACCAGGTACACATTTCCACCACCATACTTCTCATACTTAGTGAACCAATCTTTATGACATCTCATGTGAAAGGATGCACCTGAGTCAACTAGCTAGACATCTGCATTGACAAGGATGCAATGAAAGCATTTTCATTACTTTGAGAAGAGTCATATTATGAAGCATTACTCTTACTTTTATTATTCTCCTAACAATCCTTTCGGATGTGACCAGACTGCCCATAATTCTAACATTTCACCTTGGACCTTTTACCAAGAGACTTTGATCTCCCTCTAGATTTAGATCTGTACTTCTTGTCCTTCTTCTCAAAAGACTTTCTCTGCATATGTTCAGACAACAGTGAAGCAACCATGTCTTTCATCTTGAAATTATCAATCGTACTTTCAAGATCGATCATTAAGTGATCCCAAGTGTCAGGTAACAATAATAATAGGACCATGCAATGATCCGCCTCTATCTTCACACCCATAGATGCTAACTGAGCAACACCCATATTGAATATGTTTAGATGGTCTACAACAAATGCAACTTCTTCCTCAAGAATAACTTATTAACCAAAGACTTTCCTTGATAAATATCACCAAGATTCTTCTATAACAAAGCTGCAGAATTCTCCTCATGGACATTCAAGAGTACATAATCAGCTAGACTGAGTCTTAATAGACCCCTTGCTTTTCTATCTATGAGGTCCCATTATTCTTGCTTCATACCTTGTGGCATACTTTGAGACACTACTACACAGAGGTCTCTATCCACTAACAGGTCTTCCACTTTGATTTTCCACAACTCAAAGTTGTCGGCATTGAATATCTCAAAATCAACTCTTCCTGATTTAATCGCCACCTTAGACAGATTTAGGTTCTAACTTTGCAAGACTCCCACTAGAATAGTATTAGCACAAAAAAATAGCCTCACTAATAAGGATAACACAATTGGACAAGCTATGATACCACTTTGAAAGGGAAAATCATGCCTGCGGAAAATATTCTTTGAATGCTAAGACCACAAAGGAGAAGTGGAAAGACCAAATTTCAAAATTTTCTAAAGTTATAAGATGAACAATCAAAAAATAATAGGAAACCAGAGAATTAAACACATAGATAACACCAGATTTATGTGGGAAAACCCTTTCAGAAAAAAACCCACCACACCAAGAGAAATACACTTTGTATTACAGTAAGGAAAGATTACATACAAATTTATAGTCCTCACTCTCTGATAGTTAGCTCACAACAGAAATTGATTTTTCATGAACTCACTATTACAATTCTATTTCAGCATATAGTGAATACAAAACTCTCTTCGACACACTGACTCTCAGTATTCTATCTATATCTCATTTTGAGTCTTAACCGATTATATCAAGTCTGTCACCAACCACTGATTAGGGTGAATTAATTTTAGTCATTCATCAACACACCAAATCGATCTCAGATAAGATCCAACTCCAATCCTACATCGAGCCACCCCTGTAATTAATTCATTGTAGAGAAAATCTAACTTCAGGCTATGCCAACTGCCAAAATCTGATCTCATGTTAACTACATAATATATCGCTTTTCACCAATCTAGCTTCCGAAAATAAATTTTGTTTTGCAACAATGGTGTAAAAAAAAATCAATGAAAAGTTTCCACAATTCATACTATGATTCACTCTACTGCTCGACCAACATCCTTTCACTATCGCTAGCCATTCCATCACATTTTGGTGTTGTCAAAATCTACTATCACCAAAACACAGACCACTAGATTTATCGAGTCCCACACGCCACACGTCCACCACTTAAGAGGTTCTGGTGCATCAAGGAGGGAATCTCTAAGATTCCCATGAGTCCGCTCAAAATGAGCTTCTAAGGTTTCCAAGTGTCCAACACTCATGGACTCTACTTGGCTTATGTGGAAGCTATTGGAGCTCCTTTAGGGAATCTCTAGTAGCATCCGCTAGATTCCTCAGGGAACTCTCGAGGCACATACAATTGTCCACTATCAGATGAACCTACACATAAAGAAAATTGGGGGACCCACCATTCTTTGTTGTGCTCACCGCTTTAACAATCCACCACACGTTTGGTGCTTAATAAATTTCGCTTGACGAAAATTCTTTCGGTTGTACTTTCTTTTGGATGTCACGGAAAGAAGCCAACACTGTCAGATGAATCTGATCACAACCATTGATCCAAGTCATTGGCACATCAGTGGACCTTAGCACTTCTTCCTGCTGATGAACAATTGCTCCACCAATGAAGGGAAGGTAAACAAAATTCCACGAACTCCACGCCCATCGGTCCATCACTATGACAACCCTCGGGGTCTTTCCAATCAGACTAAGTCTCAGCGACCAAAAGAGAACCCCACGGTAGAGCGATATAGGCATAAATTTTTCAAGCCTTTCATTGAGGTCCAAGCCAATAAGTTGAGGCACATTTTCCCAAAAAAATCCATTATAGAGCATTAAGAGAGCAAAGATTGAGAGACAACTCCTAATCTAGACTGAAGTTTTTCAAATACCTCTTTAGCCAAAGGCTTCATGAAGATATCTACTACCTTTGCCTGAGTAGGAACATATTGCACAAAAATGTTATTAGCTAGCACCTTTTCATGAAGAAAGTGAAATTTAATAGCAATGTGTTTAGTACGAGAGTGAATAATAGGATTTTTGGAGATATTAATTGCACTGGTGTTATCACATAGAATAGAAAGAGGTTTAGGAACCTCAATACCCATATCAAATAGAGTTTGTGCCATACAAACTACTTGAGTACAACAAGAGGTGGCAAAAGTATATTCTCCTTCAATAGTAGAGAGTAAAACAGATTCTTGTTTCTTATTCCTTGCCACTAATTGATCACCAAGAAAGAATGCAGCAACACTGGTGCCTTTCGTATCATCTAGACAACCAGCCCAGTCCACATCGGTATACGAATTTAATGACAAATAATTTCTTGTAGGATACCAAAGACCATAATCAAGAGTGTCATGAACATATTTAAGAATTATTTTAATAATAGTAACATGAGATTCCTTAGGAGATGAATGAAATCATGCAACCATGCAAACTACCTACATCATATCGGGTCTACAAGCTGCTAGATATAACAAGCTTCCAATCATTGACCTATAGTTAGTTGGTATTACATCAGGAGAATCATCAACCTTACTAATTTTGTAGCATGTAGCCATTGGAGTGCTAACTAGATGACATTCATCAATTTGAAATTTCTTGAGCATCTCTCTTGCATACTTTGTTTGAGAGAGAAATATACCAGTTTCAAGTTGAGAAATTTGAAGACCCAAACAGAAATTTAATTCTCCCAACATTGACATTTAAAACTTATATTCCATAATCTAAGAGAATGTTTTACTCAAAGCAATATTATTGCAGCCAAAGATAGTATCATCTACATAGATTTCAACAACCAGAATATCAAAACCTTCAACCTTAACATAAATTTTGTTGTCAAAACCTCCTCTAAGAAATCCTTTTGAAATCAAGTGATTATCCAGTCTAGAGTACCAAGCTTTAGGTTCTTGTTTTAGGCCATATAGAGCCGTTTTCAGCATGTAAAAATGATTAGGATTGTTTTTGAAAATAAACCCTTCAAATTATTCTACATAAACTTCTTCATCTAAATAGCCATTCCAAAAAGCAGTTTTGAAATCCATTTGATAAACAGTAAAGTTCTTGAAAACAAAATAAGCCAAGAATATTCTAATAGATTCAAGTCTAGTAACAGGTACAAAGGTTTCACCAAAATCAATACCTTATTTTTGAGCATACCCTTTGTATACATACCTTGCCTTGTTGCGAACAACATTGCCATTTTCATCATAATTATTTATGAAAATCCATTTACCACCTCTGACATTCTTGTCATCTGGTCTTGGGACTAACTCCCAAGTCTGATTTTTCTCAAATTTTCTCAATTTTTTCCTACATAGAATTAAGCCAACATTCATTAGTCAGAGCTTCATCATAATTTTTTTGCTCAAACTGTGTAACCAAACAAAAAGTAGTAAGTTTAGCTATCTGAGATTTTTCATTAGATTTAGTATTTTTTCTTCTTGTTTGAACTCCTGCATATTTATCTCCAATAATCAGATCTTTAGGATGGTTTCTAGCAAGAGATTTTGAAGGAGTTTTTGACACACACTTTTCAGGACTTGTTTCATCATTTTTAGGACTTGTTTCAACAAGTTTCGGAGTTGTTGATTCAACTTTAGGCTTTGCTATTTCAAATCCTTCTGAATTTATTTCAGGTTCAAATTCTTCTTCCTCATCATCCTACATAGGTTCAACATCTAAAAACATCTTGTCATCAATATTGACATTAACAGATTCAACAATCTTATTCAACCTATTATTGAAACATTTATAAATCACATTTTAATTGAAATATTCACAAATTATAATCATCTCTTTTGATAAAGCATTTACAATCAAATATTTTGAAGTACTTTATAGAGGCAGATTTACCATACCATAGCTCGTATGGAGTGAAATTGGATTTCACCCTTATTTGTACTCTATTCAGCATATAGACAACTTTATGCACATCTTCTTTCCAGTACATATCAAGCAATTTGGATTGATCAAGCATTGATCTAGCCATTTCTTTCATTGTTATGTTTTTCCTTTCCACAATCCCATTCTGTTAAGGTGTCCTTGTAGAAAAATATTTCTTTTTTAAATCTATCAAAAGCCTCTGATTTATGTTTGTGAAAGGTAACCCAAACCATCCTTGTGTAGTCATCTACAAATAACATGAAGTACTTCTCACCATTTATTGACCTTGTTCTAGTAGGACCACATAAATCAATGTGAACAAGCTACAAAGGTTTAGTTGAAGCATGTTCTTTGGATTTGAAACTAACCTTTGGTTGCTTACCTCTTAGACATTCTTTGCAAGCTACATTTTCTGGTTTGCTTAAAGAAAACAAACCTCTCACATTCTGATTTTTGCAGATCCTAACTAAATTGTCAAAGGTAATGTGTCCTAGTCTCTTATGCCAAAATAAAATTTCTTCAACTTGACCCATTAGACACATACCTTGATTATTTTCATTACCAGATGTGTCAAGAAGATTGTAAATATTTACTTTAGTCCTTCTTCTAGTTGTAATAGCCTTTCCAAGCTTATTTTTAATCTCACATCCCTGTGAAGTGAATATAACAAGATAGCCACTATCACAAATTTTAATGACCCTTAGAAGATTTTTATTTATAAATTTTAGTATTGATTATGACCAAATCTAGGAATGTTAGGATTCATAAGCCTGCCAGAGCTCACTTTATGGCCAAATTTGTTGCAGAAAAAACAATACCCATAAAAGAAAGGGTTGAAATTGTATGATGTTTTATTCTTCATAAAAAGGATGAGCATGATTCTTAATCAGAACAAAGATGATTTGATTTAGAAATTTTGTCTGTAGCAGCATGTTTTTCCTTTGTATCATCATTCAAACATTCAACCTTTTCAAACCCAATACTAGTTTTATCGTTGTTCAATTTATACTTACTAAGCATGTCATTTAGTTTTAAAGTACTCTCATACTTTTCAATGGTCTTCCTAAGATCAACAATTTCATGTTCAAGATTTTGAATTTCTTGATCTTTATGACTTATACCGATATGAAGACAATCCTCAACTCTCTTGGCTTCTTCAAGATGAGTCTTCAGAGAGACTATTTCTCGATTTGAAGTTTTCCCTTGGGAAAGAGCGTGAGAATAATTTTGTTCATGAGAAAGAATTTTCTTTTTTATTTTTCTAATCTCTTTTAAAGCACATTTTAGTTCACCTTCTATATCTACTTCACCATCTTCAGCTTCATTGTTGTTATTATCTTCTTGTTGAATGATTTCAACCATGAATAAGGCTTCATCTTATTCAGCTAAATAATCTTCAGATTCAATGTTTGTTTCATTTTTACTAAACAAACTCTTCTTCTTTTTGAAGTTGAATTTTTGCTTAGGTCTATAGGCCTTTTTCTTAGGTAGTTTTTCAAATTTCTCATTTTCACTATTTTGATCACCATAGGGGCACTTTGCATAAAAGTGACCTATTTTTCCACAGTTAAAACACTTGAAGGGAAGATTTCCCTTATATTTTCCAGATCCCTTTTTAATCTTTCTAACAAAATGGGATTCTTTAGAATAATTTTTTTTTGATTCACTAACCTCATCTTTTTCTTTCTTTTCAGTGTTAAAGGTAGTTTCTTTTTTAGAGGAATTGTTTTTACTGATTCTCATTTCATAGGTAGTCAGAGTTCCTTGTAAGTTGTCTAAGGTAACCTAGTCAAAGTTTTTATTTTCTTCAAGAGTAGAAACCTTAGCTTCAAGTTTAGTCGATAAGGTTTTGATGACCTTAGTTAAAACATCAAATTCTGATACATATTCTCCTAGCACTCTCATAGCATTGATAATTTCATCAACTCTCAAGAAGTAATCAGCTACTTTTTCATCACCCCTCATTTTTATTTCCTTAAACTGATGTTTTAGAGTAAGGAATTTTGATTTTTTAACTTTTTCATTTCCTTGATAATTGGTTTCAAGCTTAACCCAGATGTTCCTAGCAAAACTGTAATGCATGACTTTGATAAACACATCTTTAGTCAATGCACACAAGAGAGCATGTTTTTCTCTAGCATTGGTTTCATATTTTTTCTTTTCATCAAAAGTTGTGGGAAATGTAGTTGGTATAGTGTACCCAGTTAACACTATGCTCCACACAACAAGATCAATAGAAGTTAGATAAGTTTCCATTCTGATTTTCTAGAATACATAATTTGTTCCATCAAATAATGGATCTCTAGTCATAGATGTGCCTTCTGGAGCTTTAGATAGTTTAAATAGAATCCAAGACCAGAATCAATCCTAGGTTGGTTAGATCTAGTACAGGACCCTACAATCTGATAAAACTTTTTGGAGTGAAAATAAAAATTAAAGGGGGTGGTGAATCAGTCTCACGAACCAATTTTACAATTTTTCAGAAAGAAAAAAAAAAAAAAACTGAATTATGCTTTCATTATTTCAATGATTAAATCATCTATAAATTTAATGCAATCACATAGAACTGAAATGAGAAGTATGATAGTAAGACATTGCATAATAAAGCATTCTCACAAGAGCAGTGAAACCACAAATGAGAAAAGTGACAGAAGATATGTGGAGTGAAAAACCTTCTTGGGGTACAAAAACCACTCCTAAATTGTTGCCTTTTAGGCGCTTATTTGAAAAACCACTATTAACAATGCCTTATAGGCTATTTTATGAGCACCAACTCAAGGAGCACCAACCCCTCATTTAGAAACACCAATTTCAAGGAGTACAAACCCCTTTTCAATTTATAGAAATACAATAACACAGAGGGTCTCTTTGTTTCTCTTTATCTCACAAGAGCCTCTCAACTAAATATTCGTACAATCCTCAAGGTTCTCAATTAAACCTCAAGAATTCTTGACATACTCATATGTTATGACTACTTGTTCTTTTCTTTGTTTTAGATTTACAATATCAATGTAATCACTAAAATGTCTCTCAAAATAGACAATGCAATAGTTGTGTTTCAATCACACTTTCTCTATCATTTAACAATAATATATGTGTGTTATCTCTTTAACCATTAGTGGAGGTATAATCAATATGACCAAAACATTGTCTAGTATTATCTTAGAATAATAGAGTTCAGCCCAATATGCACCATGACAATCATTCTTTTGATAAAGTAGACGATGTTTTTCAAAAAATGTGTTTTTAGAAAAAGAAAAATCAGAGCTCTTCATTGGTCGTGAGAGAAGAAATCTGCAGATTTTTGTTTGAATATTCAACCAAGGGTTTAAAGTGACATTACTATAGTTTGTTTCCTCAACCCTTCATGAATTTTTTTTCACAAGAACATGCAGACATCTAATTCCTTATTTTACTAGTTGAAAAAGAAAATAATCTAAAATGTAACCAAACCCTCATAATGATGAACGTCCTAAACAAAAATAAACATTTTTTTCAAACCAACCATAATGAGAAATGTAGAGTAACCAAAGTGAATGTATTATATTCTGATAAATAAATCATTTTCACCTTATATAATTCGATAAATAAGACTAATTGTAGATTATGATAAGAATAATCACCAAAATAATGCAAAATATTTTAGACAAAGCACAAATTTAAATCAAACAAAGTTAAATCTTCAAAAATTTCACTGGTGAGAGAAATGAAAAGCTAAATATCTTCAAATAAATTGAAAAATAACCTGATAAATCTACTGTGAGGACATTACCAACCCAACATTTTGATGAATCAACATACTCCTTTCATGCTTGAGTCCATGCCCATAGAGAAATGGGAAATCAGATTTCAAATAACTGCATAGCTCTTATAGAGAGTTCCAACACCTGTCCATTTGGTTTTACATCAAGGCGAGTAACGACTGAAATATCTTACCCATGGCGGTGGCAAGGCTAGGGTTTCAAACCCTCAAGCTTATGAAATGATAAAATGAATTCCCTAATCTCTTTCAAGCCATTTCCATTCAATGACTTTGAAAAATCATAATAAAATTTGAAGGCCGAACATAAAAAATATTAATTATCAAATAATCATTGCTCTTTTAAGTCTGTGACATAAAACCTTGGTTCAAATCAACTTAATAACATGCAATAAGTCCACTGTCAAAGAATTCTACCAAGGAATCAGACATAATAATTAACATTATTACCATGCAATTTCCAACTCTTTTCAAATATGTCGATGCCATGTCACTTCATAGTGACTTTTAATTATTTCCTCTTTCCTCCTATCAGCCTCAAGGCCTAATAAATCAACTATTTTTAAGGCCTGAATCAAATATGATTTCATTCTAACTCATTTAACAATGCTAGAAATATCAATTCTTTCAAATCCTTAACGAAACTTGATAGGGTTTACTTACTTTTCAAGCTCGAATCCTATGTGAAATTACGAGGAAAATATATATCATAATGTCCAAACAATTATTTTCTAGGAGCCAAAAAACATTAACTTCACATATATGAGGCAAAAGATATAATGATCACCTTTAGAAGTTGATTGTGAAAAAAAAGCCAATCTAAACCATATATGTGACTCACTGTGTCCTAACCAATGACACGAAAATAATTTGAGAGAGCCATAAAATGACAAAACCAACTGAAGAGTGAATTGAAACCTCATATATCAATGATGCCAAATGAATTATCAAGCTTGAGTCCCAAAGAGAACATTAGTATAATTACAACCCAATATTCCATGTAACAATTAATCTATCATAAGTGATGACATTATAGAGATATGTGCCTTTATAAACCAATGATACTAGTGAATCAACCTAATAAGTATCAATGAAACTATAAACCAACTGATAATGAATGACTGAAATAATATACCTGAATATCCATGCCATATACCTGTATAAGAAAGATAACCTTTATTTGCACATGAAGCTGAACTTGATTAGAACCACAAGATATAACAAATCTGAATGTAAACCAAAGCTATAATATTTTCCATAGTCAAAGTACTGAATGCTATAACATGAATAGACCAAGAGTAAGCTAAAACTGAATCAAGTATCACAATGTCAATGCCAAAATTCCATAGCAAAACCAATGAATATTCCCAGACCAAATTTGCATAATATCAATTTTGACATCAAGATCAAAATATACACAAAGTGAAAGTCAACATCCTCTTCTTCCTATTTTTTCATCTTTGGTTAATCCTTTGCTTCCACCCATTGAAAAGAATCCCCCACCTTCAGACCTAGATTTATTAGTGTTAAATGAACTCGTTTCTATTTTTAATGTATCAAGTAATGTGGCACCACCTGTCGAGCAAGAATTATCCACTATGGCAACCATTGACTCATTGATCACCCTATCCAAGGCCCCCATACATAAGGCTAAGTCACCCATGCTACCTGTTACCCTTGGCTCCTCCACAGTTGGAAAAAAGTTTCATACCCTGTCTATCACTCTTTTTACTCCAACTAGTACTCCAAGTCCCCAATCTCAATTTGGAATCCTATCATTCTCAATGATTACTCTCCCACATTCCTCCCCACATGCCCATAGATCTGAAGTGTCCCATTTTAGCACTTTTTTCAGTCCCCCGTGGTGCTCCTATGGAAACACAGAGTATTGGTACCCCATAAATTCTTTAGAAGATTTTTGATGCAACTAGGGAGGCTTGACAAAATAGAAAATAGAAAAGAAGGGAGAAGAATTATGAACTGCTAGCCTCTAAGAAGATTTAGACGTGTTTTAACGAAGAGAAAAATTCTTTATGGATCACCACCATGAAGCCACTCACACTCTGACCTAAAGGGTAGATGCAACTGGAGGATTATGATATCCAAGCAATAGGTCTGGATTTAAACAAGATCTGCCCTGATGATAAGGTGAATTTGGAAAAGACCACTCAAAAGGTGGTATATATAAACTATGAGCGGCCAGATCGGAAGCTAAAAAAGCATGAGGGTGAACTAGAAAATTTAAAGGAGATGACAAATCATTTGCAGTCAAAGCTTAGGGCCTGAAATAAAGAAATGACCTACATCTTGCAGGTACAAGACCAACAAAATGAAGCAACATGATCTCTTGCAGTGCTCCAAGATGAGTGGATCTAGCTTTGTACTGAGATTGATAGGTTGAGAAGAGAACTTGAGACTAAGCATCAATATGTTAAAGAAAACTAGTGTGTTTAGGAATATGTAAAGAAGGATTTAGATAACATCTGAGCTCAGGATTTTGATGAGATACAAAAGGCCCGAAATTAGATTGAAAAGCTAAGAAGTGATAAAAAATAATTTGAGGTTGCTTTGCATGCTTAGATTTAGGAAACCAAAAATTTGGTTATAGAGTTGAGAGAATCCCCAAACAAAAGAGATCACTTGGAATAGAGATTGAAGGTGAAAGAGGCTCAGTCATGGGAAGAGTTAGCTATTGCATAGAAATATGCAACCCTTTCTATATGGAAGAGGTTGGTATTTTCTTAATGGGAGAAAATAATTGTTTCTCTCGTTGTTTTGAAACCAACCTTAAAATTATTGAGGAATGCTTGAGAAATAAATTAAAGGGCTGGCCTATTGGCCAATCAAACCCTTCAAGAATACGCTCTGCAACTTGCTAAGTCCCAAAATTTAATCTCTAAGCTTTGTGTGTTAACGGATGAGGCCCTGAAAGGTGTGGGCATAAAGGATCAAAGGTGAGCCTCTAGTAAAGCAAGTGAATTTTCTTACTGACATAAGGTGGCATCCAAGACCAAGAACAATTAGGAGATTTTAGATATAAGAGGGTCGATGAGATCAAGAAGGATTTTGCGATCCTATAAAGTTATGGGTTGCCTCCTTTCTTGTAAGCAAATGGAGCTATACTGTCAGTTAAGAAAATTACAGAGTGTGTTAGGAATAGGGTTCAAACTCATTTAGATCTTTGAGGCACAAGGTAAGCACCAACAACAGATGACATTGAGAGTGAGGTCCTCTAGATTTCACGTAGATTTCACGTCTCTACTATCACTTGGGCATCGTTTCGACAAGATGGGGATTTGTTTCTTTCACGGAGATCTTCGAGCTAGGTCAAGCATATAAGGCATTCAATATCCTTGAGCGACCAAATGACGCAGATTGGGAGATGTTGAATTCTACCTTCCTTAAACTCCAAGAGTAACCAAAGTTCTAGGTTGATGCCTTCTCAAGAAAAGGCCCCCTATGAGTTGCCAGAACTATGAAGCAAATTTTTCCTTTGTATATATTTTTTACCTTTTGACATCATTTTATCTTCAGGAAGATCTTCACATAAGGATTTTTTATTTATCATAGACATGAAATGCACCACATGGAAGTTTCACGTCTCTCAATGAACATTTTCTCTCTAGTCAAAAATTGGACCATGTGTCTATCCGATGGGTATTTTCTTATTTCCACTTTTTGCAAAGATGGATTTGTCTTCCCTTTTGACACGTCACCCCTTTGAGTTGTAGCTTTACAAAAGGAATGATCAACTCAGAGTCCATTGGAATGCATTGTACATTTTCTAGTGAAGAGATATGAGTCAGTGCCACCAAAGCTACTTGGGTGATCGATAGTACTATTGTCAAACTATTTTTTGGGATTAGAGCAATTACAAGGTCTGATCCTTTTGAAATATCTAAATGACACAAATATTGTAGCTGAAAAAGATCTAGAGCTGAATTTCCAAGCTATCAGGTTTGGAGGTCTAGTAGACATTAACTCTAGAGGAGGTTGGTGTTTTCTCTTCTGAGGTGGCTGTATATTAGAAACAACAATACAAAGGGTTCTAAAAAAAATTCTTGTGGGAAAATTTTCCTTTAGTTAGCTTAGTTAGAAGAAGAATTTGTTTAACAGTTTATAGAATATTGATTCATTGTTGCATGTTATGTCTATTTTATAATCAAACTATTATCGGATTGGGATCTGATATTTGTTTAAAGTTCATTTGAGTTTGAAATACAAGTTATTCTGAACAAATATTTGAAACTCTATATGATATGATATTTTTCAATACTTCTTTCATTATATATTTGTCTAGAATATAACACCATGTCTTGTTGATCAAAATAGTTTTGGTTATTAGATTTTCATTTTGTTTGTGTATATGAATGAATTATAAACTTCAGAAACTATACTATGTCATTAGACTTCTTTGTTTTCTTTCTAAGGTTATCATTTTTTCATAATATGCTATATTAGGAGAAAGGGTTTGTATTTCTTTTAAAATGTGTTTATGTTAAGTTTGGAACTTGTATGTTTGATTCAGATCTTAATACCCACTTTCTAAGGGGCGATTGGGGTATGTGCAAGATCATGATGGGCCAAATCTGGCGATATGTAAGCCATATGATGACCCATGTGGCTGACAACTTTTTTTTTACCCAAAATTGATGAAATGAAAAGGGTTTTTAGAGGAGATTCTCGGCTTTCCACCAATATAAATTATGCTTTAATTTGAATTTAATAAATAATTATTACTCATTTTCTATTATAATTATGAATAAAGTCCTAATTAATAGGCTGATTGAAAAACATCTATAACTTTAAAACAGTATCACATTTTTTGAATCCAAAACATGCATCACATTCTATGCATCACATACTATAGGATTAAAAAATAATAATAATTTCATGAAATTTTGACCAAGTTAAGGTGGTTAGAAAGATGAACTTTTATATTTTTTAAAATTTGTAATAAAAAAATCATAATTAATTATTTACTTGGAAACAAATTATGAAAAAATATGCATCACATAGAGACATGAGTCCTCTACTTATATCTAAAATCTTCTAAAAAAATATTATCATTTTATTGAGGTTAGGGTGGTCAGACAAACACCTACTTATTTTTACCCTGAAATTTAAATACTACTACATTGAAATTTCAAATTTTCACCAATAAGTTTTTATTTTTTTGAATAAAGGTGTAGTAGTTTAGAAGCTACATTAAATTTGCTATAGATTCTATATATATTTTATTTAAAAATAATATAGATAACTTATTCAAATTTTTATGGCAAGTTGTCTAACTCTGATTTTCTGTCTTTTTATTGCCACTTAAGGGCTTGTTTTTTCCATGATGATCATGCACATACCCTTTGAATGACTATATTTGTGCTTGTATCGAGCCTTATTTGTTTTTTCTCCTCCCATCAATGAAGGGAAGCGGTGTTCTATGTCTATCATATCACTCATAGAGGGAAGTGGTGTTCTATGTCTATCATATCACTCATAAAGGGAAGTTTGTGATTTTGAAATGTTGTAAAAGCATTGGCGCATCACCATTTTCATGTTTTTTTGTTTGCATTTATTTTTCCCTTTTCTAAAACTCAAAAAACAATGAACTTTCTATAAAATTCTTAGAGGTATTTAGTGAGACGCATATTTTCCCCCCACTCATTGAATTTTGATAAGACTGTTGGAGAGGTGCAAGCTTTTATGATCAATAGTTCATATGCACACAATGGAGCTAGTGTAGGTGTCCTCTTTTTCACCCCTCAAGGTTATTACATTCCAAAGTCATTCACGCTAGCATTCCCATGCATGAACAATATTCTTGAATATGAAGCTGTAATAGCTAGCCTAAAGATCACTGTCCAATGGAATATCACTCGATTGTGTGTCTTTAGTGATTCTCAACTTATCATCAGATAGGTCAATGATGAGTTTCAAAGAAAAGATGATAATATTTTACCTTACAAACACATGGTGGATGACTTCAAGAAATATTTACCCTACATCCAGTTTGAGTAGATCCCTCGAGTGTAGAACAAGGTAGCAGATGCTATGGCTACCATTGGCTCCCCCATCAACATGCCCAAAAACTAAATGAATAGTGAGTTCCTTGTAGAGAAACTTTTAATCCTCACGTATTATATTCTTGGTATTGAGATAGTGTGTGACATTGTAGGTCCTGAATCACCTTGGTATCATTAAATTTATACCTATCTCCACGATAGCATCCTTCCACCTAGCCTAACCCATAATAAACACAAATCATTTATCTAACATCCTTCTCGATAAACAATTATGTTAGATACAATTTAGCGTTGAGGGTATGATTGCACTCTCATTTGATGGCTCAATGAATCAAAATCTTCTATTGCATTGAAAGATGTACATAGTGGTGTTTGTGGGTCCCATTCTAATGGAATGGCCCTAGAAGAAAGAATTCTCAAAGCTGAATATTATTGGCTTACCATGGAACATGACTTGTGCGAGTTCGTGAAGAAATACATGTAGACACCAAAAATTGGTCTTAGCATGCGACACCATTTTTGACATAATTCTCATCTTTATGGTCATGATTAAATTATGTTAATTATTTAATTATTTTCTAAAGTCACCTATCCTCTAATAATTAAATAATTTTAATTATTTAATTAATTCATTAGTACCTTAAATTCAATCTTGATTAATTAAATAAATGTATTTTTTTTAAGTATGTCTCTAATTAATCTTGTTTCTAAAATTAGGCTATGTGTAGGATCATCATGGAAAAAACAAGCCCTTAAGTGGCAATGAAAATTCAAAAAATCAGAGTAAGGAAACTTGACGTAAAAAGTTTGAATAAATTAGCTAATATTATTTTAAAATATGTAAGAATAGAATTTTTAGCAAATTGAATGTAATTTCTAAACTACTAGGTTTATTTAAAAAGAAAAAAACAATCTATTTAGTGAAAATTTGAATTTTCAATGTAGTAGTACTTAACTTTAAGGGAAAAAATAAGAAGTAGGTGTTTGTCTGACAACCCTAACCACAATAAAATGATTATATTTTTTTATAATATTTTAGATATAAGTAGAGGACTCATGTCTCGATGCGATGCATAGGTTTTTTGAAATTTTTTCCAAGTGAATAATTAATTATAATTGTTTTATTCGAACTTAAAAAAAATATAGAAATGTGTATGTCTAACCACCTTAACTTGGTCAAAACTTCATGAAATTCATTTTTTTTTAATCCTATAGTATGCAAACCATAGAACATGATGCATGTTTTGGATTCAAAAAATATAATACTATTTGAAAGCTATAGATTTTTTATAATTAGCCTATCAATTAGGAATTTAGTCATAATTCAAATAGAAAATTAATAATAATTATTTTTTAAATTCAAATTAAAGAATAATCTATATTGGTGGAAAGTTGAGTATATCCTTTAAAAACCGTTTTTGTTTCATCAAATTTGGGTAAGGAAAATGTCGTCAGCCACATGGGCCATCATATCACTTACATATCACCACTTTTTGGCCCATCATGATCTTGCACATACCCATTGAATAAATAATTATTCTATTTACCGTCATCACATTTTCGACCATACCTACATAATCATTTCGAATTATTTAACTATTCTATAACCTTTTCTCAAGTCAATTAAATAAATATTTATTTATTTAATTTAATCCCTAAATTTTGAATGTTGACTTAAATTATTATTTAATTCATAAAAAAAATGATTCATAACATATTCCTCTGTGATTAGATAATCTCTTAGTTATCCAATTAATCATTTACCACTTAAGTCGAGATTTAATTAAGTGAGACACTTATGTCATGATTTAGTATCTACTTATTTCTGACAAACAAATCTTTTGATTTAATTAATCAGTTATCTAGTTTCGATTCTTCTATGTGCAAAGTATTATTAATTAAATAAATTTATTTAGTTCATTCTGCATTTGAACACAACGTTTCTTCTTTATCTCTTACAAGCAATCATTATTCTTCTCAATTTTGAATAGTCTTAACTAAAGATTAAATTATTATTTAATCTTGATCTCCATTAGTTCTTTTTTTCACTCACATTATTACTAACACTGAATCTCTATGGTGTGGCATTCATTAATCTCAATCTTTTATTTGTCTTTTGAATCTAATTCGATTATTCCAAAATCAATTTTCTATAAATTGACCTGTCCTTTGTCATTATTCCTCCTCTCGAAATCTTTATACTTTTAGGAAGTGACTTTAAGAATCTTCAATATTTTTCTAAATCATTATCACATAGGCCATACTTGCATACTTAAAAAATCTAAAGGAAATTATTAGACAACGAAAAAATGGAGAAGTGCAATAAAGGTGATTCATGGAATGGATGAATAATTTGGTGAGATTGTTCTTTAATTCTTGTATTTATGTTTTTTAATTCCATTATTGTTTGTTGTTATCATAGGTTAGATTTAAGTTGACTATATTTAGAATTGCATAGCCTTGTATTATATTTTTCTTTAGCTTTACATTGGTGAACCCGACATGAAGACACTATCTTCAAAATCCATAAAATTTTTTGAATTTTGCAAGTACAAGTACACTGAGATGCATTTGCAGCATGAAATGATGAAACTGATATTTTGAGCCGCATATGAATTTTCTCAATGCATCTACTTTTCTACGACACATCTATTCTTTTATGTGATGCATTTAACTAGTAAATAGTTTTCTAAAATTATATCTTTTAGTTTTTAATTTGTAGCTTTATTTTGACTAATTTCAAGTTTACAATGTGTGTTTTTAAGGAGTTAACATATTTTTTGCAGGATGATTCATAAAAGACAAACATTCAAACCTTTTTTTAGGACAATTGACAAAGGAAAAACTATTAAACTACTAATCATTCATTTTACAAAGTTTTTGTCAAAGATAATTTGGAAAAATACTAACGATTTGTTTGTAGGACCAAAATCGAAGGTAAATTTAAAAAAAAATGTTTGAGTAGATTAGAAAATCATCAATTGGGCTTAAAATTAACCACTATGTACTATGTTTGTTGAATTTTTTAACCTTTTATATTACAACCTAATTCTATAACATAATTATCTGCTCCCCTTGCACATTCCTGCAATCCTTGGTGTAAGAGAAACTATTATTGACTCTAGAATTTTTGTCTACTTTCGTGGGAAAAATTACTCACCCCAAAGCAACTCATAACTGGTGATGAGCTAAAGGCAAGCTACTCCTAACTGATATAAAAATTTTAATGTTGAGGAAAACTCAAAAATATAGGACTTCCTACAGACAAGCAATTGATATTGATTCCCTCAGTACCCTCGTGGTGCATCAAAACCTATAGAGTGTAACCTCTATAGGCTGGGAAGCCTTCTTATCAGAGCTAATCTTGCCTCTTGTGTGGCCTTCTAAATAGGTTCCCATAATAAATAATCCAAATTTTTTATAGATTAACCCAAAACACCTATTTGTTGGTGCAAGAGGTCAAACCTCTGAAGCCATCTCATGTTCATATGGTTCTTAGTAGAGATGGAAATTTTGCCATGGGAGAGTCATGGAAATTGAAGCATTGTTGACCTAAGAAGTGTGTGTTGTATAAGGGGAGCCAGTGTGGTCAAGCTTCTAGTCATCTGATTTGAATAAGCATAGTTGGGGAAACCTAAGTGAGAATTCAACAAGTATTTTCATTGCCAGCCTTAGGATTGTACATGTTTTCTAGAATTATACACGTTCATGATTATCAAACCAAAAGAAATTTATTTTTAGATTCTTAGTATTTTCCAAAATTTTATCATGAATAGTGTCAATCAAAACCTCAATTAACCAAAAAGTCACAACTATCAAATTGAATCACATTTGTTAACTAGAAAACCGCAACTATCAAACTGAGTCACATCTGTTAACCATAAATTCACAACTATCAAAACTAATTCCACTCTATCATTTTACAAAAAAATAAATTTGCATCTATCAAATAACCAATCACATCTATCATAGTGAGTTGCATCTATCATATTGAGTCACATCTATTTAACTATTAGCCACACCTATTAGGGTGAGTCGCATTTTCCTATCATAAAACTGAGACATAGTATACCTGAAAACTGCATATGACACTGAGAATCACATCTGTTAAATTATATGATGTATCTATAAACTTGAACCACATTTTCCTAAGAACCAAAAAACTAGAATTCACTATCATAGTGTGAAATGAAATAGTTTATCCATCTCTAATTTTCACAGTCATCTTTAGACATAAACCAAAAAGTTTGCTCATAGTTTGCACAATTGCATCCTTTAGGTTACATTTAGTTTTAGCGATAGGAATCTAGTTACAAAAAATTGTTTCATCTTAGAATTATTTACTACTCATGCATAGTTCAAAACTTTATCAAAACAACCTTGCATATCTTAGAATAGGACAACTTTCCACATTTTGGAGAAAACCTTGCTTCAACAAATATTGTCATTGAGCCTAGTCACTTGTCAACATATCTTTTATCCTACACATGATTCCTTCTAGATCATTAGTCTAGTTTGGGAGCTCACCTCATATTTTCATTGTAGTGCTACACAGGTTCCTTGGCAAAGTTAAATTGTAGCCTTGGTTAAACTATAGGTGGTAGGTAACCTCCATTTAGAATCAATCATAATTGACTGCCTTACAAGTTTGATTAGACTTTTGCATACTTAGACACTGTCCTCCTAGCATAAAATCATTTTAGACATTCCTTGTTTTCCAAAAAATACTAAAAAGAATAGCAGTATTCATTCATTATATCCAAAAAATCCCAAAAACATAGACTAGATCATATCATTCTTTCACGTAGTTTTGTATCACCCCATTTTCAGCAACATCTTTCATGGTCGAAACAATGTCTAAAAGGAAAAGTAGAGAAATGGCTGATCCACATGACTTCATAAATCCCTTCTTGAACATACCATCAGGTAGAACAAGAGCTCACAAATCCTTGCTCAAAATTTTTTTTGCTAAAGACATAGACAGACATATTTTTTTAAAAGACATAGATGCAACTATCCAAGATCTTGAACTTGTGTCTTTTATAGATGAGTTTTTGGAAAAGGATCCTCAGAGATATCGATAATTTTTTTTTTTCAAAGGTGCCATGTTACCTCCAGGATTTGACATCCAAACTTTGAAAACTTCATCTACTGAAGGGACAAGAACAATCACATCAATTGTATCTATTCCTCAGATTATTACAGCTATACCATTTGGATTACCTACTCAAACCACTACAATAGTACACACAACACCATTTTTTTATAACACAGGGCCTAAATTTTACTACAGGAGCATCATCAACAAAACCCTTTGGAACAAATACCAGAGGTAAAAGGCCCAAAATTGGCATAAAGACGACACAGGCTATACCAAAGATCAACACCAATACAACCATTTCCACAAATAGTGGTGATACAAATAGGACATATACCTACATTCAATCAGAATCCATCACAAAATATTGTGTTGCAAAACACTTACAATGATCCTAAAAATGAAACCAGCATGCCTTTGACATAGGTAGCTGTTCTGCAAATTGAAATGCAATCCCTCCAACAAAAAATGGACAACATGCCAATGTCAGGAAAACAAACCATTTCAGCACAATATTTATGTCCATGTCCCTTTGACAAATAAATATACATGACAACCTTCCCACATAGATATATTATACCAAATTTGCCTAAGTATAATAAGAAGAAAAATCCTCTGGAACATATAATGAAATTTTGCAAAACATGCATGGACATCTCATATGACCCCACATACCTTATGAGACTTTTTTTGTGAACCCTTGTTGGGATAGAATTGGAATAGTTCTCTAAACTTCCATACGACATAAAATCATGGGGTGAATTGGCTGAAAAAATTATGGAACAATTTTCTTTTAACATTGACAATCAAATCATGATAGCTACCTTGTGTCACACTACATAATAAGAAGGAGAAAATTTCATAACCTTATTCTAGAGATGGAGTACTTTATCTAGTCGATGTCATGTTGAGATACTAGAGAATCAAAAGGTCATGATACTTGAAAATATTAATCCAAAACTGAGAAGTTACGTAAGAGTACATTGATGTACCTCTTTTGTGGAATTATTGAAAAAATGAATTATACATGAGAAATCCCTCATTGACAAAGGGGAAATTAAGCTTCCAAGCTAGAATCCAATTGTTCAACACCAAAACACCCCCAACAATAGGAAAAAATTTTGGTCCAAAAACAAAAATGTAACTAATGATGGTAATTTTGATGCTAACACCCTACACAGAGGACCGGTCATTACTTTTAGAGGACATAAACCCTCTTATGAAATACCCAATAGTGTTGATCAAACTACCAAATTTTTCTAAAATACACAATGACCATAGAGGAGATTTCCAAAATGTGAGTTTACCCCTTAGGGGAACCAATCGAGACGGTCTTCAAAGAAGTAATAACACATAAACTCATACAACCTCAAGAGCCAAAAGAGTATGATCCTAGATATTTTAAACCCTAATGATAGGATGACAATGCCTTTTGCGATTACCATCAAACTAAGGGACGTAGCCTACAACAATACCAACAACTAAAGAACATTGTCTAGGATTTTATTGAAAATGGAATGATAGAAGTCAATGTGAAAATAAACATACCATGCACAAACAATGACCACAAGGTCTTCATAGATCCATTACATGACCATGGGAAAGGAAAGCTCTCCAGTTTAGGAACTAAGGCTAATACCTCAACCAATTATGTGAATACCAAGTATGACTATAACTACTGTAAGATCATAAATCATATCCAAGATGTTGATGAAAATGTCCACACCATTAACATAAAGAAGAGCCTTGAATGCGCTATTAATATACATTGGACTAAGATAACCAGTGAAGGTCCTTCATTACCGTAGTAGCCACAATCATCCAAAATTCAATATAATTTACTTGACCAGTTGGGGAAGACCCCGTCACACATATCCATCTTGTTACTATTGACCATATCACCTGATCATCGAACCATTTTAAGCACAAAGAATTACAAAACACAACAACCCCCACCAATTTAGATTTCAATCATTTCAAAGAGATTGTAGGATACTTAACCAATTCTTATCATGCTACCTTCTCTCAGTAGGATATGACCCATTACACCTTGAAGTTCTTGTCCATCAAACAAAATTCAGATGAGTGTTGGTAGATGGAGGAGCAGGGTTGAATCTTTGCACCTTGAAATTAGTTAAGGCATTAGGTTTTTTAGAATAATGCATGGAAATGACTAAGAGTATAGTCATTAAGGCATATGATGATGAGGAAAGATCATACAAAGGAGTGGTAACACTCCATATCAGGATTGGCCCTATAGTTATGGACACTATTTTCCAAGTCTTGGATCTTGTCCTTCCCTATAATCTATTACTGGGTAGAGCATGGATACATGCTATCAAGGTTGTACCATCTACTTACCATCAATGTCATAAAATATCATACAATGGCATCGAGATCACAATTGATGGTGATCCAAATCCTTTCAAGTATTGCACTAGCCTCTATGAAATACCACAATGACAGGTGTTTTTAAATCAGGAGGTGAAGGGACTTTTAAAATTTGTCACAAATTTTTCTTAGTTTTGGGCTTGTCTATTCTTCCTTCATGCTAGGGTTCTAATATTAGGGTTGGGGGTTTTTCTACCCTTGTTTAAAATTATTTTTTTATCAAAAAAACACTCGCATTATAATTATGTGTTGAATTATCATTTTGGGTTGTCGGTCTCTTAAGTCATTTGGCAGAGCCTTTTATGTCATGCTATTACCAGACCCTTTACCTAACCTATCGGTTTCTCCATGTTCAAGTTTATTATAATTTTTTCCTAAAAAATGTGTGGGGATTTTTCCAATGTTTAGACTTTCGTCTAAAAATTTTATGCTTTAAGGGTTGCCCCCCCATTTTCATAGTTGGACCCATTATTATGAATAAATTTTTCCATGTGTAGATTTGTGGACCATCAAATTGGTGAGTTTGAAACTCGATTGTTCCTCATGGACCTCGCAGAGTTTCTTGATGACATCACCAAATTTGTGTGAGGTGTGTGAAATTTTTCCACTTGTTGCGTACGGTGAGGTGGGGCCAATCTAGATCTGCCAATGTTGCGAAAAATATATTAAATCGATGAAAAAATTTTAATGAAGGGGATTAATTATGACTATCCTTTGCCAACCTCACACAATCAAATTAATGTTTTTGAAAGTGTTGTGAGGTGTGTGAGTTGGTGACACGTTTTCTAGCTCTATGGTATAGAGTGGCTTGTTGGGGCCCGCTCTTGGTCTGTGTGTCAATAAATATGAGTTATATGATTGGATACTAGGTTTTCCAAATGGTGACATGGGTTTTCAATGATTTTTGACTTGATATGAGTCATTTGACATGCCATCTCCTTAACAAATCGACGGTCTGAATTCAATGTTTTGATCCAGCCATGTGATGACTATTTGCACTCTGTAAATTACATTCATTAATGGTGCAAGTATTTTGATGGATCTCATCCTGATTTCCATGTGTGTGAGTGGTTTTCTCCTTGAAATCATGATGGGTTGTATGTATTTTTCCATAAGCTTGGATATTTTCAGTGGTGACAATGTTAGCCACTAATCTCTCACTTGCTCATACTGCAGTTGGAGAATTAATGGTTTTTACATTGGCATGCTTGATAAATGCTTGCTAAATGTTGATTAGCATCATTGCATTTTCGAGTCTATGTTCATTTGTGAGTGATTATTGTTCGTGAAAAATGTTGAACCCACGAGTAAGATGGGTAAGTAAGTTGTTCCTAGTTCACCATTACGCAAATGCACAAGGATTAGTGTGAATAATTCATGCTCAGAGGTGACGCCAAATGAATAGATCACTATTCTTGGTGCTCCTAGAGTCATTTATGATAGTGTTGGGTCCCTCCCGACTCTCGTTAGGAGAATTCCTCGACTCAAAAAATAGGTTACACAGGTTGAGGTAGTTGGTTATCAAGAGTTAAGAGAGTTTGATGAGTATGGTGAGGAGGCTAAGCATGAGGTGAAGTCTGGGTGATACGAGTCATCCATTGAGATCTCCAGTGCTTCTTGTAGTGAAATATCTAACACTAATTCAGACTGCCATAGCTACCTCATGGCCCAAACTGAAATGGTCGGTGTGAATGAAGAGGTCCTCGTAGCATCTCCTATTATCGTGGTGACACCGTGCATTGTTTCTGGTTCTGGTGTTAATGGTAACAAGGGTAAGGTGATGCTCTCACTTCATGATGAAGCAAGGACATGGAGCAGTTGCCTATATAGGGATTGTTTTGTTGTTCTTGGTGCATGATGGTGGTGTGGTCATTGGGGTCATGCAATTTTTCTCTTGTACCGTTTCTTCTTTCTAGGGTTTGATGTGGATGGATGTGAAAGTGATGCAGTGGAGATTTGTTTCGGTTGATTGGTTACAAGGGTTGTAACCATTTTGATTCCCTTGTTCATGATATGTTTGTAGCTGATGGTGGGGAATTTTGAAATTCTATTGAAATTTCATCTAGTTAGAATGAAATTAGGTTGAAATGTATCAACACTTGAGCCCAATGCTTGTCGCTCTCTTGGTCTATAAAGGAGATTTTAAGGCTCAGTGTTGGGGTCGAATTTTTTGAATCCTAATATTTAGATGGTGTATAGTGAATGCATGTAATGCAAAATCTAGGAAGATTTAGCTATTAAATCATTCTAGGTAGGGTATGTACATCATATAAGCATACTATGCTTTTTTTAATTACTGATATCAAAAGAAATTTAATTTTTTTAATATAATTGCTCTCTTATGTGTGTTATGATAGATTCTGAATGAAATAATTGGGGGTTTTTTCATTCATCTTCAATGGTATATTTGAATGTATGATTCACTTTATTTCTTTAGCTTAATGAGTTAATCAAATTATTTAAATGGAATTATAGGTATGTGGTAATATGCTAAGGATTTGATAAGGAGTGTTGTTTTGAATGTTGAAAATTCATATAGTATAATCCATTGTGAGGATAGTTCAATGATATCAGTGTTAGATCTCATGTGACTCCTAACCAATTGAATGAGGCACTGGTTAATTCATTCAAGGTTGTTTATGAATTCAAGTAAGCCATATGAAACATGTGGGTTCAAAGTCAGAACATCTTAATTTCAAATTCTATCTCTCTTGAGATGCAAATCTCACATTGTATTTGTTTTCCTAGCTCTAGATAGTTGTTCTTACTCAATAGTTTTCCAAAACCCTGGTAGATGGTATCTATTATAACTAATAGGAATA
This sequence comes from Sequoiadendron giganteum, assembly GCA_007115665.2. Lineage (NCBI taxonomy): Eukaryota > Viridiplantae > Streptophyta > Pinopsida > Cupressales > Cupressaceae > Sequoiadendron > Sequoiadendron giganteum. Next base: position 222,021,277 of record CM021104.1, on the reverse strand, counting down.
TATATGCATTGAAGTTTTCTTGAAGCATGAAACATTCTACAAACACATGTAGGAACACCCTCCTTAGTTTTGTAGAACCTAAAGTGTAGGATATTTTAGTCTTCAACTGAATCTTGTCAGTTGGCCACTAAATTTGTGAATTATTGAATATAGAGATTGGCAACCTCTTGGAGAATTACGAAGCCTAAATGGCAATTAAAAACACCAATAGAACGATGACTCTGTTGGGGACTAAACTCAAATTTTTTTTATTGTAGACCTTATTGTTATAGAGTTAATATAATCCTAACATAATATTTGTGACTAGTGGTTGAAAATTATTGAATTATTTTCCCATCTGAGTCACCAATAGAATGGTGAATCCACTGGCGAATGAAATCAAAAGTTCTAGTTGTAGACCATTCTATTATAGGCTCATCATAATCATTTTTGTAGCTAGAGGTTGAAAATTATTGAATTATTTTCCCATATGAGTCACCAGCTAAATGGAAACTTCATTGGGGAGAACTTCTGAGAAATTTAAAGAAAAAAAAAGAATCCCAGAAGTAGATAGTAGTGTCCCAGAGTCAAGTATTTGGTGAATCTAAACTTTAAGTTTAGATGTTTGAAGGTTATGGACCTGAAAAGGGTTGGTATTAGCACAATATCAAAGCATTTGAGTGTGACTTTGTTGTGGAAGAAGATCCGAAACATGATATATTCTTGAAAATAATTTCATATTCATTTAAAATTCGGTTCTTTGTTAAAGAGGTGGCAACTCTATCTAAAGAACTAGTTGACATGGAAGGAAAAGTCCCAGATCTATAAAATTTGGAGTTAGGGAGAGAAGGTTAACAAGTTCTACTTAATTTATAGGTATTTTCATAAATCTTAAAGGAGCATTATTTTTTTTATGAGAAGTGTTCATAACTAGGGATGATGAATGGTTCCTAATTAGATGGATTAGTACTAAGAAGGGAATAGTGGTATGTCTTTTCATACTTCTGATATGTAACATGTAATATGTGTAATATTTGAGGATTATGCTCGTTTTGACTTATGACTTTAAGAAGGTCTTAAGGGATAAATATTCAATATATGTGAAATAGAATAAATGCAATTGAAATTCATGTTTTGTTTTGATTGAATATGGGCATAAGAAGGTTTCCCTTTGAAATGGAAAATAAAATTATGTAGGGGAAACAAGTTTAACTAGGCCCTTAGAGGGATTTTATGATTGAAAGATGTATGCCATTTTATTTCAATGGTATTAGAGGTTTCCCTAATTTTATTCCTAAGAAGGTTAGTAAGTATTTTCCTAGATTCATGGGGGGTATGTGCAGGATCATCATGGGAAAAACAGGCCCTTAAGTGTCAATGAAAATTCATAAAATCAAAGTTCGGCAACTTGACATAAAAATTTGAATAAGTTATCTATATTATTTGAAAAATATGTAAGAATAGAATCTATGGAAAATTGAATGTAGTTTATAAACTAGTAGGTTAATTTTTGTAAAAAAAAAATCTTTTTGGTGAAAATTTTAAATTTCAATGCATAGTACTAAAATTTTAGGGAAAAAATAAGAAGTAGGTATCTGTCTGACTACCCTAACAATAATAAAATGATAATATTTTTTTATAAGATTTTAGATATAAGTAGAGGACTCATGTTCGGATGTGATGCATATTTTTTTGTAATTATTTTTGAAATAAATAATTAATTATGGTGTTTTATTATAACTTTTAAAATATATAAAAACTTGTATGTCTGACAACCTTAACTTGGTCAAAAATTCATGAAATTCATTTTTTTTTAATCCTATAGTATTCCAAGCATAGAATGTGACGCATGTTTTAAATTAAAAAAATGTGTTACCATTTGAAAGCTATATATGTTTTTCTATCAGACTATCAATCAAGACTTTTTTCGTAATTCTAATAAAAAATAAATAATTATTATTTATTAGATAAGGTCCTTTACAAACCCTTTTCATTTTACCAATTTTGGGTAAAATAAAAGTCGTCATCCACATGGGTGAAGTCTGGAAAAGCAAGGTAAGTTGTTAAACACATTTTATGTGTTGACTTTTTAGGATTAGCTGGTCCGAACCAAATCTCGAGCCTAGTACCGAGCGTAATCCCTAGGTATTCAATTTTGTGTCAGCATATCAGATATCTGATTCAAATCAGATATCCGAGTCAAATCTGATATCAAATTCAAACACGATATCCGATTTGAATTCGATATATGATATGTTTTAGATATGAGTTTGAAAAAAATTATACAATCTTTAATATCCGATTTAAAAATACTAAAAATTTTATACTTTAATATATATAATATATAGTAAAGTTTACAATTTAATATATATAATATCCAATAAAGTTTATAATGTAATATATTTAATATACAATTCATGATAATCTATTACCGAATTATGTATTTAATATATAATATATTATTAAATGTATAATATTTAAATATTATTTCAATATTTTAGTTAATCTATAAATATTTAAATATATACATATTACCAATATATAAAATATTTAAATATTATCTCTCTCTCTCTCTCTCTCTCTCTCTCTCTCTCTCTCTCTCTCTCTCTCTCTCTCTCTCTCATTCTCACACTCTCACTCCCCCCTCTCCCCCTCCCTCTCACTCTCTCTGTCTCTCCCTCTCCCTCCCCCTTTCTCTCCCTATCCCTCCCTCTCT